>OZ038318.1:11383914-11438274 GCA_964035775.1 Osedax frankpressi
TATAAAATTATAAAACAAATTCCTATCATATATGATGATCTATAGATCAGATCGTATTCAACTGGTTATAGACCCTCTCCCTCTCCCTCTCCCTCTCCCTCTCCCTCTCCCTCTCCCTCTCCCTCTCCCTCTCCCTCTCCCTCTCCCTCTCCCTCTCCCTCTCCCTCTCCCTCTCCCTCTCCCTCTCCCTCTCCCTCTCCCTCTCCCTCTCCCTCTCCCTCTCCCTCTCCCTCTCCCTCTCCCTCTCCCTCTCCCTCTCCCTCTCCCTCTCCCTCTCCCTCTCCCTCTCCCTCTCCCTCTCCATCTCCCTCCCCCTCTCTCCTCCCTCTCCATTTAACTCTCCCTCTCCCTCTCCCTCTCCCTCTCCCTCTCCATCTCCCTCTCCCTCTCCCTCTCCATCTCCCTCTCCCTCTCCCTCTCCCTCTCTCTCTCTCTCTCCCTCTCCCTCTCCCTCTCCCTCTCCCTCTCCCTCTCCCTCTCCCTCTCCCTCTCCCTCTCCCTCTCCCTCTCCTTCTCCCTCTCCCTCTCCCTCTCCCTCTCCCTCTCCCTCTCCCTCTCCCTCTCCCTCTCCCTCTCCCTCTCCCTCTCCCTCTCCCTCTCCCTCTCCCTCTCCCTCTCCCTCTCCCTCTCCCTCTCCCTCTCCCTCTCCCTCTCACATCCCTCTCCCTCTCCCTCTCCCTCTCCCTCTCCCTCTCCCTCTCCCTCTCCCTCTCCCTCTCCCTCTCCCTCTCCCTCTCCCTCTCCCTCTCCCTCTCCCTCTCCCTCTCCCTCTCCCTCTCCCTCTCCCTCTCCCTCTCCCTCTCCCTCTCCCTCTCCCTCTCCCTCTCCCTCTCCCTCTCCCTCTCCCTCTCCCTCTCCCTCTCCCTCTCCCTCTCCCTCTCCCTCTCCCTCTCCCTCTCCCCTCCCTCTCCCCTCCCCCTCCCTCTCCCCCTCCCTCTCACCTCCATCTCCCCTCCCCCTCCTTCTCCACCTATCTTTTTGGAATAAGCTACCTAAGTTGATCACTAATGTGAAATTACATAACTCATTTCAAAACAGATCACATAACAACTTTCTTATACTCAACTAACTCGTAATTGCGAACTTAACATACTTAACAATCACTAACTGACACTAACTGACACTAACTGACACTAACTGACACACCTTACTGATAATGTTAACAACTAAACTACTTACTACAATTATTAAGTAATACCACACATTAATTCAATCTACTCCCCAAAACACTCCCTTTAAACACACTCCCCACACTTTGTTATACACCCTTGTTCTTATCTCTCCCACACTTTCTTTTCTCATAGTTATTTATTTTAACTTAAGCAGACAATTATTTCTTTTTTTATTCAAATGATCCCTATGATGTTACTAAGAAAACGATATAACTTTACTATACCTTATACACGTTTGATGTGGCAAATATGTGTATAAAAATAACAATACGCATGTATATATAAAAAATACGTATAACAAACATACGTATAAAATCCACATCCACACATATGCACACATGCACAAATACATGCACGCATTGACAAACATACCCTCACACACACTACACCCGTACCAACACCCGCACTAACACCCAAACCCCATCCACATACAATACACATACGCGTACCACACCTCTTCACGTACAGAACTGATATTACAGGCTACCAATGACGATAAGATCAAGAACATTTACATGCGTTCTCGGATATACTCGAATTAAATCTACAAATATATTCGCGAGGGTTATGTTACTAATCTACTCTTTGTTGTGACTCCTATATTTTCTACTTTCTTGGTCGAAAACATTTCTATATTTAATAAGAGAAAAATGATTAAACTGTTAGTATTTGTTTTCCCTGTTATATCTATTTACAATTCAGATAATATATAATTTATAAAGCAATTTAATAAATACGCGAATAGATCGATTAAAATAATACATTATAATATGCTTATTCCGCAAAACAATTATTTGCGATAAACAAAGAAAAAAATGTGTGCTGCAATAAATTATAATTACAAGATATCATGAACATGTTATTACAAATTAGTGATTTTAATATATATATATTACTGGAAATCGTATTATGATATTACTTTTTTTCAATAATTGATGTCATCGTTAACTTATTAGAATGTTAATAATAAAAGGCAATATTAATATTAGAATTTCAATTATCATATATATACATGTTATTATATACATGTTATTATATATATATATATATATGTAATAACATATATAGGTTAATATATATATATATCCAAGACATCAATTAATAATATATATATATATATATATATATATAAACTAATATTGAAATAACATATATATGATAATTGAAATTATAATATATATTGGATATATATATAGTTATATATATATCCAATACATCAATTAATAATAATATATATATATATATATATATATATATATATATATATACATATAACATCACTTAATTGAGTGAATCATTTTACAACAAATAAATAATAAAAAATGTCATTTGTATATTTGTGGTTTGGGTTTGGGCGGTTAAAAGGGCTGTTAATAAAGATAATAATATTATAAAAATAATTTATGCAAATTTTATAATTGAAAAGAAATATATTTTAATAGAAAATAGAATATGAGTAATATGTACTATTAAGTTATATAATCAAGGTTATTTCTGATGAATGTCATTTAGTTAATGTTCAGTGTTTGTTATAATTGACAGGTGTAGTGTGACAGGAAGAGCTAAGTAATTTATTATTTACTAGTGCAATTCTCTATTGGTGTAATTCCTGGATAGACTTACATACCATACTTATGCTCACATCATTGAAAATAACTGAGTTTCTAAATTTGAGTAAGATTTATAACTTCTAATAATAGAAATTATTAATTCAAATTCATATGTTTTACTTAAAATAGATATATTTTCAAAATGTCTGCCTACTTTCTGAAATCAACAATAATAAATTGAACTTTAATAATAATTTGTTTATTATTTTATATAAAGATTATATAATCATGTTTGGCACAATGTTGCAATATTTCTTATACTAAGCTAATAACTAAATTATTTCGTTATCATTGTAAAATATTCTATTTATATATTGCTTCATTATTTATTTAAACATGTTTTAAACTTCGCAATGGATATGTTACAAATACGCAACATCTATATGATATGATCTCTACGAGGATACTACCAATCATAATATTTCTATGATAAATTTAGCTCGAATTGTTGTGGAGCATGTGAAGGTGAGTTGAATCTTGAATTAGTTCAAACTATTATACTCCGCTATGATTACTTTTATAATATTTATATGGTTATAACCATTATATTAATCCAATGCGAATGGCAGTATCTCATCCGATTATAGTTATTTTAATTGGTGGTTGTTTAGTTAAGGTGAATTCTAATTACTACTTTGTGTTTGCATGGATTCATATATTTAAATTTGACAAGATGGATGCTGTATTTAGTTTTATTCAACTAGTTTTTATATAATATTGATGTTTATATTACAAATTCCGATTATAAATTATAATTGATCCTGGAATTTGTTATGTAATATAATCTGATATTACATTTCATTAGCCTGTAATTCTATGCAATACATTTTATCATTAATATATATTTATATATATTATAGTAATTGATATAATTTATTTTGTATATAAGAAAAAATGATGAATTAATAGCTCAAAGTTGTTATAGATTAATATATATATTTATAAAACATGATATATGTTTATTTAATTTGTAATATTAATCTTTTATCTTTGCAGCCTAGTACAATATAATATCTGCCTAGTGTTTTATAATAACTATCTATCAATTAAAATGAGTTATCCTAGAAAACCATAACAAATTAAATCTTTTAATGCTTTTAATGCTTTACAAGTGATAGTTAATGTAATTGTAACCAAATCAATTACTTACAACAGATTTAATTATTAATAATTTGAAATTATATATATTATTTATTATCAAGTATTTAAAAGTTGAGTTAATAATCATTGTTTGTATGATTTGATTAATGAAACAGAATAATAATAAGATATCAAAATAACAAATCATAAGGAGTTAATATATATATATTAATTAATATTAATATATATTTATATATAAATATATATATTAATTAATATTAATATATATTTATATATAAATATACACACGGGGAACAATGATTTCATTCATTTCTTTACTAGTATCTTAGTCTGCGAGTGCAAATCAATTAACAGTTTAATCCCATGTCTGCAGACTACCTGCGAGCAAAATGCTATTACCTAGTCACATTAGCTCTACTGAGTTATACTCTTCAGCAAACGTAGACGGTTAATAAATATTAATAATACAGAAGTGGTCGTGAATAATATAAGAGTAATCATGTAATAATGTTGTGGTTGTGTTCGCATTGCACTGCTGTCCTCGGTGTAAAGTAACACTCGGTGTAGAGTAGCACTCGGTGTAGAGTAGCACTCGGTGTAAAGTAGCACTCGGTGTAAAGTAGCACTCGGTGTAGAGTAGCACTCGGTGTAGAGTAGCACTCGGTGTAAAGTAGCACTCGGTGTAGAGTAGCACTCGGTGTAGAGTAGCACTCGGTGTAGAGTAGCACTCGGTGTAAAGTAGCACTCGGTGTAAAGTAGCACTCGGTGTAGAGTAGCACTCGGTGTAGAGTAGCACTCGGTGTAAAGTAGCACTCGGTGTAGAGTAGCACTCGGTGTAGAGTAGCACTCGGTGTAAAGCTGCCCTCGGTGTAGAGTAGCACTCGGTGTAGAGTTTCCCTCGGTGTAGAGCTGCCCTCGGTGTAAAGGTGTATTACATTTATTAAGGACTACTAGATTAGACTTCGATTATGCAATCATGCTACTATAATACTTGTGCACCATATTTGTATGAGAGCATATTGAGCCCTATGATGTATCCTACTACAGACTAGCATTTATATATACATATATATACATATATATACATATATATACATATATATACATATACATACATATATATACATATATATACATATATATACATATACATACATATATATACATATACATACATATATATACATATATATACTTATATATACATATATATACATATATATACATATATATACATATATATACATATATAAACATATGTGTGTATGTGTGTATTTGTGTATTTGTATAGTATAACATCAATATCAATAACTCAGATTACACATATTAGGTAATCTATCACTGTTTATTTATAACTCAGCTCTGTACACTTTTATAAATAGTATCCCTTCTTTGGTTTAATCATGTACACTCTACATTGTATACTATATACAATATATACAGTATAGTATACATTATACATTGTATACTATATACAATATAGTATACAGTGTACATTCTTTATTAGTAATGTAGCATATGTCACCCTTTTGTCATATTGATTGATCACGATCTAGGACAGAGTTCATTGACTTTGGGCAATATTCAGCCTAAAGTTCATTGACCCCAGTTTTTATTGTCCGAAATATTTTTAGCTATCTCTTTCTATCTTCGCACTAGACATATACTGACCATAGCAGAGATAATCCTATCACCCCATCCACACACTCCACTCCACGCACATATCTTCCCTCACACACACTAACATATACTCTTCTATACATTTAAATATTTCTTTATAAAGCATTTCTATATAATATAGACCACTATTATATAATATAAACTACTATTATATAATATAAACCAGGATTACGTCATTTATTTTCATTATCTCACCTTGAGGTTCTTTAATGATATTATATAATACCACCCACCCTATTATGCAATGCCTAATTGCCTAATATCTACCAAATGCACCCCTGGTTATCTCCTGGGATGCAAAATAAACCTCTGAATGACCTTGACATTCTGTATCTGTCCTATTGTACATATGGGAAGGTCATAAAACATATACTTGTCATTCATTATTCTACATTTGTATAAATTGCAAGATAAATTGCAAGATATTAAAATCTTCTTTTTCTCTCAATAGCTGCTTTGATAATATCTACACATATATTAATAATATTAATGAATATTTATAAATATTAATAAATAGCTTATTGTAAATGTGATAATCTCCTATTACCTTATGCTCCATTATATCACTTGCCCCCATTACCTTATGCCACTTCCCTTCCCTACATCTATACCCCCATTACCTCACCTCGTTAACATATGATAGTTCACATTTATATATCCTCTACCCCCTCTATACTCTCTATACCCTCTATACCCTCTATATCCTCTATACCCTCTACACCCTATATACACTCTATACCCTCTATATCATCTATATCCTCTATACCCTCTATATCTATACCCTCTATATCTATACCCTTTATACCCTCTATATCCTCTATACCCTCTATATCCTCTATATCCTCTATATCCTCTATATCTTCTATATCCTCTATATCCTCTATATCTTCTATATCCTCTATATCCTCTATATCCTCTATATCCTCTATATCCTCTATATCTTCTATAACCTCTATATCCTCTATATCCTCTATATCCTCTATATCCTCTATATACTCTATATCCTCTATATCCTCTATATACTCTATATCCTCTATATCCTCTATATCCTCTATATACTCTATATCCTCTTTATATCCTCTATATACTCTATATCCTCTATATATTCTATATATCCTCTATATCCTCTATATCCTCTATATCTTCTATATACTCTATATCCTCTATATATCCTCTATATATCCTCTATATCCTCTATATCCTCTATATATTCTATATATCCTCTATATCCTCTATATCCTCTATACCCTCTATATACTCTATATCTTCTATATCCTCTATATCCTCTATATATCCTTTATATATTCTATATATCCTCTATATATCCTCTATATCCTCTATATCCTCTATATATTCTATATATCCTCTATATCCTCTATATATTCTATATATCCTCTATATCCTCTATATATGGACACATGTTCTATATCCGAGTGATTTATTATAATACCAGTTCGCATAGCTCACATATGTATATACAGCCCCTTCACTGAATATGTATTGTAAGCCCCGCATTGTAGGCCCCGCATTGTAGGCCCCACATTGTTGGTCCTGCATTGTAGGTCTTCATCGTAGGCTCCACATTGTTGGACCCGCATCGTAGGCCCCACCATCTTAGGGTCCATTATTACACCGTTGCCACTATATTACCTTAAAAAACTATGTGAATACACTCTTGCATACCGTAAGAACTTTTGCTATAGATTTGTGCTACTCGTGGAGTAATTATAACAAAGAATTTTGTATTGGTTATTAATTATTAAATACAATTAATCTACTGGTATTAAGATATGACTGATATATATCTTAGTTGGTTATGTTTTATTAAGTATGAAAATAATTATTATAATTGTTATAATAATTATAATAATAATAATTATTTATATATAATAATGTATCTTTATAATAACGTCTTACATATAATATTGATGTTTATATGAAATTATTTTTTTTAAACTAAATTAAATTGTTCTTTTCTTTAGAATCTAGAAATTAACCTGAGAATATAATGCCAATTATTATATAATATTATATCGTATTACATCAATTTATATCATATTACAACACATTATATCTGATATTATATTATATTATATGGTATTATATCTGATATTAAATCGTATTACATCGTATTATATCTTATATAAGATTATATCATATTACATTATATTACATTATATCATATTCTATTATATACACTACTATTTACCACCTCATTCTTAGCTTCACTAGGAAATGATTGTCTATCGGTTCCATCGAGATTGTGACCCTGAGTTTGCCCCATCGCCTCCTCCCCAGCTTCACTTGACCCTCCGATGAGCTGCAATGACTCCCGCTACTCGTAGAAGAACCCTTCGAAGCACGGGTAACGTAGCTCTCGATAAAACCTACCTCGCGACGACCCGACCTCGTCTGGAGAAAAACGCCGGCTCCACCTATACCAACGCCTTAGCAACGCACCCAAACAAAACCAACGCCTTAGCAACGCACCCAAACAAAACCAACGCTTTAGCAACGCACCCTACCAAGTCCGCAGCAGTGATTAAGTTCCCTGTTCGTAAAACTCTCGCAGTCGCAGCTGTTGGTAAAATATCCGCGGAGATGTCATCATCGAAGACGAAAGCTCGTCTCATAGCCTCTTCGGCTAAAAAGGACGCAGAGAATTCTCGAGTCGAAGAAGGAGGGGGTTCCTCGCGAACTCGCGGAGCCGAGCGATTATCTGCGAACTCGAAAAGGACGTCGAGTCCGCTGGGGGTCGTAGGTCGTTCATTTCGCTCTCCGTCCAAAACCGACCTTTCAACCTCTACTTCTCCGCCACTTAAATTACGTAGAGTTGATGCATTACGTGGCGACAGTAGTTCTTCGCAGGTGAGTTCCCCTCAGCCCACATATCGACCTCCTTAGCCTCCTCTCCCAATTCTTGAGACCTCTCTTATCCCTAATATCTCATTCGCAGCCTTCCCTCCCATAGTCCACCCTATTCACTTACTCAATGCTATCGTGAGTTCCGTTATGGTTCATACAATATTAGCGAAGCCTATCTTTCTCATTAAAATGTATTCGCAATTCTATTCAACTCTAATCTGTAATCTAATAGCAGGAATATATTTTGTAGTTATCGTCTAGATGTAGATAACGTATGATCAGCGAATGTTAGACTGATCTCGATTATATACTTTTAGATTATAGGATTTGTAAGCGTTTAGTGTAAATTCATTAATTTCGAGATCATTCGGATTTTGGTTTTCTTTTTAATGTTAAATATAGTAACTATATATATTATCTTTTGACATATATATATATATATATATATATATACCCTTTGACTGATATATCTTATCTCCTGTGGCATCACTACTTGCATCATACTCTTAATCATAAGTTTTACTTCTACCACCATCTCATCGTTCTACACACCACTCTCTCCTTTCTCTATACAGCTTATCCCCCCCCCCCCCATTAATACACTTACCCCATCACTACACTCTACATACTACTCATAATTCCATACCAGTCCCCACATATCTTCAGTCCATCTCAATCTTTTGTATCCAGCTTCACTACTCACTCTCATATGCCCTCATCATCCATCTTCGCCTCTTTAGAAAAATACCTCTTCTGGACCTTCTTCTC
This sequence comes from Osedax frankpressi, assembly GCA_964035775.1. Classification (NCBI taxonomy): domain Eukaryota; kingdom Metazoa; phylum Annelida; class Polychaeta; order Sabellida; family Siboglinidae; genus Osedax; species Osedax frankpressi. The sequence goes on from OZ038318.1 coordinate 11,393,111, forward strand.
CTGGTTCTGCAGATGGTTTTGTTGACCTTTCACTCGCGTCTGTTGACTCTGGTACCGGTGAAGCCAAGCCCTCTACGAGCACCATTCATAAAACCCTTCTGCCTTCTGTGATTGGTCGTCTTCGAAGTGGAGAAGAGGAGGAGGAGGAGGAGGAGCTTATCAGCGCTGATGAACGAAGGACTCGTCTCAATGCTCTCAGGTGAACACTTCCCCCTACTTCATCACATTCTTCATCACATTTATACTCCTCTTATATAATCATACCGAATGTAATTTAACCCTTTTAGCCTAGACCCTCCTCGTAGCCCCTAGTAACCCTATCAACCCCTGATTTTCACTTGCAGTCGTTTTGTGAAACCCGACCTTTGCCTCTCCGAATCTTCATGTTGCCTACGCATAGGGTCACCGTCTGCTTGTAGTAGCGACCCTTTGACACCAATAACTGTAGGTGCTAGTGAACCTTTGACCCCATCGACTGCAATCAGCGCACCGAGCAGCGTAAATAGCTTACCTATAGGTTAAGAAATGTGTGGGTGAGTGGGTGAGTGTGTGTGTGAGTGAGTGAGTGGGTGAGTGAGTGAGTGAGTGAGTTGGTGAGTGAGTGGGTGAGTGAGTGGGTGAGTGTGTGTGTGAGTGAGTGAGTGAGTGAGTGGGTGAGTGAGTGAGTGGGTGAGTGAGTGATTGGGTAAGTAAGTGAGTGAGTGTGTAGGTGAGTGTGTGAGTGGGTGAGTAAGTGAGTGTGTGAGTGAGTGAGTGGGTAAGTGGGTGAGTGTGTGGGTGTGAGTGAGTGTGTGAGTGAGTGGGTGAGTGAGTGAGTGAGTGGGTGAGTGAGTGAGACATTAACTACTCATTCATTATACCCAAACCATACTCCAGATCGGTGTGGCCCAACAAAGTTTGGCAGTTTGCCATCTTACGAATGTCACTGGGAGGGTTGCGACTTCCCATCTACGTTTACGCAGCATCTGGTCGCTGAACACGTTCGCCAGCGCCACCTAGCGACCTTCACTGCTACCGTGGCGCCCCCTGGCAGTAAGAACGTCGCGACCACTTCCCCGAGCAGAAGTCGTACTCACCGCCGGCAACATGAATATACTTGCGAATGGACGACTTGTAAGGTGTGATTACCGGCTGTTAAATCTTGGTCCGATTCTTAACCTTTAGCCCCACTATTAGCCCTACATATAACTTGGTAAAATAGCGACTTTGTAGAATCTCCCATCACCACTTTACTCCTCATTTCCAACTCCCGCCCTGCACCACGACTCCTCCCTCAGCTTTCTCTGAAGTGAAATCTCAAATTCGTAATTCCCAAACTCTTTTCTTCTCCTCTTTCACTCCTTCCTTATTGTTCTGAACTCCTCTCCTATCTTCAACGTATTGTCCACCACCATATCACTTCTCCCTATCAAATCTCCATCCTTCGACTCTGCCTCTCTTTTCAACTGTACCCCTCACCCCTCGAATTCCTTAATCCGTTACCACATCCTTCCCTCCCCTCTACATCAGATGTTTAAGAAACCTTCGAAGTCATTGGAATGGCTAAACAGACATGTGATGCGAATACATGCTGGACAGAAGCGCCACCTGTATTGCATTGTAGATGGTCTGTTGACACTAGTAATGTTATTTCATTTAACCTCTTAAAACTCCTAACGGGCCTACATGAAACAATAATTCCATCGTAACCTCATAATCCCAACCTATACCCACCTTAACTCCATAATATCAAACCAAATCCATATTAACGCCATAATCCAGGTTGCAAAGCTAAATTTGCTAGTCGTACTGGTCTTGAACGACATGTCCAGTCTCACTTCAGAAACAATGGTTTGTTATGTTTATCTAGGTCTAATTTATATTTTAATGGTTCAATAGGCACCATTATTAAACTTAATTAGGTGTGTTATGTTATGTAATATAATTTTTAATTAATTATCATTGTGAAGAGCATTTCATAAATTTATAATTAATAAAATATTTAATAATTATGAAGTTGAAGTTTATTATATTTTCTCCTTTAATTTTAACTTTCATATCTATACTTTTAACTTTACATTTAAACTCTTAACTTTATATTTAAACTTTTAACTTTACATTTAAACTCTTAACTTTCATATCTATACTTTTAACTTTTTTATATAAAAGTTGCAAACTTTTAACCATTTGATTAATTTTTGTTTACAGAAAGTGAATCCATTCCAAAAAAATACTCGAAGAAGAAAAGAGAAGGTATTAAATTGTTACCTCCGACATTTTATAAAATCTTAAATTTAAAAGATAGATTTATTAGATTTATTAGATAGATAAGTAAATATTTCCAACAGCTACGGATATGTACTAGTAGTTAATACAACTGAAATATATTTCTACGAAAGCAAACTGATTTCATTGTAGTAAACAAATATTTTGTTTTTTTGTCCTCAGGAACCTGCCAACCAACTTATGTGGACTGCATGACACGCGATGCATTTTCTCACGCCAAGGTGGCGCTGTTATCAGTTTTGCCATCGAAGTTGACCTCAAGTACACCCGATGCAGTGATGTCGGGCAGGGCTATCGAATTTACTGGCGAAGTTAGTTTCTATTCCTTTACCCTTACCTTTACCCTTACCCTAATCCTTATATCTATCTATTATACTAAACATTAGTATCTATACCTTACACATAACCTCTTATACTAGTCTTTATATATTATCTTAGCCCCTAATCTCTATTCACTTCTAGCTTATAGACAGTATATCTGTACCTATAACCATTAACCAGTATTTCTTCAAATATTTTGGTATGCGAGAGTTCATTTTTTTTAAAAGACAAAATCAAATTACTGGAAATAAATTTTTTAAATAATTATTAATTAATTTTATATTAAATATATTAATCTTATAATGAAATTCAATATGATCCCTGACATGTAACCTCTGATCTCTTTTCATCAGGTGATTGGAAAACGTACCTGCAACCAACAGACTTCATACCTCGTTCGCTGGAAGCCTTCTGGAATGTTTGTACATATATCCCTTGTTATTTTATGATCTCTTTCATACAAGCTCTCACTTTTCTAGTGTTATCTCCGACTCTCTTTTACAACTACATTATTTCCCATTCATCTCCGCATTGCCTCCCACTCTTTATAATGCCTTTATCACTTATCACTTTTACTATATTGTTAAAGGGAGAGATAATTAATTCTAGATTTTTCTTAAACATTTTTGGTTTCACATATTTCTACATTTTCCTTAGTACAATATCAATTTCCTCTTTTATTTTCAGTATTTATAAAAGTAAAATTTTCAAATATCTTTATGGTTGATTAGCATAGCAATTTGCATCCCACCTTTCTCATTATCTAATTCAGTAGCAGCAACATATTGTTCCCATTTCTTGTTCCCATGTTGGCCAGCGATAGTTTCTATGTCGGCAGCTTCCATATCCAATTGTTTGGACAGGTAGTTGGGTATTGTTTAATAAATAATTATTGAATACTTCAATTCGTTATAGAATATATTCTATATATATTGTACTCGAATATGTTGTAAGTTGTGTAAATGTATGTATCTATGTATGTGTATATTTTATCTATTTACTTCATTTGCTATTAAATATCAATTAATTTAGTATTAATTGATTTTATAATAATATATTATTTATTAAGATAAATTGTATATATATTATAACTATTTTTCCATTTGTATATTATATTATAGTATATATTATTTAATCATTACAGTTCATGAAATTTATAAATTTCATATAAGAAAAAAAATTGTAAACTAAAATGTAAATTGTAAATTATTCTCTAGGTATAAAGAAATAATAATGTTTTAATGCATTAGTTATAAAATTCACATCTGCTTTAATTTTTGAGATTATTAAATAGTGTAATATTTATACTTTACAAAATAGCAATTTAGTTTTAGCAGTCATCATATAATATAAGCTGGTTGATAGATTAAGTGGCTTACCTATTATTGAAAATTACTGGATCAAGTGAGGATGAATATAAAACTTTAATTGAGATTATATATTTAGATATTTAGACTTTTTGAGATGCGACCTTTCAACTTATAGAAAAGATGAGGGTGTTACAATATAAGTATTTCATATTTTTTATTTATAATATTAGGTTTTAATATATTTTATTTTCTTCTGTCATGATTTGATGATGTTGAATAGACATGTAGAATTCTATTACATATTTTTATATTGTTAATTATTATCAGAAATAGACTTATTATAAAGTCTTACTTAATATAAGCTTTATATTTGTTATAAATGTAATATTATATATAAATATGTAATAATGATATTAATAAATAGCTGAATATAATTTAAAATGTTAAATTGTAATTTAAAAAATAAGTATAATAATGTAAATTTATATATTTATTTATTTAAAATACTTTATACTGCATACTGCATTATTATTTATAAAATTTTCGATGTACTCATTTCATCTAAAGATTTTGATAAACAAAGTAAAATTATCACATAATAATGCTATGGTTTTAATTATCTTCTTAAGGATCTTTACACTATCATAGAATCTGCGGTGAATCCAATAGTGAAATTTACAGATTTCGCTACAGCATGGAAAATTAATATCACATGTAAAGCAGAATAAAATATTTTTAATAATAGAATTTAATAATTATTAAATTCAAATATCATATGATATTATTATGAGGATTGTTAAAATTTCTTTAATAATTCTCAAAATAAATCCAATGGGGATCTAAAAATATTAATTATCAAACTAAATATAAAACAATCTGTTTTTAAAATTCCAAGCTATTTCGTTTTTTATAGAAATTCTTAGAAATAAAATTGTATACAATACTTGTTAAATGAATGTTGATTATATACAGAGGTATTAATAAATTGGTTTTAAATGATTTATATTGAATAAATCAAATCTGAATTAAATCAGATAAACAGATTCATTGTAAAAATATAGTTAATTTTTTAAATATTCAAATTAATTTAATTTTCAAAGAAACAAACCCAAGTGAACAAATAAAGTAAATAAAGTAAATAATGAAATCAAATTATTAGGAAACTTTAACATTCAAAGTTAAATATTTTTCTACTTCAATTTCTCTAAATTTGAATGTACGTTGAATCACCATAAACAACATCAAAACTTTATTTTCAATCATAATTATTCTTAATGTTGATTTGATATTATTTTGATAGATGTAATTGGCCTATCAAATAATAGGAATATACATTATCTTTGAATGTTTGACAAAGTATAAATAAAATTCTAAATTTTAAATAATTATTTGTAAAACAAAAGATTAGTTATTTAATTAGTTGTATTATTAGTTTTATATCATTTTTGGATACAATTTTTTTACAAATTTAAAAAATCATAGATTACCTACTACTTAGTATTTACCTATAGAGTATCTCGACATATACATGTTATCTAACATACGACTATAGTCTTTTAACCTCCACCCTGAACATTGTAGGATTCCGGACTCGTGGCAGTCTTGCGAAGCCGATTTGAAGCGTCAAATCGACATTCGCGCATTTCGTCGCGATCTCTTGGCTGTCAAGTACCCTGGACTGCTGTCGATTGTGGACTCTGGCCACGTCGGCGTTAAATCTACACGGAAATACCGACACTTGTGACCTTACGATGTTAAAACACGATGCAACAACATGACCCGATGACCCCTTATATATATATATATATATATATATATATATATATATATATATATATATATATATATACACCCTATATATATATACGAATGTCCATATGAAAAATCAAAATACTAAAATTATTATTATTTAACTTCTACCCTCATCCGACATCTCTATGCTCAACCGACAATCCATCTCAGGTGTTTTATAACTGTCGTGAACAATCGAAAGATCTCAGTAATTTAATCGCTTAGTCCCAATTCAGTTTCCGATATGATGTTCTCTCCATTTCACATACACCAACGATATTACTACTGAATCAGATACTAGTTTTTTACGATTTTATACGATTATAGGAAGATGGATGCAACCAATAATTGATAATTAATTAGATAGTAATTTCTTCATTTACACGTCTTAATTAAATGTCATATTTACCGTGAAATGTCCTGCAATGCGATATGTAAAAGACATGTATTATGCTCTAACTGATTATATTCAGTACACTTTTATTGTAAGTAAAATGCATTATTATTTGATCAACTTATTAATCAATTCTACTGTACTACCGCTGTACTAAACTGTATATCCATTATTTGTAATTTGTGAGCTGCGATTATTAAAGAGTTACGATATTTTAGTTTTTATTTTATACGATTCGAAACGTTTACTTATTTACAAGTTCCCGTACACTACCGCTATGTGTTCAGCTACGATGACCTCGATTATTTATTTCAATTACAAACTACAGGTATCTCTGGCTCAATAAATCTTCCAATTTCTTTAAATAACAAATATGCATATTTATTTATATATATTTATTTTCTAAGGTGTTGTTTAATTAACTATATGTAGTTCTTACTATTATATATACAGACGGTATATAGACGACCTCGACACATTGGATCAATGGGAAATGCGTGCGTAAACAATAAAACACACGAGTATAGATAAAAAGGCTGTAACAATAATCCGGGCGAAATTAATCTGACAAACATAAAATATAGATATAGATATAGATATAGATGGGTGAATGGATGGAGATAGAGGGAGAGATAAAGATAACAGTAAAACCTAAATGGTTGATGAACGTAAGCGGGGAAAAGTCTATAATTATTGGTTGGTTCATACTACTGCTCTTCATCATCATCGTCGTTGGCATTTTCTTCAGCTTCTAGTTCTAGTTCAGTGGGCGTGGACACAGTACGTTGTTCCCCGGTGAGTTTACTTTGCTGAAGATGATGAGAGCAACAGTTAAAAGAAAATTGAGTGAGATGAAATAAAATAAGTTAAATTAATAAAAAATACATTTTTCTGTACTTATTAATGCCGTAATTTTATTTTTTTATATCTAATACATTTTTAACATTATGTGACATTAGCTACGTATATATTATTTATTATGCAGAAGAACAATATAGCTAACAAATATGAACATATATTTTGGAATAAATAAAATATGAAATATTTGATAAAATGACGATTTTAATGATATTAATAATTTTCTAGAAATGAAATTATACTAAAACTTAATAATTCCTGTAATCTAAATATAGATGTAGAAATTTACTATCAATTTAAGTTTTGTAGATAAGTATTGGGGTAAAAAAGATTGTAATTAAACCACACGACATGGTTTTCGCTGACCTGGATGAGTCGCTGTTTATCGGTGCCTAGTTTGCTATCGTAATGAATAACAATCTCCCTGTCCGCCGGGCAGCTGGCCGTAAAAGCTGGTGTTTCATACACACGCTTCAGGTACCGCCAAAGGAAAGCTAGTTCTGTGGGGATCTCAAAACCCATAATCACCTGGAAATGAAGAGATATTAGGAATGGGGTTATTGGTAGAGAATACCAGTAATTTATGGGGCACGGAGCGACGGGTGTACGAAGTTTATAAAGTGAAGAGATGGATCTAAGTATGATGGGAAATATTGACCTACCACATTCTGCCAAAATATTGGATTACATAACTAGTGGGTGCAGTTAACGACCGTATAAGGTCGTGGGAGCTGATGGCTCCCCCCTATGCCAAGACTTTACCCTATGCCAAGACTCCCCCCTATGCCAAGACTTTACCCTATGCCAAGACTTTACCCTATGCCAAGACTTTACCCTATGCCAAGACTCCCCCCTATGCCAAGACTTTACCCTATGCCAAGACTTAGGAGTTACAAACCCGTCCCGCAACTCGAATATGCTGCAGAGTGGGAATTAAGTATCCATCGGCTCGACTCAACGTCTCTCCCACCTACAATGGGGTCGAGTTGCGTTAGAGGTCGAGTGGGGGCTGCAATGGGTGCCCATTAGACGGTGTATATGTTAAAGTGATACGAATGCTACTTGAGTTTATCGATTAGTTTAAATGTAAATTATGTTTGGAATTAATAATTCTATATTTAGAACTTTAAATGAATAAAGCATTAAATGACATATCCGATTTATATCATACAATATATAATATTATAATGATGCATATTTACATATAGATTATAATCTACATATACAGTATATATGATGACAATAGACCTACTGTACACTGTATATTCTATTGTGTAGAATGCAAACTGTACATGTAGTTAATATTAAAAGTTGATATTAAAAAAATGATACTTATCGCATTTGTAATGTTTAAAATAATTCTTGTATAGAAATAAAGTTGAAATTTCTTCCAAAATAAATGCAATAATGATCAAATGATAGAATCTCTGAAAATGGATGACAACCATGAAATCGGTGCCGTTCTCCCTCAAATGTGCATCAACTAGTTCCAGATTCCTCACCAGGGCCGCAGAATTATTGCTTGTAGATTTCAGATATTGCATGAATTTCTGTGAATATATATATAAATTCAACGTAGCCTGGTTTGGTGTTTGTTAAGGTGTTCTAATGTGTAAATGAAACAACAATACTTCAGATATGCAATTGTTATTTTATAATGTTAACAAAGAAACTATTGTAAAAATATATATCGAAATATTACTTTTATTATAGATAAAATATTATATACTTATTAAATATGTAATCCCATGATTTATAAAAGAGCTTGTGATGAGGTACATAAAGTGAATAAAAAGGTGTAAAAAGTGAATTAAGAGGTGTATAAAGTGAATAAAAAGGTGTAAAAAGTGATTTAAAAGGTGTAAAAAGTGAATAAAAAGGTGTAAAAATTGAATTAAGAGGTGTAAAAAGTGAATTAAGAGGTGTAAAAAGTGAATTAAGAGGTGTAAAAAGTGAATAAAAAAGATGTTGATGATTTTTGGTTGTAGATTTCAACTTGAAATATTATTTGTAAATTATAAAGTATAATTTTCTTTTATTAGAACAAAGGAAATAAAATAAACTTACAGAGAAATAATATATTAATGTTTTTATTCTTATTGTTTTTTGTGGTTTGTATATTATCTTATATGATGTACTATATTATATTATATGATGTATTATATGATGTACTATATTATATTATATGATGTACTATATTATATTATATGATGTACTCTATATATATAATATATGCTATAAATTATAATAATGATATAATCAAACAAAGGATTACAAACATTGTAAAGATTCTCACTACATTTCTCTGCAGTGGCTTCAGCAGCAGACTGTCTTCTATCCCTCATCTCATCGCAGTCAAATCTTGCAATAAATTGCTCAATCTGCAGGTGGAGTGAAACAGAGATAGAAAAGGAAAAAAGTACAACATTCTAAGAGAGTTAAGTACAGGCTTAGTAAAGGCAGATTTAGTATTTGGATCATTTAACTTGATATCTATAAAAGTAATAAATGATATGCTTTTTATCTATTTCTTCTCAAAAGGTGAGCTTATGGTATTGTTAGACTTACAAACCTCATCCTGACCTCCATTTAAATCAGCCACGTTGCGACCATTAGAATCAAGTCCCTTGTGAACCTGAGGAGGGAGGAAGATGTGAGGAAGGTGAGAGGAGGGAAAAAGGAGGCTGAGAGGAGGGAAAAAGGAGGATGTGAGGAGAGAGAGGAGGGAGGGAGGAAGGTGAGAGGAGGGAAAAAGGAGGATGTGAGGAGAGAGAGAGGAGGGAGGGAGGAAGGTGAGAGGAGGGAAAAAGGAGGGAGAGGAGGGGGTGAGGAATAAGGGTAAGGAATGAAATTGCTATTGGGATAGTAGTATATGGAAGAGGTGAGTATTTGTTGAGATACTGCGGAATATTGAGGAGAAATAGATGTAGAGTTTGATAGGGAAGTGTTATTAGGGAGAAAGCGAGTGTAGTGAGAAAAGAGATTTTATATATATAGGGCAATATGAGTATTGCAGAGGGTCTTTATATGTGGTGATGATATATACGTGGTGATGATATATACATGGTGATGATATATACATGGTGATGATATATACATGGTGATGATATATACATGGTGATGATATATACGTGGTGATGATATGTACGTGGTGATGATATGTACGTGGTGATGATATATACATGGTGATATATACATGGTGATGATATATACATGATGATATATACATGGTGATGATATATACATGGTGATGATATATACGTGGTGATGATATATACGTGGTGATGATATATACGTGGTGATGATATATACATGGTGATGATATATACGTGGTGATGATATATACGTGGTGATGATATATACGTGGTGATGATATATACGTGGTGGTGATATATATGTGGTGGTGATATATACGTGGTGATGATATATACGTGGTGATGATATATACGTGGTGATGATATATGTGGTGGTGATATATACGTGGTGATGATATATACGTGGTGATATATACGTGGTGATGATATATACGTGGTGATGATATATACGTGGTGATGATATATACGTGGTGATGATATATACGTGGTGATGATATATACATGATGATATATACATGGTGATATATACATGGTGATGATATATACATGATGATGATATATACATGATGATAATATATACGTGCTGATGATATATACGTGGTGATGATATATACGTGGTGATGATATATACGTGCTGATGATATATACGTGGTGATGATATATACATGTGATGATATATACATGGTGATATATACGTGGTGATATATACATGATGATGATATATACGTGGTGATGATATATACGTGGTGATGATATATACATGGTGATGATATATACATGGTGATGATATATACATGGTGATGATATATACATGGTGATGATATATACATGGTGATGATATATACATGGTGATGATATATACGTGGTGATGATATATACGTGGTGATGATATATACATGGTGATGATATATACATGGTGATGATATATACATGGTGATGATATATACGTGGTGATGATATATACATGGTGATGATATATACATGGTGATGATATATACGTGGTGATGATATATACATGGTGATGATATATACATGGTGATGATATATACGTGGTGATGATATATACATGGTGATGATATATACGTGGTGGTGATATATACATGATGATGATATATACATGGTGATGATATATACATGGTGATGATATATACATGGTGATGATATATACGTGGTGATGATATATACATGGTGATGATATATAAATGGAACTTGTGTATATGTGGAGATGAGGGGTGAGAGTTTTGATGAAAGCATCTCTTTTTAATTACCAATGTATTATTCGTACAAATTATCAGTATTTATAATTTAGAGTATAAAAGTTTCAGAGTTAAAGGGAATTTTTACGATGATGTCATTTATAAAGACCTAGAATTAGGCATTTCCTTTATTTTCAGAAAACCTGGCTAAATATAATACATAAGTTGTGGAACTCCATATTTTATTCACGAGTCTAGTGCCCAACCCTATAGGCCCTATGAACTCTATACCCACATTAATGAAAGTCACTTCATTTCGTGTATGCTTATAAATTTAGCTACACTTTGTTGTTTTTTACCAAACTGTTCTATCTCTAATAAAGTTGATGTAGTAAACACAACCAGTCGAAACTATTTCATTGTTTAATTACATAACTCTATTCACGTCCGGGATGAGGATGAGTAGTGCTACACCGCATGTCGAGTTTATGGGAAACACAATATCTCGTGTACTCCCCGTAAACCCATTGTTATATCTCTTTGAAGAGTTCCATTATTGTAGATTTATTGCTAATACCTTGTTGGCTTATCCTACAACATACTTTAATACAGGCAGTTATACAGGCAGTTATACAGGCAGTAATACAGGCAGCTATACAGGAAGCAATACTCTACAAACACTCTCTATCCATACTAATCTAAATTCCTACTTAACATATTGGTTTAACTTACTTACCTAAGATAATAGTGGTACTACTGGACTAACTCTCCTCTCACTAAAGTAAACACAATCAATGAGTTATTTGACTTGCTACTCCTCTAAACACAAAGGTTCACACACAGAGAAATATTCACCTAAATACAGTTTATTAATCTTTAATAAATGTCATCAGGTGAAATGAACAAAAGACATATTACTAATATAATATTTATCTAAAAAAAATTATTTTTTTAAAATCTGAATGCTGTTGAATTTCAGTAGATTTGAGTAAAACAAAGTCCATGAGAAGCAAATAAGTCCATAAGAAGCAAATAAGTCCATAAGAAGCAAATAAGTCCATAAGAAGCAAATAAGTCCATAAGAAGCAAATAAGTCCATAAGAAACTACATTAAGAAGACCCCATTACAATATGCACTGACTATTTCTATCTAAAAGGTATTAAAATTCTAACAAATGCACTGAGAATATGATTTCATCAAGAACAACCCCACCTCAAACATAACCCCACTAAACAGACTTACTAGAAAACCTTTAGGAGAGGATATCGCTTGCCATTGCTGATCTCAAGAACTTCTTTAGGTGGACTTTCAGGAAGGAAAGTAGTGACTACCTGATAAGGAGAGGGGTTATAGGTTAAAAGTAGGGTTTATAGGTGTGAAGTAGGGATAATAGGTCTAAAGTAGGAATTATAAGTAAAAGTATGGATTATAGGTATAAAGTAAGGATTACCAGAGATAACTACTTTAAAGTATTGAATAGCTCTTATGTGGGGTTATTTAATAGAATTTAAAAAGGGTTCAGGGATGGGTTTACCATATGAGTTATGAGGCTGGAAGGTAATGGATATATTGATGTAGTTATGTAAATATGTCTCTATGTAGCTATGTAGAGATGTAGATATGTAGCTATGTAGAGATGTAGCTATGTAGAGATGTAGCTATGTAGAGATGTAGCTATGTAGAGATGTAGCTATGTAGCTATATAGAGATGTAGCTATGTAGAGATGTAACTATGTAGCTATGTAGCTATGTAGAGATGTAGCTATGTCGAGATGTAGCTATGTAGCTATGTAGCTATGTAGAGATGTAGCTATGTAGAGATGTAGCTATGTAGAGATGTAGCTATGTCGAGATGTAGCTATGTAGAGATGTAGCTATGTAGCTATGTAGAGATGTAGCTATGTAGCTATGTAGAGATGTAGCTATGTAGAGATGTAGCTATGTAGCTATGTAGCTATGTAGATATGTATTTGTGTAGAGATATAAGGTAGAATAACAGTTAATAAGATATAAGGTAGAATAACAGTTAATAAGATATAAGGTAGAATAACAGTTAATAAGATATAAGGTAGAATAACAGTTAATAAGATATAAGGTAGAATAACAGTTAATAAGATATAAGGTAGAATAACAGTTAATAAGGTATAAGGTAGAATAACAGTTAATAAGGTATAAGGTAGAATAACAGTTAATAAGATATAAGGTAGAATAACAGTTAATAAGATATAAGATAGAATAACAGTTAATAAGATATAAGGTAGAATAACAGTTAATAAGATATAAGGTAGAATAACAGTTAATAAGATATAAGGTAGAATAACAGTTAATAAGGTATAAGGTAGAATAACAGTTAATAAGATATAAGGTAGAATAACAGTTAATAAGATATAAGGTAGAATAACAGTTAATAAGATATAAGGTAGAATAACAGTTAATAAGATATAAGGTAGAATAACAGTTAATAAGATATAAGGTAGAATAACAGTTAATAAGATATAAGGTAGAATAACAGTTAATAAGATATAAGGTAGAATAACAGTTAATAAGATATAAGGTAGAATAACAGTTAATAAGATATAAGGTAGAATAACAGTTAATAAGATATAAGGTAGAATAACAGTTAATAAGATATAAGGTAGAATAACAGTTAATAAGATATAAGGTAGAATAACATGTAATAAGATATAAGGTAGAATAACAGTTAATAAGATATAAGGTAGAATAACAGTTAATAAGATATAAGGTAGAATAACAGTTAATAAGATATAAGGTAGAATAACAGTTAATAAGATATAAGGTAGAATAACAGTTAATAAGATATAAGGTAGAATAACAGTTAATAAGATATAAGGTAGAATAACAGTTAATAAGATATAAGGTAGAATAACAGTTAATAAGATATAAGGTAGAATTACAGTTAATAAGATATAAGGTAGAATAACAGTTAATAAGATATAAGGTAGAATAACAGTTAATAAGATATAAGGTAGAATAACAGTTAATAAGATATAAGGTAGAATACCAGTTAATAAGATATAAGGTAGAATAACAGTTAATAAGATATAAGGTAGAATAACAGTTAATAAGATATAAGGTAGAATAACAGTTAATAAGATATAAGGTAGAATAACAGTTAATAAGATATAAGGTAGAATAACAGTTAATAAGATATAAGGTAGAATTACAGTTAATAAGCTATAAGGTAGAATAACAGTTAATAAGATATAAGGTAGAATAACAGTTAATAAGATATAAGGTAGAATAACATGTAATAAGATATAAGGTAGAATAACAGTTAATAAGATATAAGGTAGAATAACAGTTAATAAGATATAAGGTAGAATAACAGTTAATAAGATATAAGGTAGAATAACAGTTAATAAGATATAAGGTAGAATAACAGTTAATAAGATATAAGGTAGAATAACAGTTAATAAGATATAAGGTAGAATAACAGTTAATAAGATATAAGGTAGAATAACAGTTAATAAGATATAAGGTAGAATTACAGTTAATAAGCTATAAGGTAGAATAACAGTTAATAAGATATAAGGTAGAATAACAGTTAATAAGATATAAGGTAGAATAACAGTTAATAAGATATAAGGTAGAATAACATGTAATAAGATATAAGGTAGAATAACAGTTAATAAGATATAAGGTAGAATAACAGTTAATAAGGTAGAATAACAGTTAATAAGATATAAGGTAGAATAACAGTTAATAAGATATAAGGTAGAATAACAGTTAATAAGATATAAGGTAGACTAACATGTAATAAGATATAAGGTAGAATAACAGTTAATAAGGTATAAGGTAGAATAACAGTTAATAAGATATAAGGTAGAATAACAGTTAATAAGGTAGAATAACAGTTAATAAGATATAAGGTAGAATAACAGTTAATAAGATATAAGGTAGAATAACAGTTAATAAGATATAAGGTAGAATAACATGTAATAAGATATAAGGTAGAATAACATGTAATAAGATATAAGGTAGAATAACAGTTAATAAGATATAAGGTAGAATAACAGTTAATAAGGTAGAATAACAGTTAATAAGATATAAGGTAGAATAACAGTTAATAAGATATAAGGTAGAATAACAGTTAATAAGATATAAGGTAGAATAACATGTAATAAGATATAAGGTAGAATAACAGTTAATAAGATATAAGGTAGAATAACAGTTAATAAGGTAGAATTACAGTTAATAAGATATAAGGTAGAATAACAGTTAATAAGATATAAGGTAGAATAACATGTAATAAGATATAAGGTAGAATAACAGATAATAAGATATAAGGTAGAATAACAGTTAATAAGATATAAGGTAGAATAACAGTTAATAAGATATAAGGTAGAATAACAGTTAATAAGATATAAGGTAGAATAACAGTTAATAAGATATAAGGTAGAATAACAGTTAATAAGATATAAGGTAGAATAACAGTTAATAAGATATAAGGTAGAATAACATGTAATAAGATATAAGGTAGAATAACAGTTAATAAGATATAAGGTAGAATAACAGTTAATAAGGTATAAGGTAGAATAACAGTTAATAAGATATAAGGTAGAATAACAGTTAATAAGATATAAGGTAGAATAACAGTTAATAAGATATAAGGTAGAATTACAGTTAATAAGATATAAGGTAGAATAACAGTTAATAAGATATAAGGTAGAATAACAGTTAATAAGATATAAGGTAGAATAACAGTTAATAAGATATAAGGTAGAATAACAGTTAATAAGATATAAGGTAGAATAACAGTTAATAAGATATAAGGTAGAATAACATGTAATAAGATATAAGGTAGAATAACAGTTAATAAGATATAAGGTAGAATTACAGTTAATAAGATATAAGGTAGAATAACAGTTAATAAGATATAAGGTAGAATAACAGTTAATAAGATATAAGGTAGAATAACAGTTAATAAGATATAAGGTAGAATAACAGTTAATAAGATATAAGGTAGAATAACAGTTAATAAGATATAAGGTAGAATAACAGTTAATAAGATATAAGGTAGAATAACAGTTAATAAGGTATAAGGTAGAATAACATGTAATAAGATATAAGGTATAAGATATAAGGTATAAGATATAAGGTATAAGAATAACATGTAATAAGATATAAGAATAACATGTAATAAGATAAGAAATTAGGAATATTTTCATTAAGGCAAATGCCATATAAACAATAACAATAGAAATGACACACAATGCATACTCTGTTAGTTTACTATATATGGGAATAGAACAGAGGAGGAGAAATAACTAATAAATTAGTCATCTCTAATGTGCATTGATAAGTAACTGGTAATATAAAGTAATAAGAAAGTGTGGGACGGAGGGAGGGAGGAGGGAGGGAGGCAGGCAGGGAGGGAGGGAGGGAGGGAGAGAGAGGGAGAGAGAGAGGGAGGGAGGGAGGCAGGGAGGGAGGGAGGGAGAATTTCAACTTAACGATTAAAAGATAAAAAATATAAACAGATGTAATAACTGCAGGACTAACAAACTGTAAACACAAACTACTCCCCCAACTACTCGACCAACTACTCGACCAAATACTCGACCAACTACTCGACCAACTACTCGACCAAATACTCGACCAAATACTCGACCAACTACTCGACCAACTACTCGACCAACTACTCGACCAACTACTCGACCAACTACTCGACCAACTACTCGACCAACTACTCGAACAACTACTCGACCAACTACTCGACCAACTACTCGACCAACTACTCGACCAACTACTCGACCAACTACTCGACCAACTACTCGACCAACTACTCGACCAACTACTCGAACAACTACCCGACCAACTACCCGACCAACTACTCGACCAACTACTCGACCAACTACTCGACCAAATACTCGACCAACTACTCGACCAACTACTCGACCAACTACTCGAACAACTATTCGGCCAACTACTCGACCAACTACTCGACCAACTACTCGACCAACTACTCGACCAACTACTCGACCAACTACTCGACCAACTACTCGACCAACTACTCGACCAACTACTCGACCAACTACTCGACCAACTACTCGACCAAATACTCGACCAACTACTCGACCAACTACTCGACCAACTACTCGACCAACTACTCGACCAACTACTCGACCAACTACTCGACCAACTACTCGACCAACTACTCGACCAACTACTCGACCAACTACTCGACCAACTACTCGACCAAATACTCGACCAACTACTCGACCAACTACCCGACCAACTACCCGACCAACTACTCGACCAACTACTCGACCAACTACTCGACCAACTACTCGACCAACTACTCGAACAACTACTCGACCAACTACTCGACCAACTACTCGACCAACTACTCGACCAAATACTCGACCAAATACTCGACCAAATACTCGACCAACTACTCGACCAACTACTCGACCAAATACTCGACCAACTACTCGACCAACTACTCGACCAACTACTCGACCAACTACTCGACCAACTACTCGACCAACTACTCGACCAACTACTCGACCAACTACTCGACCAACTACTCGACCAACTACTCGAACAACTACCCGACCAACTACCCGACCAACTACTCGACCAACTACTCGACCAACTACTCGACCAAATACTCGACCAACTACTCGACCAACTACTCGAACAACTATTCGGCCAACTACTCGACCAACTACTCGACCAATTACTCGACCAACTACTCGACCAACTACTCGACCAACTACTCGACCAACTACTCGACCAACTACTCGACCAACTACTCGACCAACTACTCGACCAACTACTCGACCAACTACTCGACCAACTACTCGACCAACTACTCGACCAACTACTCGACCAAATACTCGACCAACTACTCGACCAACTACTCGACCAACTACTCGACCAACTACTCGACCAACTACTCGAACAACTACTCGACCAACTATTCGGCCAACTACTCGACTAACTACTCGAACAACTACTCGACCAACTATTCGGCCAACTACTCGACCAACTACTCGACCAACTACTCGAACATCTATTCGGCCAACTACTCGACCAAATACTCGACCAACTACTCGACCAACTACTCGACCAACTACTCGACCAACTACTCGACCAACTACTCGAACAACTACTCGACCAACTACTCGACCAACTACTCGACCAACTACTCGACCAAATACTCGACCAAATACTCGACCAAATACTCGACCAACTACTCGACCAAATACTCGACCAACTACTCGACCAACTACTCGACCAACTACTCGACCAACTACTCGACCAACTACTCGACCAACTACTCGACCAACTACTCGACCAACTACTCGACCAACTACTCGACCAACTACTCGACCAACTACTCGAACAACTACCCGACCAACTACCCGACCAACTACTCGACCAACTACTCGACCAACTACTCGACCAACTACTCGACCAAATACTCGACCAACTACTCGACCAACTACTCGAACAACTATTCGGCCAACTACTCGACCAACTACTCGACCAACTACTCGACCAACTACTCGACCAACTACTCGACCAACTACTCGACCAACTACTCGACCAACTACTCGACCAACTACTCGACCAACTACTCGACCAACTACTCGACCAACTACTCGACCAACTACTCGACCAACTACTCGACCAACTACTCGACCAACTACTCGACCAACTACTCGAACAACTATTCGGCCAACTACTCGACCAACTATTCGGCCAACTACTCGAACAACTACTCGAACAACTACTCGACCAACTACTCGACCAACTACTCGACCAACTACTCGACCAACTACTCGACCAACTACTCGACCAAATACTCGACCAACTACTCGACCAAATACTCGACCAACTACTCGACCAACTACTCGACAACTACTCGACCAACTACTCGACCAACTACTCGACCAACTACTCGACCAACTACTCGACCAACTACTCGACCAACTACTCGACCAACTACTCGACCAACTACTCGACCAACTACTCGACCAACTACTCGACCAAATACTCGACCAAATACTCGACCAACTACTCGACCAAATACTCGACCAAATACTCGACCAACTACTCGACCAACTACTCGACCAACTACTCGACCAACTACTCGACCAACTACTCGACCAACTACTCGACCAACTACTCGACCAACTACTCGACCAACTACTCGACCAACTACTCGACCAACTACTCGAACAACTACCCGACCAACTACCCGACCAACTACTCGACCAACTACTCGACCAACTACTCGACCAACTACTCGACCAACTACTCGACCAACTACTCGAACAACTATTCGGCCAACTACTCGACCAACTACTCGACCAACTACTCGACCAACTACTCGACCAACTACTCGACCAACTACTCGACCAACTACTCGACCAACTACTCGACCAACTACTCGACCAACTACTCGACCAACTACTCGACCAACTACTCGACCAACTACTCGACCAACTACTCGAACAACTATTCGGCCAACTACTCGACCAACTATTCGGCCAACTACTCGACTAACTACTCGAACAACTACTCGACCAACTACTCGACCAACTACTCGACCAACTACTCGACCAACTACTCGACCAACTACTCGACCAACTACTCGACCAACTACTCGACCAAATACTCGACCAACTACTCGACCAAATACTCGACCAACTACTCGACCAACTACTCGACAACTACTCGACCAACTACTCGACCAACTACTCGACCAACTACTCGACCAACTACTCGACCAACTACTCGACCAACTACTCGACCAACTACTCGACCAACTACTCGACCAACTACTCGACCAAATACTCGACCAACTACTCGACCAACTACTCGACCAACTACTCGACCAACTACTCGACCAACTACTCGACCAACTACTCGACCAACTACTCGAACAACTATTCGGCCAACTACTCGACCAACTACTCGGCCAACTACTCGACTAACTACTCGAACAACTACTCGACCAACTACTCGACCAACTACTCGACCAACTACTCGACCAACTACTCGACCAACTACTCGACCAACTACTCGACCAACTACTCGACCAACTACTCGACCAACTACTCGACCAACTACTCGACCAACTACTCGACCAACTACTCGACCAACTACTCGACCAACTACTCGACCAACTACTCGACCAAATACTCGACCAACTACTCGACCAACTACTCGACCAACTACTCGACCAACTACTCGACCAACTACTCGACCAACTACTCGAACAACTATTCGGCCAACTACTCGACCAACTACTCGACCAACTACTCGACCAACTACTCGACCAACGACCAGATCAACGACTCTATCAACTACTCGACCAACTACTCGACAACTACTCGACCAACTACTCGACCAACTACTCGATCAACTACTCGACCAACTACTCGACCAACTACTCGACCAACTACTCGATCAACTACTCGACCAACTACTCGACCAACTACTCGATCAACTACTCGATCAACTACTCGACCAACGACCAGATCAACGACTCTATCAACTACTCGACCAACTACTCGAACAACTACTCGACCAACTACTCGACCAACGACCAGATCAACGACTCTATCAACTACTCGACCAACTACTCGACCAACTACTCGACCAACTACTCGACCAACGACCCTATCAACGACTCGACCAACTACTCGACCAACTACTCGACCAACTACTCGACCAACTACTCGACCAACTACTCGACCAACTACTCAACCAACTACTCGACCAACTACTCGACCAACTACTCGACCAACTACTCGACCAACTACTCGACCAACTACTCGACCAACTACCCAAACAACTACTCGATCAACTAACCACGACCTCGTCAGCCTAAGTGCAGACATTAATAATTACACTAACCAAGTCAATGAAACCAAGTTCACGGAGAAGATAGAATAACATGAAGTAGCGATGGCACATAGGACATCCTCCATTGTGGTATTTATCAACCGAGGCCTACGGGGAGATAAGGAATTAGTGTCAGGAGTTTGGGTCGGATGTTATATGGAAAAGAAGGTGTAATAGATTAGAAGGAGTTGGTAGTTAGAGGAAGGGAGGAAGGGAGAGAGTGAGTAGTGTAGTGAGAGGTAGTGAGAGGTAGTGAGAGGTAGTGTGTAGGTAATGAGAGGTAGTGAGAGGTAGTGTGTAGGTAGTGTGTAGGTAGTGTGTAGGTAGTGTGTAGGTAGAGAGAGGTAGTGAGAGGTAGTGTGTAGGTAATGAGAGGTAGTGAGAGGTAGTGTGTATGTAGTGTGTAGGTAGTGTGTAGGTAGTGAGAGGTAGTGTGTAGGTAGTGTGTAGGTAGTGAGAGGTAGTGAGATGTGTGTAGGTAGAGAGAGGTAGTGAGATGTAGTGAGAGGTAGTGAGAGGTAGTGTGTAGGTATTGAGAGGTAGTGAGATGTAGTGAGAGGTAGTGAGAGGTAGTGTGTAGGTAGTGTGTAGGTAGTGTGTAGGTAGTGTGTAGGTAGAGAGAGGTAGTGAGAGGTAGTGTGTAGGTAGTGAGAGGTAGTGAGAGGTAGTGTGTAGGTAGTGTGTAGGTAGTGTGTAGGTAGAGAGAGGTAGTGAGAGGTAGTGTGTAGGTAGTGAGAGGTAGTGAGATGTAGTGAGAGGTAGTGAGAGGTAGTGTGTAGGTAGTGTGTAGGTAGAGAGAGGTAGTGAGAGGTAGTGTGTAGGTAGTGAGAGGTAGTGTGAGGTAGTGTGTAGGTAGTGTGTAGGTAGTGTGTAGGTAGAGAGAGGTAGTGAGAGGTAGTGTGTAGGTAGTGAGAGGTAGTGTGTAGGTAGAGAGAGGCAGTGAGAGATAGTGAGAGGTAGTGAGAGGTAGTGAGAGGTAGTGAAATGTAGTGTGTAGGTAGTGTGTAGGTAGTGAGAGGTAGTGAGAGGTAGTGAGAGGTAGTGAGAGGTAGTGAGAGGTAGTGAGAGGTAGTGAAAGGTAGTGAAAGGTAGTGAGAGGTAGTGAGAGGTAGTGAGAGGTAGTGAGAGGTAGTGAGAGGTAGTGATAGGTAGTGAGAGGTAGTGAGAGGTAGTGATAGGTAGTGTGTAGGTAGTGTGTAGGTAGTGTGTAGGTAGTGAGAGGTAGTGAGAGGTAGTGAGATGTAATGTGTAGGTAGTGTGTAGGTAGTGAGAGGTAGTGAGAGGTAGTGAGAGGTAGTGAGAGGTAGTGAAAGGTAGTGCGAGGTAGTGCGAGGTAGTGAAAGGTAGTGAGAGGTAGTGAGAGGTAGTGAGAGGTAGTGAAAGGTAGTGAGAGGTAGTGAGAGGTAGTGTGTAGGTAATGAGAGGTAGTGAGAGGTAGTGTGTAGGTAGTAAGAGATAGTGAGAGGTAGTGTGTAGGTAGTGTGTAGGTAGAGAGAGGTAGTGAGAGGTAGTGAGAAGTAGTGAGAGGTAGTGAGAGGTAGTGAGAGGTAGTGAGAGGTAGTGAGAGGTAGTGAGAGGTAGTGTGTAGGTAGTGTGTAGGTAGTGTGTAGGTAGTGAGAGGTAGTGAGAGGTAGTGAGATGTAATGTGTAGGTAGTGTGTAGGTAGTGAGAGGTAGTGAGAGGTAGTGAGAGGTAGTGAAAGGTAGTGCGAGGTAGTGAGAGGTAGTGAAAGGTAGTGAGAGGTAGTGAGAGGTAGTGTGTAGGTAGTGAGATGTAGTGAGAGGTAGTGAGAGGTAGTGTGTAGGTAGTGTGTAGGTAGTGTGTAGGTAGAAAGAGGTAGTGAGAGGTAGTGTGTAGGTAGAGAGAGGTAGTGAGAGGTAATGTGTAGGTAGAGAGAGGTAGTGAGAGGTAGTGAGAGGTAGTGAGAGGTAGTGAGAGGTAGTGAGAGGTAGTGAGATGTAGTGAGATGTAATGTGTAGGTAGTGTGTAGGTAGTGAGAGGTAGTGAGAGGTAGTGAAAGGTAGTGCGAGGTAGTGAGAGGTAGTGAAAGGTAGTGAGAGGTAGTGAGAGGTAGTGAGAGGTAGTGAAAGGTAGTGAGAGGTAGTGAGAGGTAGTGTGTAGGTAGTGAGATGTAGTGAGAGGTAGTGAGAGGTAGTGTGTAGGTAGTGTGTAGGTAGTGTGTAGGTAGAAAGAGGTAGTGAGAGGTAGTGTGTAGGTAGAGAGAGGTAGTGAGAGGTAATATGTAGGTAGAGAGAGGTAGTGAGAGGTAGTGAGAGGTAGTGAGAGGTAGTGAGAGGTAGTGAGATGTAGTGAGATGTAATGTGTAGGTAGTGTGTAGGTAGTGAGAGGTAGTGAGAGGTAGTGAAAGGTAGTGCGAGGTAGTGAAAGGTAGTGCGAGGTAGTGAGAGGTAGTGAGAGGTAGTGAGAGGTAGTGAAAGATAGTGAGAGGTAGTGAGAGGTAGTGTGTAGGTAATGAGAGGTAGTGAGAGGTAGTGTGTAGGTAGTAAGAGATAGTGAGAGGTAGTGTGTAGGTAGTGTGTAGGTAGTGAGAGGTAGTGAGAGGTAGTGTGTAGGTAGAGAGAGGTAGTGAGAGGTAGTGAGAGGTAGTGAGAGGTAGTGAGAGGTAGTGAGAGGTAGTGTGTAGGTAGAGAGAGGTAGTGAGAGGTAGTGTGTAGGTAGAGAGAGGTAGTGAGAGGTAGTGTGTAGGTAGAGAGAGGTAGTGAGAGGTAGTGAGAGGTAGTGAGAGGTAGTGAGAGGTAGTGAGAGGTAGTGTGTAGGTAGTGTGTAGGTAGTGAGAGGTAGTGAGAAGTAGTGAGAGGTAGTGAGAGGTAGTGAGAAGTAGTGAGAGGTAGTGAGAGGTAGTGAGAGGTAGTGAGAGGTAGTGAGAGGTAGTGAGAGGTAGTGAGAGGTAGTGAGAGGTAGTGAGAGGTAGTGAGAGGTAGTGAGAGGTAGTGAAAGGTAGTGAGAGGTAGTGAGAGGTAGTGAGAGGTAGTGTGTAGGTAGTGTGTAGGTAGTGTGTAGGTAGTGTGTAGGTAGTGAGAGGTAGTGAGAAGTAGTGAGAGGTAGTGAGAGGTAGTGTGTAGGTAGTGTGTAGGTAGTGTGTAGGTAGTGAGAGGTAGTGAGAAGTAGTGAGAGGTAGTGATAGGTAGTGAGAGGTAGTGATAGGTAGTGAGAGGTAGTGAGAGGTAGTGAGAGGTAGTGAGAGGTAGTGAGAGGTAGTGAGAGGTAGTGAGAGGTAGTAAGAGGTAGTGAGAGGTAGTGAGAGGTAGTGAGAGGTAGTGAGAGGTAGTGAGAGGTAGTGAGAGGTAGTGAGAGGTAGTGAAAGGTAGTGAGAGGTAGTGAGAGGTAGTGAGAGGTAGTGTGTAGGTAGTGTGTAGGTAGTGTGTAGGTAGTGAGAGGTAGTGAGAAGTAGTGAGAGGTAGTGATAGGTAGTGAGAGGTAGTGATAGGTAGTGAGAGGTAGTGAGAGGTAGTGAGAGGTAGTGAGAGGTAGTGAGAGGTAGTGAGAGGTAGTGAGAGGTAGTGAGAGGTAGTGAGAGGTAGTAAGAGGTAGTGAGAGGTAGTGAGAGGTAGTGAGAAGGAGAAATGGAACATAAATTAAAGAGTATTTGTAAGTGGTGAATAAAGTAAGAGTTCTTTATAGTTAATTACATGGTGGTCAAGTTTGACAGTTTATATAGTAGATATTTAGCAAGTGGTCAAGCTTGACAGTTTATATAGTAGATATTTAGCAAGTGGTCAAGCTTGACAGTTTATATAGTAGATATTTAGCAAGTGGTCAAGTTTGACAACTTAAATAGTAGATATCTAGATTGGGTTCAAACTATACAAAACCAGTTTAGTGCATATCAAGGCAGTGGTCAACTATAGTATGTACAGTAGATCACACTTTTACATGAATTACAAATTCTGTATTGCCTTATCAATGAACTATTCAACAAATATATATGTCAAATTAGCATCTGCTCACAGATTACATGCGAAGGGTATGTAAATGTAAACATACGAATCCAGAGCCCAGTCTAATTAGTTATTAGATAAATACCTAGGAGATAAGAGGGTGATAGGGGTTTAGTCATTTGAAGTCACATCCAAACTAAACGTTAGTATAAAATTAAGAAACTATTTAACATGCATATATATATATATTAATATAAATATATATATATATATATATATATATATATATATATAATCTATCTGATAAAGGACTATACAATAACTACATTTTACAAAACTGTATGTAATTATAATGTGTTAACAATATTGTCTACTGATGGGTTTATAGAGCATAGTAAAACATGGTAAGTACAAATTAGTAATTCTAATTTAGTAAGACTAATTGTAGTTTGATGATCTAATCTAGTATTTATAAAACTAAATTAATTAATTAATTAATTAATTAATATCACACATATGAAGATGTTTAAAATATTTTTTTAGTATTGAAAATCTTAATGGCAGTAGAAGTAATTTGTAAATCTATTTAAGTCATAGTAATTGCACTTCTGTCTTAGATATCTGTCTTAGACATTCTATGTGAGCTTTGTTAAATATTATTTACCCATTTTTTGATTAATGGACTTCTACGTTATAGAATTTCAAAAATGAATCGATAATTGTAATATGCTTATATGAATACAAATACAAACCATGAACATTAATGTTTAAAATATAAATACTTAGCAAATGACGTTTATAGTAAAGTATTTTTAATCACCTTATATACATATATATATGAACACATGAATTTATTCCACCTATGAATCATGCAATTATATAAATGTAGTAAAATATCAATAAAGTAAGATATTAATCTAATAATACATAAATGTAGTAAGATATAAATATAGTAAGAAATGAATATAATAAGATATAAATGTAGTAAGAAATTAATATAATAAGATATAAATATAGTAAGAAATAAATAAAGATAAAATAGTTAATATTTTATACTTGCCCCAATGGTATTGGGATGATAACTCATTGTTTACATATAAAAATAATATTGATGCCCACCATTAATGACAATAATAGATAAAAATATATAGACATGATATAATAATAAAATCAATATTTGAAGATGTCAATTAATTAATGAGTTCGTTAGAGTAGGCTATGTATTTTTTCATAAGTAATTATTGAGTTCATTAGAGTAGGCTAAATATAAAGTGCACTACATTACTAAACTACTACTATCACTCTACTCTACTAAACTACTCTATGCTCCTATCTAATTCCATAGTCGAGCGGAGTAGGGGGGCAGATTAGAAATACTACCCACCAATAAGTAGTTTTCTAGTGATGTATACCACTAATTAGAGTTTTTAAATGGCGTACACCACTCATATGACTTTCATGTTTGCGGGCGTTTTATCTAAATATACGAAATATCAATAATTCATGTTACAAAATATAATATTATTTTTAATCATAATAAATTATAAAAATGAATAAACTTAAATTATTATAATAAATAATAATATATCAAAGAAAATAAAAACAAACTACATATCTTATTTTATAGATATAAAAATATATTTGATTGAAAGTTGTTGGTAGAATAGTGGGTGGAATAGAGTGTTGTAAGTACCAGTCTAGGTATAGTGGCGAGTAGGGTTTACAGGTAAGGCTTTAATAGGTGTATATTATATAGATATTGTATATTATTGCATGAATTAAATAAAACAATGGTGTTCTTATAACATCCCAAATAATTATTTTATTATATATGATAGACTATATATTAAAATAAAGATAATTAAATAGTTTTACTATAATAAATATGCTCTCAATACTTTATTATATTATCTACGATCATAAGATTATTATTATCATAAACAGGCTTAGTGAGTCAGTAAACAAAGACTCATTTTCTTCAATGATTTTTAAACTATATAACATGATATAATTTCGGTCAAACTATAATAAATATAATCTTGTATACAAATAGATCTCTAAAATATGAAATATTATCAGTTAGAACGCGATTTAGTAATTGGTTGTATTATATATAATTATACTACAACTATATATTAATTTTTAAAATACAATTTTATGTATTATGAAATATTACTAAAATGCAGGTATCACCTGAGGTTATATTATTATTTATATTATATATTTAATTTAACATCAGTTATACCTTTACAAATAGCTCAATAAGTGGTCTATTTTCATCGTTTTCTCTTACATCTTCTTCTGACGGTGCATTATTAATTTTATCCTCAGATAAATGACCTAATTGTAAATCACCGATATCCATAATTATAAAATAGAATTTACAATTATAG
Organism: Osedax frankpressi; assembly: GCA_964035775.1. NCBI lineage: Eukaryota > Metazoa > Annelida > Polychaeta > Sabellida > Siboglinidae > Osedax > Osedax frankpressi. The sequence goes on from OZ038318.1 coordinate 11,420,516, forward strand.
TGAAATAATTCAAATTTTTTAAATATTAACCGCACCCAAAATGGCGTGTAATGTTATTAAAATATATAAATATCGCCATCTGGTTTTCAGTTACAACTCTATTACTCAAAGATTTTAAATGCACTTACATTGATATATATTGCAGACAAAGATATTATATAATAATATCAATATGTATATCTTGATATTGTCATTGTTTACTAATATGTAAAAAAATATATGGATATATCTATGCATATGTTTTACATAATACATATTCATTGAATAATGTTATGTGTTATATAAGTTAAAAGTTTTAATAGATTGTCAACCGAAATTAGATGTTTGTTATTGTAACCTTTTATTTTTTAAGGTAATCTTGTTATTTATTAAATGTACCAACACGATAAAGTTTATTGACTTTAATTAAAAATGATCTAATCCACAAATAAAAATTATTATAAATTATTAGGATTATTGGGACACATGTGCGGTAATTGATAATTAATGTACAGCATATATGCTGTATACTACTCATTATCACAAAACCAGTATTGCTATTGTCGTTGGGGTTTCCAAAACTATAATGGGTCGACAAGATTTAAGCTGTTTTAAAAATAATCAAGCATGTATATACTTATAATTATCACAATATAACTAACTAATGCATAATGAACTTAGGAAGTCGAGATTGTTAAACCAATGTAGAAGTGGACTTAATATGAATCTATTTGTTGCACACAATCAACAGATTTCATGAGAAATAAAACCATATATTTATAATTATCAATGAGTATGAAAATATTTATATTTACGCTTACAACGTTTTCCCTATCACAACGATTGTAATAGTTATTTATGTAAGCGAAGTAACGAATTGTATTTACTTGTGTTTACTTACTGCTTCTACTTACTTGTATTTACTTACTGTCTTTATTTACTGCCTTTAACTTAATGCCTTTAACTTAATGCCTTTAACTTAATGCCTTTAATTTACTGCCTTTAACTTAATGCCTTTAAACTAAAGGGTGTAGTACAATACCATTGTACTTGGACACGAAAAAAATGATGACCGATGCACTTTTAATACATACGAATATATTTATTTGACGAATAATATACTATGGGTTTTACTATATCAATGGGCATTATCCACTAAAATGTAATAATTACGTACGATTTTAACTTGTGAATTATCACAACAAATGTCGTATAAATTTATATTAATATAGAATAAATAAGATAATATATGTATATATTATAATGAGCGACCTTTAATATATAAATAAGTTAACTAATATATGTATACGTTTAAAAACTATCTCTGATCTAATCAATTGTATACATTATAATTATCAATTACATTTTTGACTGAATTTGAATAGTAATAATAATAATAATAATAATAATATCACTTATAGAGTATTCATCATAATGAATCCAATACAATAATAATTATTATACAGTTCAATAAATATAATATAGAATATAAAATGTATAATTAAAATTAATATATATATATGGATTTAAAGAAATAATCGATATCCACAAATCAAGGATCTTAAATGCAAATAATATAATTAGATCGATCATTGGATCATACAGTTTGTAAGGAGTGCCACATAGCGATGGGATTCCTGAGTGAAGCTAGCATCTGAGACCAATGCACCAAACCGGAACTGGGACCGCCATCTCCTACTTCGCATTCACCTGTTTAAATATTGTCTTTTAGTTTAATATTTCAGTAAATATTCGTTATTGTCTATACAATCTACAATGGTGTGTATACTAGAAGGAATCTTTTTTAAATTCTTTAAGGCGAATTAATTTAATAATAAACATATACCATCCCAAAATAAAATATTAATGAAGATTATATAACTCTCTGATCGATATCCGCTGTGAACAAATATTTTAATTATTTTCAATCCATTAAGATCTAGATAATTTTATTTTAAAATATAATCTTCTACTATATTAGAGGAGTTGGGATTTCATAAGAGTATACACAGACGGATAGGCTATTTCTAAATAAAGCAATGTAAATAATAACATTGATATCATAATAATATGGATATAAAGTGAATTTATTACATATTTAGATTATATATGATTATTTATAAATATCAATATCTTTTTCATAAACAATTATAGCTATATACATAAATAATTTATGAGAAAGAAGAAATTAGATATTCACATTGATTATTATATATATATATATATATATATATATATATATATATATATATATTACTGTAAATGTTTTATATTTATAATATAACTATAAATTTAGAAATATTTTTCTTCCACTTTATTCCGACATCCATATATGGACATATATATATATATATATATATTTATGACTCAACTGACCTACTATCCTCTGCCCACCATCTTCTGACGTCTCTATCACCCGTATCTTCAACTGCACGTTCTTCGAGTGGATTATGTCATTATTTATATATTATAATCGTCATGAAATACATAAAGGGTGACTAATATAATTATATATTAGTAAGTAATTCATTGATGCTAATATAAACCAACGCAGCAATGATCATATAATGTGCATTGGATGTTTTTATAACCTACTATTTCTTAATTAATATTATCTAACTAATCAAAATGTCAACGACATTATTATCGAACGTGTCATAAACGAGTCCATTCGTAGAAACATTATAATGTATTCATCATACACGATAGTAAAATATACTATTATTATACAAATATACCCGAGAGAATTGAATATATTCATAATATATTTATAATATATTTATAATATATTTATAATATATTTATAATATATTCATAATATATTCATAATATAATGCTAATTTTGTGGTATACGACTGCAACTTAGTTATATAAAGTTGCATAACATAACAGTTCTCTAAAGATTGCTTGTAGCACTAATTGGTAGAGTAATATTGTGACTGTTATTTGTACATCGCTAATAATGATTTATATTAGAGATCTTGTTAGCATAATTGTATCTCATTTATATTGTTTACCTTCGTTAATTTCATTTATCATAACGTAATAATCTTATTATTAATATCTAGATATCTAGATATAGTGGAAAAGTATATTTTGATTACAAGAATTTCTATGAAAATTTAAAATTGTTTAATTATATTCTAGTAATCAACATACAAATGTTGTATATATTAATTATTAATAATCTCATTATCTATTAGAAATAACTTATTATTAATTATTAATGATCTGTTGATCTATTAGAAATAAATCATTATTAATTATTAATGATCTCATAATTTATTAGAAATAACTTATTATTGATTATTAATGATCTCAAATAACTATATATATATATATATACATATATGTATATATATAGTTATTTGAGATCATTTTAGTTGTAAATATAGATAATTTTCTATAAAACATCTAAAAAGTTACATATAATTGATCAAATTAAATTAATTTAAATTGAATTTTAACATGCAATTGTACTTAATGTTTTCTATGTTTATTTTGATTTATTACGTAATCTTCATGCTGTCAATTATATAGAATTTATTCATATTATATATATATTTATTTAAATCTGTAAATAAACTATTATATAATTATTATCCCTTTATGAACACATTCATTAATTATATAAATAATCGACCAAGATATCGTTTGCTGACCAGTGAGAACACCATTGCAACTGACCACTACACTAACTTAGACTAACTTTAAAACTAATTTAGAATCTATAAACAATATTAACTAATCACCATTGACCATTAACCACAGCGTTTATTACACCAATGACCACTAGCATTTGACCACTAACCTTGAGATCTTCTCGAGTGACGTTGAAACTCAGTGTTTCGTTGAAGATCGGAGTTTGACCTCTACTGGGTTTGGTTTTGCGTTTCGAGTGTTTCAAGGTCGTGGTGCGGTTATCTACCGTTGTACGTTCACAGAGAATGATTTTCACGTGATGTTCTGATAGAGGAATGTTTAATTTAGAGGTGACGCGATATTTCTCCAAATACGCCAATTTAAAAATCAAGGTGTCATGACTATTACATAATATTATGAACATATTAAAATAGTATGGCTATTCACTCGGTAAGTAAGTGATTTCTAGTATATATGGGTATTGTTTATAGCAAACCGTTTCCATTATCGTCGCTCTCTCCACTATCCGAATCCTTGTCCGATACGACTTCGTCCTTCCTGGCGATCCAACCGGCAATGGTGTCCACAAAACTCGTCTTGCGTTTGGGCATTTCCTCGGTGGCGGGTGTTGCGTGCGTTTCAACGCCCGCCATGGTCGAGTCGTCGGAACTGAGTCCGCAATCTGGAGACGGCGTCGAAACTTCCCCGGCTTCACTCTTCTCTTCATCTGCCTCGTAATTGGTTGCCTCGGACGCCTCGGAGACCTGTTCGACTATCGAAGGCACCGATCGGTGTAAGTAAACCGAGCTGCCGATATCGAAACTGGGCGTAACCGAGCTGCGTTTGATTGGCAGACGAGCTTTAACTACCACCACAGTAAGTCGTTGTGAAGTGGGCAGGTAGCTCAAAGAGAACATGATATCACCAACTCCAATGTGACCCGTTACTTTCTAAGAGGAATATACCATGAATATGAATATTGAAACAAATATAATTATTGTTATTGTTATTACTATCGCTATTATTATTATTATTATTATTATTATTATTATTATTATTATTATTATTATTATTATTATTATTATTATTATTATTATTATTATTATTATTATTATTATTATTATTATTATTATTATTATTATTATTATTATTATTATTATTATTATTATTATTATTATTATTATTATTATTATTATTATTATTATTATTATTATTATTATTATTATTATTATTATTATTATTATTATTATTATTATTATTATTATTATTATTATTATTATTATTATTATTATTATTATTATTATTATTATTATTATTATTATTATTATTATTATTATTATTATTATTATTATTATTATTATTATTATTATTATTATTATTATTATTATTATTATTATTATTATTATTATTATTATTATTATTATTATTATTATTATTATTATTATTATTATTATTATTATTATTATTATTATTATTATTATTATTATTATTATTATTATTATTATTATTATTAAACTAATATAAAATATCATTATACTAACTAATCATTTTAACTTCAACCTTTCTAATCACACTAAACACCTCTAATCCTACATATAACCCCATTTCTATAACCAAAACTCTCAACCGTATACCGAAGGATTTCCTTCATTTCCAACCGTAGTATTCTCCAGGTTTAAAGATAATCGTAGCTGTCTCCTCATCTCGATGTCGGAGAGTTTCAGGGTGCTGATTCCAAGGAGACGATCTTTTTTCTCTTTAGCGAATACCTACCAACACACCGTATTGTCCGTATCAATGGTGAACATAGTCTACGGCCGTTGTAATGGTTATTCGGTGGTATAGCTTGACGCCCAACACATAACTAAATAGTGTGTACAAGAGTGAACGTGTAAACTAACATTTGATGTACTTATTGATTCTAATTGTTATGACAATGGTATACTTTGAGGTGAGAACAATATGTTATGTTTAATGTGAGTCTGAATTTAGATGGTGATTAGTTTGGAGTATGAATATTTAGTTTGTGAGTATTTTGGAGAAAAAGTATTTAGTTTGTGAGTATTTTGGAGAAAAAGTATTTAGTTTGTGAGTATTTTGGAGAGAAAGTATTTAGTTTATTTAGTTTGTGAGTATTTTGGTGAGAAAGTATTAAGATGATACTCACTTTGGAGTATTTGTAATTAAACGGTAATAATATTGGAGAGTAATATCCTTTGAGAGTGAATATTTAAAAAGTAATTACTTTAGAGAGTGAGTATTTAGAAAGTAATTACTTTTTAGAGTTAATATTTAGAAAGTAATTACTTTTGAGAGAGAATATTTAGAAAGTAATTACTTTAGAGAATGAGTATTTTGATTATAATTATTCTTTTTTGCAAGTATATATATTGTGATTACTTTGAAGTATGAGTATCTAAATGGTAATTACTCTATATTAAGTACATCCGGTGATTACTTTGAAGTGTGAGTACGTAATAGTAGAACGATCAATATCCTACGCGGTATGTATTCTATTCTATACACGACGGCCTCGGTCTAGTCACTAGTTACTAGCCCGTAGCCACTAACCTGGAGCACCAGAGTCCTTTTCATCAGTTGGCCAGAGGAAAGTTTGAAAACGAAGCGCTCCTTGTAAACCGGATGAAATTCGCACACTTGCAACTAATAGTTGTAGTGGGCGTTGGTTAGAGGTGCCTGGACGTAGCACGTGGGCGTACCACGTGGGCTTAGCATATGCGCGTACCACGTGGGATGATTTAATTTAGTGCGATAAGGTTCGGGTATATGATTTATACGTAGTGGAGTAAGTTTTTTCGGGTATACTTTTAGATTATTTACCAATGGCACCGTTAATATTATTTGTCAATTATATTAAAACATTTACGCTAAATCCGTTGTGTGCATGTAGTGGAATGTGCTTGCGACTTACGTAATATGTGTACTCATCTCGGTACACATGTATTCATATAAGTGCACGTGTACTCACTTAGGTACACATGCACTCAGCTCGGTACACGTGCATACGTCTACGCGCACGTGCAGTGTATAACGTACAGTGTACTGGTCTCGGTACACGCGTACTCACCTCGACAAGCGCGTACTCACCTCGGTACATTGCGACTCAGCCTTGTCCAGACTGACTACTACGTAAGTGTCCGGCGCCACCATACCTCGGTCGGAATGTTTTCTTGACCCCCCTAGCGACTGGCTCCTCACGTTCTCCATGGTACATGGTACGTATTCGACAGGTCTGTTTTGTGGAATCGCAGTACTTGAGTACGTTTTAAATACTCGTCGGAGTAGTTTACGATAACAATAGTTATCGGAGTACTTTCTCCTTGGACAGTTACGCGAGTAACTAATAAAGTAGGCGTAAAGAAGTACAAGTAAGTTCTTATTCGAGTTATTTGAGGTGATCATTAATATCATTAAAAGTACCGATTCAGATCTATTTGATTTAACTTGGAGAACGTTATAATTTATTATTAATTCACATTCTTAAAGGTAAAATGTTACTCAAAATGAACACATGCACACTATTCAATATTGATAAATCATTGTCGAAAGAAGTACGTAGATTTATAATGGGGTTTTGTAATGGCACCAATAATGTAGTTTAGAAAATTGCGTATACTGTGGTTTAGAATAAGGGTCAGAACATGGGTCAGAACATGGGCTAGAACATGGGTTAGGATACGGGTTAGAATATGTGTTAGAATATGGAGTATACTACTGGTTAGAATATGTGTTATAATATGGGTTAGAATATGGGTTAGAAAATGGGTTAGAATATGGTTTATAATATGATTTATAATCATGTATAAATGGCGTCCAGATTTAGTTCTAGAACGGAAGTGACATGGCGTTTGGAATATTCTACACGAGCTTTTCGTATCTGAATACATAACCACAAGTCTGGTCGTACTCTAATGGCATTGGTCTAGTGGATACACGCAGACCGTTATAGGGGTAGTGTTACGTAATCCAGACGTTGTTTAACTGCCCCATATACGCTGCAGACAATGACCTGCATATGATGACGCGCACTGGAGAAACCGCCACGGGCGGTTACGTAATACAATAATTGCGTAATCAATCAATTACATATGCCTCAGTGCCGTCATTTGGTTATGATGCGTTCAGTTAGATTCCTAAACGAATTCGCGTGTCTGGATATTATACGGAATTATACATCTGCCTCTACGATAGGGTCCCCATTATTATAGTTAGAAGTCGGTTAGAAAGGCAGATATTGAAACCGAAGTCTTACTTCCGGTTAACCCCGGTTCAGTAATATTACGTCATTAGTTTAGATTATTTATCGACATACGATTCTGTAGGATGTAGATATTCCGAGTTAAATTGAGTTCCATGGCTTCTTTACATATTGCAGACACTAATTACTTCGTATGTTTAGTAAATGTTTAGTAAATGTTTAGTAAATGTTTAGTAAATGTTTAGTAAATGTTTAGTAAATGTTTAGTAAATGTTTAGTAAATGTTTAGTAAATGTTTAGTAAATGTTTAGTAAATGTTTAGTAAATGTTTAGTAAATGTTTAGTAAATGTTTAGTAAATGTTTAGTAAATGTTTAGTAAATGTTTAGTAAATGTTTAGTAAATGTTTAGTAAATGTTTAGTAAATGTTTAGTAAATGTTTAGTAAATGTTTAGTAAATGTTTAGTAAATGTTTAGTAAATGTTTAGTAAATGTTTAGTAAATGTTTAGTAAATGTTTAGTAAATGTTTAGTAAATGTTTAGTAAATGTTTAGTAAATGTTTAGTAAATGTTTAGTAAATGTTTAGTAAATGTTTAGTAAATGTTTAGTAAATGTTTAGTAAATGTTTAGTAAATGTTTAGTAAATGTTTAGTAAATGTTTAGTAAATGTTTAGTAAATGTTTAGTAAATGTTTAGTAAATGTTTAGTAAATGTTTAGTAAATGTTTAGTAAATGTTTAGTAAATGTTTAGTAAATGTTTAGTAAATGTTTAGTAAATGTTTAGTAAATGTTTAGTAAATGTTTAGTAAATGTTTAGTAAATGTTTAGTAAATGTTTAGTAAATGTTTAGTAAATGTTTAGTAAATGTTTAGTAAATGTTTAGTAAATGTTTAGTAAATGTTTAGTAAATGTTTAGTAAATGTTTAGTAAATGTTTAGTAAATGTTTAGTAAATGTTTAGTAAATGTTTAGTAAATGTTTAGTAAATGTTTAGTAAATGTTTAGTAAATGTTTAGTAAATGTTTAGTAAATGTTTAGTAAATGTTTAGTAAATGTTTAGTAAATGTTTAGTAAATGTTTAGTAAATGTTTAGTAAATGTTTAGTAAATGTTTAGTAAATGTTTAGTAAATGTTTAGTAAATGTTTAGTAAATGTTTAGTAAATGTTTAGTAAATGTTTAGTAAATGTTTAGTAAATGTTTAGTAAATGTTTAGTAAATGTTTAGTAAATGTTTAGTAAATGTTTAGTAAATGTTTAGTAAATGTTTAGTAAATGTTTAGTAAATGTTTAGTAAATGTTTAGTAAATGTTTAGTAAATGTTTAGTAAATGTTTAGTAAATGTTTAGTAAATGTTTAGTAAATGTTTAGTAAATGTTTAGTAAATGTTTAGTAAATGTTTAGTAAATGTTTAGTAAATGTTTAGTAAATGTTTAGTAAATGTTTAGTAAATGTTTAGTAAATGTTTAGTAAATGTTTAGTAAATGTTTAGTAAATGTTTAGTAAATGTTTAGTAAATGTTTAGTAAATGTTTAGTAAATGTTTAGTAAATGTTTAGTAAATGTTTAGTAAATGTTTAGTAAATGTTTAGTAAATGTTTAGTAAATGTTTAGTAAATGTTTAGTAAATGTTTAGTAAATGTTTAGTAAATGTTTAGTAAATGTTTAGTAAATGTTTAGTAAATGTTTAGTAAATGTTTAGTAAATGTTTAGTAAATGTTTAGTAAATGTTTAGTAAATGTTTAGTAAATGTTTAGTAAATGTTTAGTAAATGTTTAGTAAATGTTTAGTAAATGTTTAGTAAATGTTTAGTAAATGTTTAGTAAATGTTTAGTAAATGTTTAGTAAATGTTTAGTAAATGTTTAGTAAATGTTTAGTAAATGTTTAGTAAATGTTTAGTAAATGTTTAGTAAATGTTTAGTAAATGTTTAGTAAATGTTTAGTAAATGTTTAGTAAATGTTTAGTAAATGTTTAGTAAATGTTTAGTAAATGTTTAGTAAATGTTTAGTAAATGTTTAGTAAATGTTTAGTAAATGTTTAGTAAATGTTTAGTAAATGTTTAGTAAATGTTTAGTAAATGTTTAGTAAATGTTTAGTAAATGTTTAGTAAATGTTTAGTAAATGTTTAGTAAATGTTTAGTAAATGTTTAGTAAATGTTTAGTAAATGTTTAGTAAATGTTTAGTAAATGTTTAGTAAATGTTTAGTAAATGTTTAGTAAATGTTTAGTAAATGTTTAGTAAATGTTTAGTAAATGTTTAGTAAATGTTTAGTAAATGTTTAGTAAATGTTTAGTAAATGTTTAGTAAATGTTTAGTAAATGTTTAGTAAATGTTTAGTAAATGTTTAGTAAATGTTTAGTAAATGTTTAGTAAATGTTTAGTAAATGTTTAGTAAATGTTTAGTAAATGTTTAGTAAATGTTTAGTAAATGTTTAGTAAATGTTTAGTAAATGTTTAGTAAATGTTTAGTAAATGTTTAGTAAATGTTTAGTAAATGTTTAGTAAATGTTTAGTAAATGTTTAGTAAATGTTTAGTAAATGTTTAGTAAATGTTTAGTAAATGTTTAGTAAATGTTTAGTAAATGTTTAGTAAATGTTTAGTAAATGTTTAGTAAATGTTTAGTAAATGTTTAGTAAATGTTTAGTAAATATTTAGTAAATATTTAGTAAATATTTAGTAAATGTTTAGTAAATGTTTAGTAAATGTTTAGTAAATGTTTAGTAAATGTTTAGTAAATGTTTAGTAAATGTTTAGTAAATGTTTAGTAAATGTTTAGTAAATGTTTAGTAAATGTTTAGTAAATGTTTAGTAAATGTTTAGTAAATGTTTAGTAAATGTTTAGTAAATGTTTAGTAAATGTTTAGTAAATGTTTAGTAAATGTTTAGTAAATGTTTAGTAAATGTTTAGTAAATGTTTAGTAAATGTTTAGTAAATGTTTAGTAAATGTTTAGTAAATGTTTAGTAAATGTTTAGTAAATGTTTAGTAAATGTTTAGTAAATGTTTAGTAAATGTTTAGTAAATGTTTAGTAAATGTTTAGTAAATGTTTAGTAAATGTTTAGTAAATGTTTAGTAAATGTTTAGTAAATGTTTAGTAAATGTTTAGTAAATGTTTAGTAAATGTTTAGTAAATGTTTAGTAAATGTTTAGTAAATGTTTAGTAAAGTTTAGTAAATGTTTAGTAAATGTTTAGTAAATGTTTAGTAAATGTTTAGTAAATGTTTAGTAAATGTTTAGTAAATGTTTAGTAAATGTTTAGTAAATGTTTAGTAAATGTTTAGTAAATGTTTAGTAAATGTTTAGTAAATGTTTAGTAAATGTTTAGTAAATGTTTAGTAAATGTTTAGTAAATGTTTAGTAAATGTTTAGTAAATGTTTAGTAAATGTTTAGTAGAACTATTTACCGCTATTATTATTCTTAACATTGAAAAGATGCTTTCATAATATATAATAATCACTATATTGTCTAGACAGTAGAATTGATATTGTAAAGTGCATAGAATACATGTAATATCGAGGTTTTGGAGCAAAGGGTGGGGGGTACAGTTCGTAGAGGACATGTAATTATGGGGTTGCGGAGTAAAGGGTGGGGCTAAAGTGGCCGGCGAGTGTTTACGTGTAGTAGTGGTATAGGGGATTCAGTGAGCTACACTTTATATATCGGTAATTCGATTATAGAGGGTAATGCTGTTAGGTAATAGATCTCCTTAGGCTACACTATTGACCAATGTAGGGAATGATGTCATTAAATACGCGGGCAAGAGATTCTGGACATGCACCGCCCCTACACGCGATATTTAAATCGGGGATCTAGGCTCGATTTAGGAATGTAGCTTGTAGAGTATCGTGATTATGTAATACTTGGAAGTTGGCATGAGCGGACATGTAATCGGAGAAGGGTCCAAGATAAAGGGGGCATGTCTAGGGGAGGGTCCAATATAGGGGCGTATTTGGGGGAGGGTCCAAGATAAAGGGGTCTAGGGGAGGGTCCAATATAGGAGCGTATTTGGGGGAGGGTCCAAGATAAAGGGGTCTAGGGGAGGGTCCAATATAGGAGCGTATTTGGGGGAGGGTCCAAGATAAAGGGGTCGTGGTCAGGGTAGGGTCCAATATAGAGGCGTGTCTGGGGAAGAATCCGGGATGGGGAGATATCGGGAATGAGGTTAAGGATATTGGTCGTAAACGTTTGGTTGTCATATTGAGAAATTCGGGTGGTAGAAAGAGATAATTATAGTCATTTGTACCTAAGGGCGGGTTGTGAGACTATGTAATGGGGTTCCGGAGGGTTGGGCGAGCCAGGATGAGTTAGTGTACCTCGGGGTTAGATGGGTTATGGAAGATTCTGAAAATACGTGGTTACACGCGGAAATTGCCATAATATAACTAACTAACATTTAGATCAATACTTCCAGTAATATTAAATACAATTTTACTTTTGTCTATAATAATAAATATGAAGTGTGTTTGTACATTGATGAGGATATGTTATAGAAAAAGTGAATACTTAATACTGTAAAATATTCTTTGTACACTATATAGTGTACAGCAATGTACAATATATAGTGTACAGCAATGTACACTATATAGTGTACAGCATACAATGTACACTATATAGTGTACAACATACAATGTACACTATATAGTGTACATCATACAATGTACACTATATAGTGTACATCATACAATGTACACTATATAGTGTACAGCATACAATGTACACTATATAGTGTACAGCATACAATGTACACTATATAGTGTACAATGTACACTGTACATCATACAATGTACACTATATAGTGTACAGCATACGGACAATGGGATATTATAATATAAGTATATGACTATAATTTATTTGTATTGTATTGACAATATAATGAAAGCAATTACTCTATTATAGAAACTTGATAATGTATAATGTGGAAAAGGTAGTTTATATATATACTTTTATCTGATATATATATATATATATATATATATATATATATATATATTTATATATATATATATATATATATATATATTTATATATTTATATATATATATTAATGATAACATCAGTTAATAGAACAGTTGGCGACTGAGTGATTATATTATAGAAATGAGTCATCGGAAACAATTCAAACGAAGTCATCGCGGGAGATAGTCTACAGGGCTGTAAATGTGTCTAATAGATCTTCTATATAGATTGGCGTTGATATTAATGTTGAATAACGTGAAATGGCATGCCAATGCATAAATATTAATAACTTCGATGGTAACACTAATCGAGAATTGACATGTTATTTAAAAACGAATTGTAATGTAATAGCTTTAAAATGATATTCTCGAGATAAATGAACCCTTTGGTCCTATGGTGAGTGTTATGTATGCATTTATGTTAAATCAAATCCTTAAACTAAATATCAATTGTATGAAATATCCTTTAGTTTAGCGTAAATAAGCTATTGGGTAAACCAATTAACAATTCGTAACCGATTGAATGAGATTGTCTTTAGAATGTGAAATGTTTTATGATAATAATACTTAGGCGTGTTCTGAGATAACAAATACTCAAGTCCGACCGAATATGTATTTCACTAAAGTACATACTCACGTATTACAATTGGACTATAATGCATACTCAACAGTATTCCCGTCTACTCCCAACTGCGAAGTAATGTATGTCAATAGTCCTATAGTGTAGGTACGAATGCATATTTTCCTATGGGGGATACAAACCAATAGTGTATATGTAGATATGTCATATGTCATATGTCATATGTCATATGTCATATGTCATATGTCATATCTTTCACTATCTGAAGACAATCTCGATATGTTATGAGTTTATCTTATAAAATAAACATAGAAATGAGAGTAATTAAATATAATAAGAAGCGGATATCATTTTTAGAAAACAATGTTCGCTAATCGCAGAGAGAATGATAACAATGACATCCACGATCTAAACAATGCTATTGTATTCGGTGAAGCAGTGTATTTTTACATGGTACCCGAACATCAGCTACAATCGCAGCTAGCGACACGAAATATTTAATTGATATTATTTTATTGTTGCGATGAAAGATTAAACAATGCTCTTACAATGAATAGGTCATTATAATATAAAATGCATATCTAGGTTACGAAATAACGTCTATTGTTATCCGTAAACCCTCTCTATTATTGAAAACATAATTTTGAGATGATTGGGTTTATAAGAAGACGAATTCGTTGTTTTCCTAAAACATAAATTCAAATCCTCTCCAGGTAAACACGGCCGTTAGGATTATATTCAAATATATTCGAACATTTCATAACTATGAAATTGAAATCCTCGCCGGTGAAATCACAGACAGACTCGAAAGATAATATATTCGGAGTGTTCCTAAAAATAACTATCAATTCACGGCTTGTTTATAATTTTAATATAACTCATTATCGGATATATATCACGTGGTGTTGTTGCGCAATGGGTAGTATGCCATGGGATGACGTAACTACATATTATGTATACATTCCGCGAAACCCATTCACGCCTCTAGAGGACGATGATAATAAATAACTGCAATATACATTGTAAATCTTCTCCGTACGCTGTACACTGTACATATATGTACTATAGTACACTGTACAGTGTACACTACACACCATACACTACACACTATATACTAAACACTGTACAATATACACTGTACACTGTACACTATACACTATAAACTATACATAATACACTGTACATTGAATAATGTACAGTGTACAATGTGTATTTTACATTGTAGAGTGTGTAGTGTGTAGTGTGTAGTGTATAATGTACACTGTACATTGTACAGTGTACAGTGTACATTATACAGTATGTAGTTTACAGTGTACAGTGTGTAGTGTGTAGTGTATAATGTACACTGTACATTGTACATTGTATATTGTACAATGTGTAGTGTACAGTGTACACTGTACAGTGTGTAGTGTGTAGTGTGTAGTGTGTAGTGTGTAGTGGGTAGTGTATAGTATACAGTGTACAGTGTGTAGTGTACAGTGTACAGTGTGTATTGTGTAGTGGGTAGTGTGTAGTGTGTAGTGTGTAGTGTGTAGTGTTTAGATTCTACATCTGCAATCTATACGCATATTTTAGACGAGCAGTGAGTAGAGTAACACATTCTACTTTAGTAGAGTCTATTCTACCCTTACTCGAGTCTACTCCTACCGAGTATAATTGAGTATACCGTCGAGTAGAGTAGAGTAGAGTATTCAACTCATTTGAGTGGTTTTTTTATTTTCACGAGTTTTACAGCGAATTTTCGAAATCAGCAACATTTCATTTAACAATCAAAATAGAACGTTTAGACATCCTTTGTAATAATTGAATAAATTAAAATACGTAATTTGTATCATAATAATAGTTTATAATAATTAATATATTAATTAATGTAATTATATAAAAAATAATAATAACTAACTATTAATAAAATGTAATAAATCAAACAATGTATTTTATTTACACGTAGTGACTCGAGTAGATATTATATTAGATTACTACAGTTACCAGGTAACGGTAGAGTAGTAAGTAGAGTAGTAAGTAGAGTGGTAAGTAGAGTGGTAAGTAGAGTGGTAAGTAGAGTGGTAAGTAGAGTGGTAAGTAGAGTAGTAAGTAGAGTAGTAAGTAGAGTGGTTAGTAGAGTGGTAAGTAGAGTGGTAAGTAGAGTGGTAAGTAGAGTGGTAAGTAGAGTGGTAAGTAGAGTGGTAAGTAGAGTGGTAAGTAGAGTAGTAAGTAAAGTAGTAAGTAGAGTGGTAAGTAGAGTGGTAAGTAGAGTGGTAAGTAGAGTGGTAAGTAGAGTGGTAAGTAGAGTGGTAAGTAGAGTGGTAAGTAGAGTGGTAAGTAGAGTGGTAAGTAGAGTGGTAAGTAGAGTGGTAAGTAGAGTAGTAAGTAGAGTGGTAAGTAGAGTGGTAAGTAGAGTGGTAAGTAGAGTGGTAAGTAGAGTGGTAAGTAGAGTGGTAAGTAGAGTGGTAAGTAGAGTGGTAAGTAGAGTGGTAAGTAGAGTGGTAAGTAGAGTGGTAAGTAGAGTGGTAAGTAGAGTGGTAAGTAGAGTGGTAAGTAGAGTGGTAAGTAGAGTGGTAAGTAGAGTGGTAAGTAGAGTGGTAAGTAGAGTAGTAAGTAGAGTGGTAAGTAGAGTGGTAAGTAGAGTGGTAAGTAGAGTGGTAAGTAGAGTGGTAAGTAGAGTGGTAAGTAGAGTGGTAAGTAGAGTGGTAAGTAGAGTGGTAAGTAGAGTGGTAAGTAGAGTGGTAAGTAGAGTGGTAAGTAGAGTGGTAAGTAGAGTGGTAAGTAGAGTGGTAAGTAGAGTGGTAAGTAGAGTGGTAAGTAGAGTGGTAAGTAGAGTGGTAAGTAGAGTGGTAAGTAGAGTGGTAAGTAGAGTGGTAAGTAGAGTGGTAAGTAGAGTGGTAAGTAGAGTGGTAAGTAGAGTGGTAAGTAGAGTGGTAAGTAGAGTGGTAAGTAGAGTGGTAAGTAGAGTGGTAAGTAGAGTGGTAAGTAGAGTGGTAAGTAGAGTGGTAAGTAGAGTGGTAAGTAGAGTGGTAAGTAGAGTGGTAAGTAGAGTGGTAAGTAGAGTGGTAAGTAGAGTGGTAAGTAGAGTGGTAAGTAGAGTGGTAAGTAGAGTGGTAAGTAGAGTGGTAAGTAGAGTGGTAAGTAGAGTGGTAAGTAGAGTGGTAAGTAGAGTGGTAAGTAGAGTGGTAAGTAGAGTGGTAAGTAGAGTGGTAAGTAGAGTGGTAAGTAGAGTGGTAAGTAGAGTGGTAAGTAGAGTGGTAAGTAGAGTGGTAAGTAGAGTGGTAAGTAGAGTGGTAAGTAGAGTGGTAAGTAGAGTGGTAAGTAGAGTGGTAAGTAGAGTGGTAAGTAGAGTGGTAAGTAGAGTGGTAAGTAGAGTGGTAAGTAGAGTGGTAAGTAGAGTGGTAAGTAGAGTGGTAAGTAGAGTGGTAAGTAGAGTGGTAAGTAGAGTGGTAAGTAGAGTGGTAAGTAGAGTGGTAAGTAGAGTGGTAAGTAGAGTGGTAAGTAGAGTGGTAAGTAGAGTGGTAAGTAGAGTGGTAAGTAGAGTGGTAAGTAGAGTGGTAAGTAGAGTGGTAAGTAGAGTGGTAAGTAGAGTGGTAAGTAGAGTGGTAAGTAGAGTGGTAAGTAGAGTGGTAAGTAGAGTGGTAAGTAGAGTGGTAAGTAGAGTGGTAAGTAGAGTGGTAAGTAGAGTGGTAAGTAGAGTGGTAAGTAGAGTGGTAAGTAGAGTGGTAAGTAGAGTGGTAAGTAGAGTGGTAAGTAGAGTGGTAAGTAGAGTGGTAAGTAGAGTGGTAAGTAGAGTGGTAAGTAGAGTGGTAAGTAGAGTGGTAAGTAGAGTGGTAAGTAGAGTGGTAAGTAGAGTGGTAAGTAGAGTGGTAAGTAGAGTGGTAAGTAGAGTGGTAAGTAGAGTGGTAAGTAGAGTGGTAAGTAGAGTGGTAAGTAGAGTGGTAAGTAGAGTGGTAAGTAGAGTGGTAAGTAGAGTGGTAAGTAGAGCGGTAAGTAGAGCGGTAAGTAGAGCGGTAAGTAGAGCGGTAAGTAGAGCGGTAAGTAGAGCGGTAAGTAGAGCGGTAAGTAGAGCGGTAAGTAGAGTGGTAAGTAGAGTGGTAAGTAGAGTGGTAAGTAGAGTGGTAAGTAGAGTGGTAAGTAGAGTGGTAAGTAGAGTGGTAAGTAGAGTGGTAAGTAGAGTGGTAAGTAGAGTGGTAAGTAGAGTGGTAAGTAGAGTGGTAAGTAGAGTGGTAAGTAGAGTGGTAAGTAGAGTGGTAAGTAGAGTGGTAAGTAGAGTGGTAAGTAGAGTGGTAAGTAGAGTGGTAAGTAGAGTGGTAAGTAGAGTGGTAAGTAGAGTGGTAAGTAGAGTGGTAAGTAGAGTGGTAAGTAGAGTGGTAAGTAGAGTGGTAAGTAGAGTGGTAAG
>OZ038318.1:11438474-11474204 GCA_964035775.1 Osedax frankpressi
ATGAGAGGATGAGGAGGATGAGGAGGATGAGGAGGATGAGGAGGATGAGGAGGATGAGGAGGATGAGGAGGATGAGGAGGATGAGGAGGATGAGGAGGATGAGGAGGATGAGGAGGATGAGGAGGATGAGGAGGATGAGGAGGATGAGGAGGATGAGGAGGATGAGGAGGATGAGGAGGATGAGGAGGATGAGGAGGATGAGGAGGATGAGGAGGATGAGGAGGATGAGGAGGATGAGGAGGATGAGGAGGATGAGGAGGATGAGGAGGATGAGGAGGATGAGGAGGATGAGGAGGATGAGGAGGATGAGGAGGATGAGGAGGATGAGGAGGATGAGGAGGATGAGGAGGATGAGGAGGATGAGGAGGATGAGGAGGATGAGGAGGATGAGGAGGATGAGGAGGATGAGGAGGATGAGGGGATGAGGAGGATGAGGAGGATGAGGAGGATGAGGAGGATGAGGAGGATGAGGAGGATGAGGAGGATGAGGAGGATGAGGAGGATGAGGAGGATGAGGAGGATGAGGGATGAGGAGGATGAGGAGGATGAGGAGGATGAGGAGGATGAGGAGGATGAGGAGGATGAGGAGGATGAGGAGGATGAGGAGGATGAGGAGGAGGATGGAGGATGAGGAGGATGAGGAGGATGAGGAGGATGAGGAGGATGAGGAGGATGAGGAGGATGAGGAGGATGAGGAGATGAGGAGGATGAGGAGGATGAGGAGGATGAGGAGGACGAGGAGGACGAGGAGGATGAGGAGGATGAGGAGGATGAGGAGGATGAGGAGAAGGAAAGGAGAAGGAGAAGGAGAAGGAGAAGGAGAAGGAGAAGGAGAAGGAGAAGGAGAAGGAGAAGGAGAAGGAGTAGGAGAAGGTGAAGTAGAAGGAGAAGGAGAAGGAGAAGGAGAAGGAGAAGGAGAAGGAGAAGGAGAAGGAGGATGAGGAGGAGGAGGAGGAGGAGGAGGAGGAGGAGGAGGAGGAGGAGGAGGAGGAGGAGGAGGAGGAGGAGGAGGAGGAGGAGGAGGAGGAGGAGGAGGAGGAGGAGGAGGAGGAGGAGGAGGAGGAGGAGGAGGAGGAGGAGGAGGAGGAGGAGGAGGAGGAGGAGGAGGAGGAGGAGGAGGAGGAGGAGGAGGAGGAGGAGGAGGAGGAGGAGGAGGAGGAGGAGGAGGAGGAGGAGGAGGAGGAGGAGGAGGAGGAGGAGGAGGAGGAGGAGGAGAAGGAGGAGGAGGAGGAGGAGGAGGAGGAGGAGGAGGAGGAGGAGGAGGAGGAGGAGGAGGAGGAGGAGGAGGAGGAGGAGGAGGAGGAGAAGGAGAAGGAGAAGGAGAAGGAGAGAAATATGAATACGAATAGGAAGATGAAGGCATATTTACATTCAGAGATATATTAAAAGAGGTATATGAAAGCTCATATTTATTATCGAAATCATTTCAAGAATGAAAGTAAGAAGTAGATAGTCAGGATATAAAATAAAATTTAAATTAATTATATTTCCCTAAATATTACCTGCGTTCACAATATATCAGGTTTTGTTATCCAATATATTTTCTGGAAGTACGTATTCACTTCTATCTTGATTAATCTTCTATCTATATCCCGTATTTCATTATATATAAAGAGATATAACTCATATTATAATATTGATCTCTTTCAGTTCACTCTACCATCAGATATTAATTCATCAAACCCAATAGATTATATCCGGGCACAATATTATTCTTTACTCCTGTAAGCTGGATACTATCTTCGTTAATTTCTCTGGTACTAGAAGAGCCAGGGTCGTGTATACTCGAGTATGCTGAATTGAAGATATGGCACGTGCGGGTATTAGTGGGAGTGGACACACATTAGTGGGAGTGGTCAACCCTCTGATGCGGGTGTATTGACGATGTGACGCCCGCAATACTATCTATAACACCAAAACTTGAAATTAGATTAACAAATAGCTATTTAACAGGCACCCGTGTATAACTTCACACAAGGACTCTAAAACTTATAAAATATTAACATAATATTAAGTTGTTTTTTTTTACTAGAAATCAATTGAACTTTTACATTTTTACAGCTATTTGCGATGTGTAATATATAATTGTTTATTATATATATATATATATATATATATATATATATGTATAAGAGTATATTCTATTTATACAGTATTGGATGCATACATAATTTGTATTATTAAAGCAGACGTTTAGTAATATGCAATAGTTAGTTATAAGCTAATCAGTTTATTGATATCTTATACGATTGTGTTTTGATATATTGGTTTTACAGTATTAATAGTATATAACGGTTACTGTACACTGTACAACGTACAAATGATTTAATTGCATTGATAGAGTAATTAATAAAATAATTTATTAAATTATTACTATTTATATTAATAAATAAAACTATAACTAAAAATCGAGAGAAATAATACTAATTAATTCATTATCTAATATTACAAAGTACTTTTGATTAAATAAATAACACATATAGTTGATGTTAAGACATACAGTTAAGCTAAGATTTATAATAGAAAAATAACAATTAGCCAATATAATTTATATTATATAGATACATATTACAGCTTCCATTTTCTTAGAAAGTGAAATAAATCAAAAGAAGCCCATGGTATAAATATGCTCGAGTTAAAATTGTATTTCTTATTAATCTTAAAAATATAAGTATCCATTTATATTATCTATTTGCATTGATCAAGCTACACCTCGTGGTTAATACCTCACATTAGCTTCCTTAGCGATAGCCTTAATATACACCTTTTCACTGTTATACAATCACCTACATTATCTCTTATTGTATAATTAGAATTATGATTATATTCACATATATTTATATATTTATATATATATATATATATATATATATATATATATATATATATATATATATATATATATCTATAACAAATCCCAGAATCATGATCAGAAAGAGCTATATATCTATGCAAAATACAAACGCATAGCATGACAATGACATTGCATATGCTCACTTAACCTGGGTAACAATAAAATATATAAATAATATAAATATATAAATAAGATAAATAATATAAATATATAAATAAGATAAATAATATAAATATATAAATAATATAAATAAGATAAATAAGATAAATAATATAAATAAGATAAATATATAAATAAGATAAATAATATAAATAATATAAATAATATAAATAAGATAAATAAGATAAATAATATAAATAATATAAATAATATAAATAAGATAAATAATATAAATAAGATATAATGATTAGAAGCTATTATATTTGTTGGTTATAAAAAATTAAATATATAAGAAAGAAAACAAATGAAAATAAAATATTAAAATTGGGAATAAATATGTTGCCAAAAGGTGGTTATCATTTTCCTACTAAAATAATAAAACGATAGGAACAACAGTAAAGGAAATTGTAAAATAAGATAACATATTTTAAACAATATCGGATTATTAAACAGTAAAAATAGTTATATCAAAATCAAGTGTAAAATTAAAAATATGTTTGAACTGGAAATTAATTTAGAATGGAAATATTGAGATGTTATAATCCAAGTCATTATCCAAAATAAGATTTGGATTATGATAGAATTGTAGTTTAAAGATAACAGTTGTTAATAAATATTAAAAGTAAAATAATCAAATAAGTTATAGAAAGACCCCTTATTTATATATATATATATATATATATATATATATATATATATATATATACTGTGTTGTATTATGTGGTTCCTTGCATACCAGGAAATTTAGTGAAGTGAAATATTGTATTCTTAATATATAGTACAAATTAATTTCACTTTGGCTATTAGTTAAATGCTATGGTTAATTGTGTTCTGGTTTTTTTTTATCAAAACACGTGATCTAATCTACTTCCAAGACATCAGATGATGCAACTATTGTATAATATTCTATAAGTATTGTAATTGTTGTACTTAATGTAAAAAATAAACATAATATATTTCTATTTGTATTATATATGAAAAAACTAAAATGACCTGAAGGTTTCCTAGGCGTTCTTCTTAATTTCTACCTATACTCACAACTCCTTTACTTGTCGAGCTAAATAGATAATTAGGTATCTTTCTTTTAGAGTTGATCTAAATTGTTCAGTAATTCAATAATAATTCAGTAATCAAATAATACTTGTTAGCAAATGGTCCTGAGAATTCGCGATAATAAGATGCAGTTGGTAATAAAATATTGGTAATAAGGGAAGATCGTGTGAGATATAAATTATTAAAAAGTAGGATATCTGAATATCGCTTGAAATCAAATAAATACATTGTTAATAATTCAGAACATTTTTAATATAATTTACTGAACATTGCATAACTAAAAATAAAAGTAATTCAATTACTTGAGCATCTTCTATAAAGGAATATAAAAATAACTTCAATTGTTTGAAATGTCATATTTTCATAAATGTAAATAAGCTATATTCCATTTGGAATATTTAATTCTTGATAATAGAATATTTGCATATTGTGTCACGAAATTAAGTTATACATATTATTTATAGCCTACAATACAACAAGATAGACATATTATTCATAATTATAAAAGTAATACAATCAATTAAAGTAAAATCTATATATATATATATATATATATATATATATATATATATATACTCTAATAATGTATTATATGTATATTAACTAGTATCATTAATGATGCTGTTAATATAGGTAATATACTATTATTTAATTTAATTATTTATCTGCATATCAATATGTATCTATTAATAAATATTAATAAAATAATAAAATATCTATTAATGTATTATTGATACCTATAACATATTAAAAACAAACAACAATAACAAACAAAACAAACATACATTGTTATAAATACAATGTTATAATAAATATGGAAATAACGCAAATATTATATGTCATAGCATAACGTATATGTAATGCCCTGTATAGTTTTTTACTTTTAAAAGTGGTTTAACAAATCTAATATCTAGATACAAAATAGAAAATGTATTCTAATACGAAAATACTAACAAAACTATTATTGTTAATAGATTATTGTATTAATATATTATTGTATTAATATATTATTGTATTAATATATTATTGTTAATATATTATTGTTAATATATTATTGTTAATATATTATTGTTAATATATTATTGTATTAATATATTATTGTATTA
Organism: Osedax frankpressi; assembly: GCA_964035775.1. Taxonomy (NCBI): domain Eukaryota; kingdom Metazoa; phylum Annelida; class Polychaeta; order Sabellida; family Siboglinidae; genus Osedax; species Osedax frankpressi. The sequence goes on from OZ038318.1 coordinate 11,443,647, forward strand.
ATATATTATTGTGTTAATATATTATTGTATTAATATATTATTGTATTAATATATTATTGTATTAATATATTATTGTATTAATATATTATTGTATTAATATATTATTGTATTAATATATTATTGTGTTAATATATTATTGTATTAATATATTATTGTATTAATATATTATTGTATTAATATATTATTGTATTCATATATTATTGTGTTAATATATTTTTGTATTAATATATTATTGTATTAATATATTATAGACTCCTATATCTACTAATTTAATTATCGTGAAATTAGTAACGAATCATAAAAAGTTAAGATGTAATTTGTACCAAGTGTATTCAATACTATATTACATAGCTTTATCCACGTAAATATAAGTATCTCATATAAATATGATAGAATTTTGCATTAATCTATGAAAGTACTGATAAACAAGTGAATATATAAAAAGTATCACTTGCTGATAATACTAGTTATATAATAAGATTATTAACCTATACATAATAATGATTAGATATTTAATAATATATCATTTATGATTGATAATAAATTAACGATATCTTATTATTTGCAAATCAAATACATTAAAGTCTTCTATTGTAATAAAAATCAATTTGAATTATTACAACTTGCAAAATTCTCAATTTGTGTTTTAAAGTTTTGATCTAAACAATCAATATTAAAAATGTTTGTATAGAATAATCTGGAATATTCAAGACCATTCTCTCTAAACGTATATTTATTTTTTAAAACCTGGTCCCTCTTTCTTACTAAATTATTTGTTTATAACTAAATTATACAAAGATTGAAGTACTTTTTGAACTACGACTCACTGAATACCTGGAATTGATGTTTACCAAATACTCAAACGATGGACTGAAACCAATTCCTACTGTAAACTACTAACTTTATTATATCTATAATAAATATGACTAGACATGAACTGATAAAACATATACATTAACATACTTACTAAACTATTAAGATAATATAAATATATATTATGCGGCATACACTTTCCTCTATAAAACAATAATTATGAATCTCATATGATTATTTTACCTTACAAGTACTGAAGATGTTCTAACGCCCGCACAAATGCATGTTCTTAAACTAAATGACTACTTCTACAAGTATTTGGGACACATTATATCGACATGTGATTCAGGCTCGGAATACATTTATAGATGAAACTGAAGTGTCTAGATATTAGTACTTCTTATAAAGAAACTTAACTAATGATATATTTATTTATAAAGGTATGTCATAATTGTTAATTATTGTTTATAATCTTTAAATTATGACTAAATATTAATAATAATACATAATTATTATTGTATATAATGAAATATAATTGATTTGAGCAAAATAATGTTATCTAGGATATATTCAATAATATCTATTTACATCTAAAACAGCTGTTAGTAAAGCACTTTTTATATCTTCAATTGTATCTGCAATGCATTTATATTTCTTAGCAATAATGATCTTAACGTATAATCATATTATTTACAGTAATAAATAGAATATATGCCGTAGAGTAAACGTTATAGATGATCGTAATATTGCAATCAATTAGCGAATGCTAAACATATTTCAGAAAGTAAAGATATTATATATTATTTTATTAATTAAATACAATAATATTTTCAAGCGGTTATTAATAATAACTTATTATATAAAGATAAAAATAGATTCGTTACAACCAAAGCTGAAGATTTCATTATTCAATTTGTAAATTCGATAAACTCATGCATAACAATTAATACTGTTCTCGATATATCTCTCATCATATTTACCATGGAGAACAATTAAAGTATTAACTTAGATGACAAGATAGAGCAAGTTACAATATATATAATTTGATATAAATAACAGTTAGAGTGGAATCCAAAGTTTTAATTATTAATTAGTATTATGGTTATCTAAAAAGAATCGGACGACAATATTTCCGTTTAGTTTTGGAGTAATGTAGTGTTCCATCGCAATACGTGCACCGGGTCAAAGTTCGCCTACTCCTGGTAGAAGCAGTACAGGTTGAGTATAACGGTCATCGAAGCGTTCTGGAAGCTGGCGTCGACGAAGGTGTCCCGATCGCCGTCCGATAACATCCGGCTGGACATCCTGATCCCTTGACCTTCGCAACTTACAATCCCGACGTGTGCGACGTATTTATACCTGCAAGTTATTAGTAGTTTACTGTGACGTCACGTGTCAGACATGCGCAGTTGGCGGTGTCATTGCCAAGTGGATTAGGGAGGTGGCAAGGGGCAGAGAGGTGGCAAGGGGCAGCTTAGGTGGCAAGGGGCAGAGTTAGGCACCGAGTTGTACACTCGAGGTAGTGAATCTAAGAGAATGCACTTATTAGAGGGGACAGGAGGCAAATCAATCTTGTAAATAGTTTAGTCCACTTGTTACAAACCCTTTATAATGTAAATAGTTTAGTCCACTTGGTACAAACCCTTTATAATGTAAATATTTGACCAGCTTTACTGCTTCATCTGATATGTATTTGATGAGTTTCGACGGAATTATCTTGCTGTAAACTTTACCTGTCGAGATAATCATGTTTTATTAATTATATATTTTACTAGGAGGTTTTGAATATCTCTAAACATGTATGTGTTCATTTAAGATTAAACTAGATAAATATATAAGTATATATAACCATCATTACCTTGAAAATAAGACAAATATTTTGTTAATAGAAATGTTTAATAAATATATTACGATATAGATATTCGTCTAAGGATTTATCTTTTTAAAATTAAATTAAGATAATATTAAGATTAAGTCTTATACGGTTTTTATAATTTTCGATATTAATATCAGATATCATTATATATATGAAGTTGAATGCATTACTAATAATTAACAATACATGTTATTATTTACTATCTCAAAACACTTTTGCAACGCTGTCGTAACCATTACACAAAATTACGTAACTATTTCGTAGAAATCGAATAACTATTATATAACTAGTAAGAATCGACCTTTCATGATATTGTCGAGCAATCGGGAGAGTTGAGGTTTGATATCCTTATAGGAAATTAACTTCAAAGGTTCCAAGCGGTAGGTATTCTGTAACCTTTGACTTCGGATACGATCTGGCTATGTGTCGGGGGTCATAGGTTATGAGTTATAGTAGCACTGGTAATTAGTTAAATACGTTCTATGGGATCTGTTAGATCTATTAGATCTGTTAGTCATGTTAGAGAACAGTAATAAGTATCATTAATAGCAAATTAACCCTTGACTTATTAACACCTTATTAACTAAATGTATTTATTGCTAATAGACTTCAGGATAATGCCATATATCATATCTCCCCAACTTACAACTATCTTCACTGCGAGGCTGTGCCTGGATTTCTGCCTTTTGTTATTCGAGGAATGTACCACGGATACAGATGAACGTAGTTTCTGCATAAGTATAGGTATGTATAGGTATGTATAGGTATGTGTAGTTGTGTATAGGTATGTATAGGTATGTATAGGTATGTATAGGTATGTATAGGTATGTGTAGCTGTGTATAGGTATGTATAGGTATGTATAGGTATGTATAGGTATGTATAGGTATGTGTAGCTGTGTATAGGTATGTATAGGTATGTATAGGTATGTATAGGTGTGTATAGGTATGTATAGGTATGTATAGGTATGTATAGGTATGTATAGGTATGTATAGGTATGTATAGGTATGTATAGGTATGTATAGGTATGTATAGGTATGTATAGGTATGTATAGGTATGTATAGGTATGTATAGGTGTGTATAGGTATGTGTAGGTGTGTATAGGTATGTATAGGTATGTATAGGTATGTATAGGTATGTATAGGTATGTATAGGTATGTATAGGTATGTATAGGTATGTATAGGTATGTATAGGTATGTGTAGCTGTGTATAGGTATGTATAGGTATGTATAGGTATGTATAGGTATGTATAGGTATGTATAGGTATGTGTAGCTGTGTATAGGTATGTATAGGTATGTATAGGTATGTATAGGTATGTATAGGTATGTATAGGTATGTATAGGTATGTATAGGTATGTATAGGTATGTATAGGTATGTATAGGTATGTATAGGTATGTATAGGTATGTATAGGTATGTATAGGTATGTATAGGTATGTATAGGTATGTATAGGTATGTATAGGTATGTATAGGTATGTATAGATATGTATAGGTATGTGTAGGTATGTGTAGGTATGTATAGGTGTGTATAAGTAAGTATGTGTAGATATGTGTAGGTACGTGTATATATATGTAGGTATATGTAGGTATGTATAGATATGTATAGGTATATGTAGGTATGTATAGGTATGTGTAGGTATGTATAGGTATGTATAGGTATGTGTATATATATGTAGGTATATGTAGGTATGTATAGATATGTATAGGTATATGTAGGTATGTATAGGTAGGTATGTGTAGGTATGTGTAGGTATGTATAGGTGTGTGTAGGTATATGTAGGTGTGTATATGTGTCTATAGGTTAGACAATTGCATTTTGGGTAATCAATAAGATCCAATACGATATCATGATTAATTAGCGAATGTTATGTAAGCGTAATGTATATTTACTAATACTCAAATAGTAACTGGAATGAATTCATACTCATATCTATAGTATTATAGTATTCTAACATACCCATACACACATACGCATACACACATACACATACATATATATATATATATATATATATATATATATATATATCTACATAATTAAACAGTAGTATATAAAGTAAAGTTATGTTGTGCCACTCTTAATAACAATTCATACTCCTCTGGTGCAATTATAAACAAAACAAAATGTAATAAAACATAACAAACCATAAATCTATTTATTGAACTTAAATATAACATTTATGGTATGTGTGTTTGTTTTGTGTGTAGCGTGGTAACAATGACGAGTGGTCATTTAACATTGTTATGAACAGATTTACCCAAGATGCAAAATAATAGCTGGACATTTACCTTAATCTGTGAACGAAGGAAATGACGTAATACCCACAGCGGGGTGCTACATCGCGCCATTTGATTACGTCATCGCGAGTAATCATACAATATGTCTATATCAATATCCACATACTCGCGAACATTTATTACACTACATACGTTACACATGTCCACTGGACATTGTCCGGTGTGTCTATTGTCTGGTGTATAGGTCATTAACACTATTCGTACGACTACCCTAAAATTAGCTATCGCAATTGTCTTACACCCTCTTACAACCTGGTAACCACCGTGTGCTATGTGCGGGGGTTAATATGATACTTAATGAGACTAACCTCTTTTTGATCTTTCTGTTTCGGGGGTGAATTGAAGTGGATAGCTGGTAATATGTCATGTTTATATAATTTATAACTTGCTTGCAATAGATAGAGGTAATGTGTACATTATATAATATATAACTCAATATTCCTTAGATATAGAATGCTACTAAATGATAATTATAAGAATAATAATATATATTAGAATATATTAAATATACATATTTATAATAAACTATATAAATATAGATCAGATTAAATAAAACTAGTTATATTTTGTGATAAGATGAAATACTACAAATTATTCAAATTAATTATATATTGGGTATATTTCTATAGAAATTCAAATCATATGTAATTCCTTGTTTACACTGTTGAGATGACAATAAAATATATATTTTAAATATTGTATTATTAAATATTAGTATTATTTTATTATGTCATTTAAGTATTCTTTCATTTATGATTGATTATTATTAATGATACTATTTAAATTCGTAAGCGTTTTATCTATACATAAGTATAATATATGTATAGTATATATAAATATATATATAATATAATCTAAGATTTATGAAATCTATTCATATAATTGTTTTCCTATGTTTTATTTATTATTATATATGGTTGTTTGATATATTATATATATATATATATATATGTATATATATATATATATATATATATATATATATATATATGTATCGTATGTTAATCTTGATAAATTATATTAATATATACTTTTAATCACATTTAATAATCATTAACATATAATTCAATTCAATATATATATATATATATATATATATATATATATATATATATATGTGTGTGTGTGTGTGTGTGTGTGTGTGTGTGTGTGTGTGTGTGTGTGTGTGTGTGTGTGTGTGTATATACATTTATTATCACAAAACTAATTAAATATAGTTTTATAGTATTACACTAATCAATTTCCTTTATTATATAATATACAAGTTTAAGTTAACAATAGATATTGTTATTAATTCATAAATAACAAACTAACGATACTCTTCCCTTTGTTTCTTCTTTTTCATTTCAGTAAAGAATCCCTCATCCATATTATTCATGTTCTGTTATATAATAGATCGAGGTACTTTGTGTAACGCAATTCGTTTATTATTACGTATGAATTAAACTATTGTACGTATACGTATATATTAACATATGCATTAATTACCGTATTAAAATATATGATACTTTCTATAATATCAATAATTGAATAATATATTTATTTACTGAACTATGGAAATAACAAAATATGTTTCCATGAAAACGGAAAATTGGCGCGAATTATTAATTATATTATTTATTTTTTAAATTAATATTTCATTTGTTATTTATACAAATAATAAATAAATATTCATTAGTTACAATCATAGATTTACAATTTTTTAATAGTAAATATATAACAGAAAATTTTTTTATTAAAATTCAATAATAATTATACAAATATAAACATCACCAATAAAATAGATTATAAATTGATTTATTAATTAACTGTATTAATAAAGTTAGATGATGATACATTTAGAATACATTGGATTTGCATTGTTTCCATTATGATCCATTGGTTTATAGATTGTATACAATAACCTATAAAAGAAGGCTTCATTATTTTAACTTCATTAGACTTATATATATATATATATAGATATAAATATATATATATATATATATTTATATAGATATAAATATATATATATATATATATATATTTATATAGATATAAATATATATATATATATATATATATATATATAGATATAGATATAAAAATATAGATATAAATCAATTGCCGATGTTCGACTAATTATTTTATTGAAATAGTAAACGTCGGTACTTAAGCAATTATGTAATCATTGAATGTTAGCATGTCATGTTACGTCACTACGATATAGAGGTTAAACAGCCTACATGTAACGCATACGTATATATATTTATATATATTCGTATATATTTATAGATATTTCTTAATTATTATATAAATGGTATAATTATTAAAGTTTTAACACTGGTCAGTAATTGATGTGTAATTTATGAATATTATAACAGGTGTGTTACACGGGTGGCATTTGTTGCGTCAATACAATATTGCGTCATACTTTCATAACTAGTATTTTGATATGTGTAGTTTTGTTTATAACGAATATTCTATTATGTTTAGCATTTCTCAATATGTACTATTACGTCATTCACCACTATCGTATCATAACAACTATTTCATAGTCACACCAATTTAATGTTTATTTAGGTTTTTACATTCTTTATCCTGCATATATTTTACATTCTGCACACCCTACACACATCACACACTCTATACACCCTACGCACATCACACGCCTTAAACGCACAACACACCCTATACACACCACAACCTAAACACACCGCATACCCTACATATACCACACACCCACACACCCTACGCACACCACACACACTATACACCCTACGCACATCACACGCCTTAAACGCACACCACACCATATACACACCACAACCTAAACACACCGCATACCCTACATACACCACACACCCACATACCCTACACACATCACACGTCTTAAACGCACAACACACCCTATACACACCACAACCTAAACACACCGCATACCCTACATACACCACACACCCACACACCCTACATACACCACACACTCTTCACACCCTACACACGCCACTCACTTTACACACTCAATACACACATATGCACTCCACGCACACACCGATATACTCAACACACTCCCCATACAACTCGCATACGCTCCACCAACACACTCACCGTATACTTACATATTTTAGATTAATCCCCAGGTACCTCTATAGTTAATGATCACTAGCATCGTGCCTGGATCAAATCTTCATTAGCAAAACTTATGAAATAAAAACATAGTTTGTCATTTTATGGCCGTATTTTAGCATTTTAGCTTAGTTTTAATGGATGGTATGAAGTAATGATACAAGACTAGTTAATAAGTTCAAGTCAAAAGAAAATAATAGAAGAACAATAGAAGAACATAGAAGAACAATAGAAGAACAATAGAAGAACAATAGAAGAACAATAGAAGAACAATATATAATAACAGAAGAATAACAGAAGAATAATATGCAAATAAGAAGATAATAAGTAGATAATTGATCAGATACTGAAGTTTATTGAGAAATTGCTGTCTTGTAATTATATCACTAAAGTTACAACTCCTCGTGATTGTCTCCGAAATTCTCCTAACAACGTACGGCTTCAATTGTTATGTCGGAGTGGGATACGAAGTCTAACGGATCAGAGTTCATCTTAACGGTGGAAGTTGATCCGCAGGTCCAGAATACTCTTCCCCTTCGTCCACTAGTCGGCCCACCGTTACCACGGTTACCATCACCTGCTCCAGCATTTCCGCTACCTTTACCGCAAGAACCGCCACCGATATCCCAACACATTCCGTCGTTATCATCCCTAACCTTTCCGTCAGTTTGGCAAGTACTTTCATCTCTATCAACGTCGACATCGACGTTTCCACCATCCTCGAAGATGTTATCGCCGCAAAAGCTAAAGACAATACAATTAGCGGCCGTTCTATCGCCACTACACCCACCGAGCCGACCCCTACACCTGACCCCACTCGTGTTACTGCTCTCGGTCGCTCTGGCCATACTTCCGGAGTGTCGGGGCCTCGTATTGACCGCCAGCTACGGACAACGGCTGGACATCGACTGCGGGCCTAGATCACGCATTTATATTGTTAACGAAGGTTAGGCTGTTCGTATAGCTTAGCTACTAACTTTTAAAGCATATATCTTAGAGGTTGGATCCGAGACTTAGAGGTCAGAGATTGATGGTTAGAGCTTAGAGCTTAGCACCTAGAAAGTAGAGCTTAACAGTTAGAACTTAGATATTATACTTAGAGGTACGCTTAGGATGTATTATCTATAAAAACACGAGTTGTACGTTGATATCATTAAGATGATTTCGATTTCTCACCGACCCTCTCTTATATATTAAACACCTTGATATCATATGGTGAAGTATTGACTAGATATTCACAATATTCTAGGACAAACTATCAACCAATTGAATTTCTATGATTATGTATAACACACTATCTTGGTCAATAGTATTAACTTAATACCAAGTCATTGTCCACCCCTATCTACTCACATACATAACATTAATTACACTCCCGACTACTTCCCTAACACAATTCCATACTCCTAAGCAGAACAATGACAATTACGGTTTATACATATAATTTCATAATTACTCCGTTATCAATTATAAAATACGTCCCTAAATAATTTCTCTAAATAACCCTAACTACACCCAAATTACGCACATAACCTCGCCCCTAACCACGACACTAACCACACCTCACCACTAATACGTCTCTAAACAACCCTAACTACACCCAAATTACGCACATAACCTCGCCACTAACCACGACACTAACCACACCTCACCACTAATACGTCTCTAAACAACCCTAACTACACCCAAATTACGCACATAACCTCGCCACTAACCACGACACTAACCACACCTCACCACTAATACGTCTCTAAACAACCCTAACTACACCCAAATTACGCCCATAACCTCGCCACTAACCACGACACTAACCACACCTCACCACTAATACGTTTCTAAACAACCCTAACTACACCCCAATTACGCCCATAACCTCGCCCCTAACCTCGCCCCTAACCACGACACTAACCTCACCTCACCACTAATACGTCTGTAGCTCTGGCATATCGAGAACATGAATATCAAGCATGTCCTTCCGATTGTTCGATTGGTCATTCCTTGGCGAAATGGTATTGCAGATCATCTAGGCACTGTCATGGTCTCCAGGTTACTCTTCGTGCATGTAGACGCATTCAAACCACTGCAAGAACTACTGCCTATAGATGTATATATACTATATATACATAATACCTACTTATTAATGTTGTGGTATTAATTAACACATATTATATTAGATTATTTGTATCATCATTTATTTATTTCAAAAAACTGGTTAATTCAGTCATATGAATATATAACAATTAGTTTAAAAGATTATTATATTAATATGAGAGAAAAAAGAAAGAAAACTAATTAACTAATATACATAATTATTAAGACATTATTTATTAAGACATTATTTGTTTGAATAGTTTTATCATTGAATTATTATTGCATAATATATCAAATCTCAGATTTCTATTATATAAGTTAATCTCTATATAAAGATATATCTATAGTAAATCCGAGATAAAGCGTAAATTTAGATTAGTAAGAGAATACAATCGGAGTTTGTTCTAGAATGTTCGGAAAAGTAATTTACAAAAACAATCAGGTGGAAAGGAGACGAATTCCTGATTTGAAATGTCGCCGATATTCTCACCAGGATGATGCAAGAATACGCATAGGATTCATGTCGAATTGCGTCATCATTAACTATCAGTGTATAGCAGGTGGGTTATAAAATCCCTCTCCCTCCCCCTCTTCCTCTCCCTCTCCCTCTCCATCTCCATCTCCATCTCCCTCTCCCTCTCCCTCTCCCTCTCCCTCTCCCTCTCCCTCTCCCTCTCCCTCTCCCTCTCCCTCTCCCTCTCCCTCTCCCTCTCCCTCTCCCTCTCCCTCTCCCTCTCCCTCTCCCTCTCCCTCTCCCTCTCCCTCTCCCTCTCCCTCTCCCTCTCCCTCTCCCTCTCCCTCTCCCTCTCCCTCTCCCTCTCCCTCTCCCTCTCCCTCTCCCTCTCCCTCTCCCTCTCCCTCTCCCTCTCCCTCTCCCTCTCCCTCTCCCTCTCCCTCTCCCTCTCCCTCTCCCTCTCCCTCTCCCTCTCCCACTCCCTCTCCCTCTCCCTCCTACCATTGTTATCTCTAATTACCCATCCATTCCTTCTCAGATACGTCAATAATTGACATTTGCCGACCATTTCATCACGTTCTAAGGAGAAAAGATAAGATCTACCTATCTGCACCTATGAATCACATCTCAGATACCAGATGCCAATGTCGAGCAAAAGTCATAGGTCAAAAGTCAAACTCCAAAAATAACGCTACTATTCTTTTGAAAACCGTCTTTTTTCACCTTAAGGTATATTTCATATTTACTATATATATAATACACATTACTATATAATTAAAAATATTTAATAATATTGCAATCAATATGCCGTTAATTAATCGACACTTTTACTTTCCGATATATTTATTTATATTTATATTACTTTATTATACCTTTCACGTTTTAAATGTCATTATATTAGATATATTATAGTTTGTTTCTCTATATCCTAGATCGAAACAACCCCCCTATCTTTACACTATAATATGGTGCACAGTAATATAGTTAATCCTACATAGACCTGCCCGTGTAGCTCTATGTTACCGTTGTAATCACGTGTCACGTTACATCAGAACTCGGAGCCGTGCCGTGATTTCGTAACTTTGAGTGTCGATGGGGTCACGACCCCAGCGAATTGCGGATACCGAGCGCATATCTCTTCTCCTGTCGTATCCGCCCGACGTATTCTCTCGGTGGATTACGTAAGCGAATCCAGGCACGCCGAAAACACCGGGTTCTACTTGTCCATCGAAAGTTAGTTGTTGCATTACACTTGTATTAAAATCGCAGAATATTTACGATTTTTCCATAAGAAAGATTGATTTTAATAATTGCCATTTTAAATTTGATAAATACTGTATAATCAAATATTGATTTATTATTAATTAGATATTAATTACTTATTCAATAAATTAATTAAATAATTTAAATTATGTATAATTAACTACATATTCATTAGTAAACTAACGAATAAAGAAATGCCAAATAATAAACATCCCAGACTCATCTCCGGGTTCAAACGTGGATTTGACCTGTGGAATACTACCAATAACACGCCAGTTCAAAGTTCAGTCATCAACTGTCACTCCCCCAAATTATATACGACACGAAGAAAAACAAAAAATAAGGATATATTCTAAACTTATCCACGACCATATTAGGTTATACGGGTTTGGATATATTATATATGATTATATCAATGATTATATTGGTTTACGTAATTTTATAAATTCCTATAACCTAGAATTCTTATTTTATTAATTTGAGTACGAAGTAAATGGTTCGTAATTATGAATATAATAATAATACTAGTAATATATATAAATCGAATACAATATAATATAATATAATCATTATATATATATATATATATATATATATATATATATATAATTAGCCTTCTATTGTAATGATTGATTTTTCTAAAAATAAAAAAAAACATCTTATTTAGAAAATTCGGAAATCTCAATTTCTTACAAGGAAGGGAAGATTTGCAGGAATCCTATCAAGACAATCCACGCCACAGAGAACCAAGTCCCATCGCGGATTTTAACAACCAAGTACTACCCGGCGAAGATGCGACAGCCGGAGCCATATTTAACCATGATAAGCAACGGGAGGATTCTCTGAGAACAGATGGTGTACGCACCCTACACTCACCGGCCTATAACCACTACGACTACTACGATACCGACTACGTCAACGACTACGACTACAACTCCTATGGCGATGTTAGGGGGCGTGGTATCGCCTACTTTAACCACGCCCCTTCGTCTCGGGACAACACGCCCACCGAAAACGGCGATTTCTTGCCGATTAATTCGCGAGCAGATAACGATGAACTCCTCCCAACTTCGTCCAACGGCGGCGGTTACCTCGACACGAAATCCGTGAATTCGCGGCGTCCGAACGCGGAGTACGGTCGCAACTTCCGCCTCCCGTCGGACGACTCGACTAGGCAACCACGACCGCTAGATCACCGAGCAATTCCCGTTACCCGCTATCTCGTAACGGAGAATCCAGCTAATCGGTTACGAAGGACACCGTACGCCTTAGGTAAGCGTAGAACCGTCGGGCTCCGATATACTCTCGATGACACGAAGACGAGAGAATCGGTCAATTTGCGGGTTCGGCCGTCGGAAGAGGTCGCAGATCCTAACGCGGGGAAATCGAAGGCCGGTGCAATTTTTGCAGGATTAGGCGGCACTGAAATCCGGAATCAGCCGAACTCCGTCGGATCTGGTAGCGGTAATGAAATATACGATCGAAAAGACGTGAATATGCATGTTAAAAATAATGGAAATGTGGCGTCAGCGGGAAATAGTTTACGTGGAAATGATAAGCCTCGGAGAAATGGCGTAGAGGAGAAAGAGGGGGGTGTTGTAGAGATAAATATGGGTGACTTGAGAGCCGAGGAAGAAGAGATGGAAGGAGGTACCAGTATCGCTCGCGATGAATGGATTGAGGGGAAAGAGTGGAGTTTGGCACAACGAGGTTTGGTGGGAGATGAGGAGATAGACGGTATTCAAGATGAGTCATCAAATCGTAGGGATAATAAACAAGGTCATTCGGAACATGGTCAGGAGAAGGAATTACGTCAGGACTTGGATATTAGATACATGAGAAATGATCTAGGATATATAAATAATGATATAAATAAGTTAAATCCATACAACAGTGGTGATGCACGTAATCAAGCAGTTATTGGTGACTCATGGTTGCATCGAAAGGTCAATCTGAGGTCATCTTACGATCGCGTATCGAAGTTAAATGCAAGTGAAATTAAATTAATCCCTGCTACAAACTATATCAGTAATGCATCTGCGAATGAACTTTTTACAAGAGAACCCAGCAGAACATCTAATTTAATAATGGAAACTGACAACCATAGGATTTATGAAATTCCTGTATTTTTGAAAACTACACAATTACAGAAATCAATCATAGATCGATTAGAAGAAAAATATGTTTCCCAAAATGAAACTGATGAGGTCACACTTTATGAGATTCCAAAGCTTTCAAAATTACATCGATTCCAGAAATCTAACATGGATCTTCCAATGGGAACTTCAAAACCATTTATAGGAAGAAATGATAAAACACCTCGTTTATTTCAACCTATTTCTGAAACCAAAGAGACGCCATTTATTGACCGCCTATTCATTCGACTGCTGAGATTGAAAGGAGATAACGGCGGATCGAAGACTAAAGGAAGAGCCGATAACTCAGTGTACGAGAAGCGGGATGATGTAACAGTTATAAGTCAATTGGCTAAACTGGATAAAGGCACCAATTCTGTTCACCAGAGTTTTCAATCTGTATCGGAAGACTATTTTAAAGAAGCACAAACAAATCAGTTCGAAAACATAGTAAATACGCCCACATTAGAACTATCAATACCCACTTTGAAGTCCTCTACTTCTAAACCACTACACGAGTACTCTATAAAGAGTACTCATTATACAAATATAATTAATATGCCTAGCTTTCCTTCTAGATTAGATCCTGGTGGAATGCAGTACTCAGATGAAACTGCACTTCCTACCTCTACTCTCACTGCGACCACTACACATACCCCGACTACAAACGACACGCCCACTCTATCTACATCGAAATATACACCGTGTACACCCACCGCAAATACCCTACGTAGTGCATCCACTACATCAGCACCGTCTTCTATACCCAACTCACAACTTACACGGAATACACCTACTACCCGTACTACCTCTACTATATCTACAGCTTCCATTACCACTACTCCACCTACTATACCTAGAACACCTACTACCCTTAACTCCCCTGGTACCACCACTACCCGTACTACCTCTACTATATCTACTGATTCCATTACCACTACTCCACCTACTATACCTAGAACACCTACTACCCTTAACTCCCTTGGTATCACCACTACCCGTACTACACATACTACATATATACCTACTACCACTACTATACCTACTACTCCTACTATCCTTACTACCATTACTACGCCTACTACCCTTAACTCCCCTGGTATCACTACTACCCATAGCATTACCACCACTATCATACCCACTATTCACACTACACCTACTACACCTACTACACCTACTACACCTACTACAATCACTTCCCATCCTCTTCCTACCCCTCAAGAACTACCGATTACAAATTCGACAACAATGTCGCTCAATATTATCCACATACCGGAAATATCAGTAGTAAAATACATGGTAACTTATAGTCGAATTCCATCTACTACACAATCACTACCACCTACACAATCAACACAACCTATTATGTTACCACCAATAATACTACCTACACTACTACCCACACTTCTTACTACATCACATCCAGTAATATTATCCACACTACTATCTACACCACCACCAGTAATATTACCTACACTACTATCTACACCACCACCAGTAATATTACCTACACTAATATCTACACCACCACCAGTAATATTACCTACACTAATATCTACACCACCACCAGTAATACTACCTACACTGATATCTACACCAACACCAGTAGTGTTACCTACACTACTATCTACACCACCTAAAGTAATACTACCTACACTACTATCTACACCATCAACAGTAATACTACCTACACTACTATCTACACCACCTAAAGTAATACTACCTACACTACTATCTACACCATCAACAGTAATACTACCTACACTACTACCTACACCACCTAAAGTAATACTACCTACACTACTATCTACACCACCACCAGTAGTGTTACCTACACTACTATCTACACCACCTAAAGTAATACTACCCACACTACTATCTACACCATCACCAGTAATACTACCTACACTACTATCTACACCACCTAAAGTAATACTACCTACACTACTATCTACACCATCAACAGTAATACTACCTATACTACTATCTACACCAACACCAGTAATACTACCTACACTAATATCTACACCACCTAAAGTAATACTACCTACACTAATATCTACACCACCTAAAGTAATACTACCTACACTACTATCTACACCACCACCAGTAATACTACCTACACTACTATCTACACCAACACCAGTAATACTACCTACACTAATATCTACACCACCTAAAGTAATACTACCTACACTAATATCTACGCCACCTAAAGTAATACTACCTACACTACTATCTACACCACCTAAAGTAATACTACCTACACTACTATCTACACCACCTAAAGTAATACTACCTACACTACTATCTACACCACCTAAAGTAATACTACCTACACTACTATCTACACCATCACCTGTAATACTACCTACACTACTATCTACACCATCTCCAGTGACACTACCCACAAACCCTAACTCTACGATTAGTTCTAACCTCACACGTTCTAAAAGATTAACACAGGCAACATCAATTCCGTTATATCCTGTAATCACCGGCGTTTCCGATACGGTAACTACGAATGGTTACATAACAGTTATTAACGGTGATATCATAACTCGTAGACACCTCCACGTAATATCTAGACTAGATGACCGCATAACTGGAGAGAAGACACGTATCGGAATGGATGCGGTCGGTAATGATGCAATAAAAATGGTAGTGGATTACCGCATAACGGCCGAGGTGAACAGCGAGGCTGGTAAACGAAAGTTATCGTATGACGCAATCACGATATCGCCGTATGATATAAAGAATTATATAGGCAAATTCGATGGCGATATAATGAAAAAAGACGATGATGAAATATCACCGGCGTCCGATGACGTAAGGAGGACAATAAGCCATCGCGAATATGCGTTGTTCCGAGTTCTTCTAGAGAGATACCTTCACGGAAATTCAATGATTGGCGGTGAAAGTGTGGCTTCGGGAAGAGGAGGATTATCTTCGAGTAGAAGAGGCGTGTCTTCGGATGGTGTATCATCGGGAGGAACGGGCGTTTCTTTGGAAGGAGGTGGATTATCTTCTAAACGTCGATTGCGCAAGAAACGCCTAACTACGGCTACACCAAGCTGGAGACCACGCCCACCTCAGGAAACTCTCTCAGAACCTCTGAACTATGCCACATGGTCTAGAGATCCAGATGAGTATTCAACATATAACGGTAAGTATTTATAAACAGTAATGTATTGTAATTTTATTATATTTCATAAATTCCCCATCTTTATCTTTATCTCCAATTTATCTCTCTCTCTCTCTCTCTCTCTCTCTCTCTCTCTCTCTCTCTCTCTCTCTCTCTCTCTCTCTCTCTCTCTCTCTCTCTCTCTCTCTCTCTCTCTCTCTCTCTCTCTCTCTCTCTCTCTCTCTCTCTCTCTCTCTCTCTCTCTCTCTCTCTCTCTCTCTCTCTCTCTCTCTCTCTCTCTCTCTCTCTCTCTCTCTCTCTCTCTCTCTCTCTCTCTCTCTCTCTCTCTCTCTCTCTCTCTCTCTCTCTCTCTCTCTCTCTCTCTCTCTCTCTCTCTCTCTCTCTCTCTCTCTCTCTCTCTCTCTCTCTCTCTCTCTCTCTCTCTCTCTCTCTCTCTCTCTCTCTCTCTCTCTCTCTCTCTCTCTCTCTCTCTCTCTCTCTCTCTCTCTCTCTCCCTTTCTCTCTCTCTCTCTCTCTCTCTCTCTCTCTATATATATATATATATATATAAACCATATATTATATTGCCAAAATTTCTAGCGGAAGACTTTGAATTGACGGAAGATATTAATGAAGATGGGCAGGGCAGTTTTCACGATTTAAATACGGATGGAAAAAATGTTCTTTTGCCACCGAAATCATCGCGACAACCTGAAACATTCCACATGCAACGGGAAACAGACCGTAGAAATCCTGAAATTAAAATAAGAGAACCGAAAACAGGTCCCAGATATCCCGAGACGAGTAGCAAAGGAACGGAGATGGGATTTCGACCACGAGAAGATTTCGATGATAACTCGAGAGAACAGAAGCGTCTTGTAGAACGAATTCGGATTCTACTCATGGACGTTTTGCCCGACATAGCAAAAGGAGATGGCGGTGAGAGGGACGGAGAGAGGGGCGGAGAGAGGGGCGGAGAAAGGGGCGGAGAAAGGGGCGGAGAAAGGGGCGGAGAAAGGGGCGGAGAAAGGGGCGGAGCGAGAAACTTGAAAATAAAGAAATATAACGATATAATCCGTAGCGTAGAAGAAATAGGCGGAGCTTCGCACCGTGAAAGAGAAGCAAAGAGAGATGAAGTACGAGGGGCAACAGCAGGAGAGGAGAACGATGTCGTCACTTCCACTTCCACCATCTCACGCGATGAGGCTTTCCCCATTCACTCCCTGGATAGTACTTCCCTTAACTTGAAACGTTAGTCCCGATCTCTTATTTCGAGGCGTTCCGCCGGAACCATTTTATATACATTTCAACCCGCGACCTTTAACGTTTAACCTTTAACCTCGTAGTCGTATTAGCCGCAATATCGAGTCTGTGGGGCATTCTGTTATTATCCGTGGCGGGCATAATGTGCAGGCGTCATCGTAGGTTGGTAAGAATTTACTTAGGCCAGTTGCCATGGCAACTGGACCTTATTAAAATTAATATTATTTGACCTTGCGTGAACGTGATATCTTATTCTGTAATTTGTTAAATATTCATTTGTTTAGAATTTTGTAACTATTTAATAAAGGTTTTAGTAGCACTTGGTAGGTATTGAAATCTAGTGACCATAGCTCAATACGTAATCATCACTCGTGTACCAGTAATATTGCAAGTAAACTAGGAATCCATCCGTTTCAACGACATTCACCTTAGTGACCCATAGTATTACGTAGTGACCTCGTGATGACCCCCACGAGTAGTCTTAGTTCCATAATCACTTATCGCAACAAATATTAATCTGTGATTGTTTAAAATGCTCACTTTGAAGGTATTTGTGCTCTCTCAGTATGCTCCTGTAATGTAGTCTTATTTAGTCTTATTTAGTCTTATTTAGTCTTATTTAGTCTTATTTAGTCTTATTTAGTCTTATTTAGTCTTATTTAGTCTTATTTAGTCTTATTTAGTCTTATTTAGTCTTATTTAGCCCAATATTCTGATAAAACAGTAACCTTCAGATCATTGCCCCTTCGTCACAGTTACATAATCCCAATCCTAATGACATTTCAACTCCGTACCAGACGAAAGATGAAAAGATGTCGTCTGCCTCACAATCTAGACATTAGAAGTCGCGTCGAAGGTATCCACACACACGACCCATCTATTTCCGGTACAGCCGACACCTGCAACAATGGCAGAAGGTTAACTCCCGTGCTCAGGCG
Organism: Osedax frankpressi; assembly: GCA_964035775.1. Taxonomy (NCBI): domain Eukaryota; kingdom Metazoa; phylum Annelida; class Polychaeta; order Sabellida; family Siboglinidae; genus Osedax; species Osedax frankpressi. Next base: position 11,463,012 of record OZ038318.1, read on the forward strand.
CAAGGAAAATGGGGCACGATACCAACAACAACAACAACAACAACAACAACAACAACAACAACAACAACGACAACAACAACTCCAGAAAATAGATTATAATATACATCCAGATCTCAATCGTAGAGGTATCATCTGTCGAGAAAATGTTGAACTAGAAAATGGTTAGATTTCTATTGACCCCTGAAGTAATATGTTTAAACATTTAAATCTATATATCAGAATAGAGTGTAAGATCTAAAAAAAAAACAAATTAAAGTAATATACACATATACATATATTTATATATAAAAGCATATCTAAAATGATCCTAAATTACACTTTCTATATCAAAGATCTAAATTAAGATTAAACAGAATTTGTATAATATAGTAGATTTAGACATTTTTTATAAAAAGTATAATTTTAATTAAACTAAAATATACTTTAACATATACATACTAAGTTATATATATATATATATATATATATATATAGTTAATAATAATACCAATAATACTTATAACAATAATAATAATAATAATAATAATAATAATTTATTTTCCTGTTTATTATATTTATACTAATTATTTTATTAATTTATATAATGTATCTATTTCACTTTAATAATAATTATTATTTGATATTCATGTATATTAAACTGTAGGTAATATAACCAATTACTTATTATATATGTTGTTTATCTACATTCCTTGATTTTGTATTAATATATATTTATATGTAAATATATATATATATATATATATATATATATGTATATATATATATATATATATATATATATATATTCAATAATAATTCAAACATTATTTTCAATCTTAATAATATTAAATTTATATATTTTAATATTAACTCGTCTCCTAAATATAGACAATTATCTATATATATAGAAAAGTTTCAACTGATGTTATAGCCCATATTTTCATCCCCGTGCAAAACTCTTTATACTATCCTTACTAGCATAGGAAATTACAATCTTCATTTGATTAATTGCTTTTCACTTTCATACCATAACTGATATAGTAAATGTATTGAATATATATTGCATTACATTTAATACTAGATATAACAATGCTTATAACAAGATCTAATGGTGTCAAATGATAAACGTTTATTATTGTATAATATTATTTTCTCAGTTGAACCTAAATCTGGAATATATCCAAATACTGGGATCTTATTTTTTCTTTTAAATCATTTTTTACGGAAACAAATATACCTTAAATAAGTAACCTATTTACTAAAATGGGAAATTTTAATATGATTATATAATGTTCTATTTCTAAATTAATATTAATGCCATCACCTTATAAGGGAGTCTATAGACTCTTACATAAGTTGTTCTTATTGTTATAACTTGTGTTGTGACATCTAGTTTTAGTACTTTCGCTTAACACCAGAAAACCCACATAATACCCATTACATTATGTTATTATGGTTAAAATAAGTTCTTATTAAATAGGTATGAAGATTTTTTGATAAATAGTTATAATTAACCAATATCGACTTACACTAATAATTATTTACAAACCTATGTTATATTACTAGTTTAAATGTAATTGGTCACTCGGTGAAATAATGAAAGTACTCTATTGCATAAATTGAGATATTTCAGTTTTATTATTTTTTTAAATATATTTCATTTATTATGTCTTCTAAAAAGAATATCCAATCTATTAATAATTCATATGTTTGTTTTAATTTCACTTATATTTATGTTATTTGCAATAACAATTCTTTAACTGATTTATAGTGAGGAGATGTGAAGATAGGTCACTTCCGGAATTACCGAGAGAATGCCAGATATCGTTCAAGTCTACCGGAAGTAGGGTTGGTAGTAGAGGGAAAGTAAAGTAAATAAAGGAATTATGAAGTAGAGATAATTAGTAAGTGATTAAAGTGAAATAACGGATAGGCGAGGAATTTTGTATTCGAAGGAATTAAAGGTGAATCAGTTAAATACAAAATTCAAGAAGTTGTAATCGAGGGTTAAGTAATTTAGAAATTGTTATATGGATGGTAATTTAGAATTGGTTAGTTGTATGGTAATTTAGATAGTAATTTAGACGGAATGTAGGAATGAGCGTTATCTTTGTTGCATATCCATTGAAAGACAAGGTTAGTATATTATTGCTTCAGTGAAGTTTGTCCGGATGTATTTGGGGATGAATACTCCGGTTAACACTTTGAACATAAGAGTTATTCGAATTCGTTAAACCCGTCCGCGAAATAGTTTTCGAATCAATTGGCGTGTCGTCAAACATTCAAACACACGAAAGTCTTACTCGCAAATATGTGTTCATCGCTTCTCTACCGCAGACCTACGAGCCGATGTCAACACCGAGACGTTACCGGAAGAGGATTCGACACGCGACATCACGACGTAACGGTCGTTACGCCGTGGCCAGGGTAAACCGTAAAAGAGGTCAGATCCGTCTCGGTAGAGCTCAGAACCAATTCCGTCGCATAGGCTAGTTTTACATCGCGTGCAACTGCAGTTGTATACATGTATACATGTATACATGTATACATGTATACCTGTATACATGTATACCTGTATACATGTATACCTGTATACATGTATACCTGTATACATGTATACCTGTACACATGTATACATGTATACATGTATACATGTATACATGTATACCTGTATACATGTATACCTGTATACATGTATACCTGTATACATGTATACATGTTTACCTGTATACATGTATACCTGTATACATGTATACATGTATACCTGTATACATGTATACCTGTATACATGTATACATGTATACCTGTATACATGTATACATGTATGGAGCTTACCTGTGAACATGCGATGGTCATTTTGTATATAGTGGCTAATTTATAGTTGTGTGTTATATGCCTTTTTAGGATTCTTACTTATTGATGACATGACTTACTATTATTTATATATATATATATATATATATATATATATATATATATATATATATATATATACATATATATATATATGTTTATATAAGTTTATAAATATTTATTAACTTAATATTGTTCCTAAGATTGAGAGGATAATCGTATTTCTAATCCTCGTAAAACCGTAACAATATTTAGAATAATCGTTAATATTATTTCATTAATTTAAATTATCGCTAATTTAATCGCGTTATTTCTATTCTTCTATATTCATTATATTTCTATTCTTGTCTAATATCGCTAACATTGTCACGATAATCGTGGTTATAGTTTCTTTTCCGGCACATGGTTGCGGAAGCATTTCAAGACAATTGAATTCAGCGAACGTCGCCGAGTGGACTTGCGATCAGGGAATTTATAGGTTAGGTGCGATATGGGATATAGGTTAGGATATAGGCTAGGGTATAGCTAGGTTATAGGCTAGGGTATAGGCTAGGGTATAGGCTAGTATATGGGCTAGGATATAGGCTAGGGTATAGGCTAGGGTATAGGCTAGGGTATAGGTTAGGATATAGGCTAGGATATAGGCTAGGGTATAGGCTAGGGTATAGACTAGGGTATAGGTTAGGATATAGGTTAGTATATGGGTTAGGATATAGACTAGGGTATATGCTATGTTATAGGCTAGGGTATAGTCTAGGGTATAGGCTAGGGTATAGGCTAGGATATAGTCTAGGGTTTAGGCTAGGATATAGGCTAGGGTTAAGGTTAGGATATAGGCTAGGGTATAGGCTAGTGTTTATGCTAGGATATAGGCTAGGGTATAGGCTAGGATATGGGTTAGGGTATAGGCTAGTATATGGGCTAGGATATGGGTTTGGATATAGGCTAGGGTATAGGCTAGTATATGGGCTAGGATATGGGTTTGGATATAGGCTAGGGTATAGGCTAGGATATGGGTTAGGATATAGGCTAGGATATATGCTAGGGTATAGGCTAGGGTATAGGCTAGGGTATAGGCTAGGATATAGGTTAGTATATGGGTTAGGATATAGGCTAGGGTATAGGCTAGGGTATAGGTTAGGATATAGGCTAGGATATAGGCTAGGGTATAGGCTAGGGTATAGGCTAGGGTATAGGTTAGGATATAGGTTAGTATATGGGTTAGGATATAGTCTAGGGTATAGGCTAGGGTATAGGCTAGGGTATAGTCTAGGGTATAGGCTAGGGTATAGGTTAGGATATAGTCTAGGGTTTAGGCTAGGATATAGGGTTAAGGTTAGGATATAGGCTTGGGTATAGGCTAGGATATAGGCTAGGATATAGGCTAGTGTATATGCTAGGATATAGGCTAGGGTATAGGCTAGGATATGGGTTAGGGTATAGGCTAGTATATGGGCTAGGATATGGGTTTGGATATAGTCTAGGGTATAGGCTAGTATATGGGCTAGGATATAGGCTAGGGTATAGGCTAGTGTATATGCTAGGATATAGGCTAGGGTATATGCTAGGATATGGGTTAGGGTATAGGCTAGTATATTGGCTAGGATATGGGTTTGGATATAGGCTAGGGTATATGCTAGTATATGGGCTATGATATATGCTAGGGTATAGGCTAGTATATGGGCTAGGATATGGGTTTAGATATAGGCTAGGGTATAGGCTAGGATATGGGTTAGGGTATAGGCTAGGATATATGCTAGGGTATAGGCTAGGGTATAGGCTAGGGTATAGGCTAGGATATAGGTTAGTATATGGGTTAGGATATAGGCTAGGGTATAGGCTAGGGTATAGGCTAGGGTATAGGTTAGGATATAGGTTTGGATATAGGTTAGGGTATAGGCTAGGATATAGGCTAGGGTATAGCTAGGGTATAGCTAGGGTATAGGCTAGGATATAGGCTAAGATATGGGCTAGGGTATAGGCTAGGGTATGGACTTGGGTATAGGCTAAGACATAGGCTAGGATATAGGCTAGGATATGGGCTAGGGTATAGGCTAGGGTATGGACTTAGGTATAGGCTAAGATATAGGCTAGGATATGGGCTAGGGTATAGGCTAAGACATAGGCTAAGACATAGGTTAAGACATAGGATAGGATATAGGCTAGGATATGGGCTAGGGTATAGGCTAGGGTATGGACTAGGATATAGGCTAAGACATAGGCTAAGATATAGACTAGGATATGGGCTAGGATATAGGCTAAGACATAGGCTAAGACATAGGTTAATACATAGGCTAGGATATAGGCTAGGATATGGGCTAGGGTATAGGCTAGGGTATGGACTAGGATATAGGCTAAGATATAGGCTAGGATATGGGCTAGGGTATAGGCTAGGGTATGGACTAGGATATAGGCTAAGACATAGGCTAAGATATAGACTAGGATATGGGCTAGGATATTGACAATGTGGGCGATGTTAGCTGATATTATGAGAATGTCGTTTGTTGTTTGTTGATTAAGCTGAATTCAGTAGAGCTCATATACAATTAACTGGAGCTATTCCTTTAATATTAATCATGTACGTAGTATTTTATTTATATCTTCTTTAATAAATCTTAATTAAATATAAATATATATATACATACATGTATATATATATATATATATATAATAGAAAATGCGCATATATTAACTATGTGATAAATAATATAAGACCCATAAGGTTCATAATAATACACTTACAATTTATTCTATAGAAATAAATTTATAATGTCTAGACAAATAATAACATTTCGGTGAGTCATATATTATGAATAATAATGCTGTCTCAGCAATATTTCGTAATACCAGTAATCCGGTACCACGTAAAGTTCCATTGTAATCGTAGAGAATTGACAATACACATTCTCCTTGACGTCTATAAACCAATAGAATGATGGGTATACCATTCTATTCTGCAATAGATAGGATCCGATGACCACGATAATCTTGTTCAATGATTCATCCTCAATCTCACCGCTTAATTTGCCATAACCCGATATCCTACTCCACAAGAAGTACTATTAGAAATCGCGGATTCTACAAATGCAAGACTACAAAATACGTTCCCTGCGAACACATTTTCCAAACCCGAGTGCCTCGTTAGTTATGCAAGAAGGCGTGGCACGACAATATAACTGACCAGTTACGTATAATAAATGTCAACATGATACTAGTACAAATAATATTTAGTTAAATTAAAGATAGTTGCATTCAGTAACATTGATTTCGGAATTACCAACTTAACTTCTTCCCAACAGAGTTATGTAAATCATGTTATCTCTCGCTTTATCACAAATGCCAGTTGTTTTAACGTAAACACACAGCTTCGTGTATCTATCACACCCTATATTACACTGGTCCCCACCACCTCGACATTAATACCACCGCTACCCTTACCTCATAACGGATACTCCCGACACTAAATCACACTTGACAACACTCCTCGCATACCTTCTTCTCTTACCACGCCAACACCTGTATCACATCGCACCGCTACCCTTACCTCATACTCCCGACACTAAATCACACTTGACAACACTCCTCGCATACCTTCTTCTCTTACCACGCCAACACCTGTATCACATCGCACCGCTACCCTTACCTCATACTCCCGACACTAAATCACACTTGACAACACTCCTCGCATACCTTCTTCTCTTACCACGCCAACACCTGTATCACATCGCACCGCTACCCTTACCTCATACTCCCGACACTAAATCACACTTGACAACACTCCTCGCATACCTTCTTCTCTTACCACGCCAACACCTGTATCACATCGCACCGCTACCCTTACCTCATACTCCCGACACTAAATCACACTTGACAACACTCCTCGCATACCTTCTTCTCTTACCACGCCAACACCTGTATCACATCGCACCGATAGCTTCCCGTACCGCACACCGTACCACAAGTCGCACTAAATGCCGCACCACTCCGCCCTGTGTACCACGCACCATAACTCAGTATTTTCCGGAGAACATTTCACCCCCGAGAGCTCTCTTCCTTCTCCCCCGACGTCTTCGTCTCCTTCAACTCCCAACTCCTCGGATCTGGCACACTACGGAGAAGCTCGACAAGCCGACGGGGACATTTCCGGTCCATTTGACCGCGGTGGTCAAACATTATTTCCGCCTCCACCTGAGATGTACGCCGATGGCGAGGTTAGTTGTAGATAACTTGTTTCTCCTAACCTTTGAACCCTTGAGATTAGTACGGGGTTATATAATACACTAATATCGCGATTTGTCTTGCGAGTATCTAATGTGTATTATAATTTTAAAGAATTAATTGGTTATATCTCATTTAGGTGTTATCTGCAAATAAGTAATTGTACTTTATATTTAATCAGTATTTATTTATTTTAATTAAAACATTATTATATAATATTCAATTATTTTTCGCAACAAATAACTTAGGTTTAAATATTATAAACCATACGGATCTTTTCAAACCCATGTAAATATATATATATATATATATTTGATATGAAACTAGGTAATATCACATTTATAAGCTAAGCCATATGATAGTAGACAATTATACAATTGGTAACCAAAACTACACTTTCCAGCAGTGTTCTTTGGAACTGACTAACCCAGGTTTGTTGGATGTCTAGGGTCAATATAATTTAATATACGTCATATACTAACATTGATCTACTATACTTTATATATAGGTAACACGAAATAAAAATATATTATCGCAACTAGATATTAATATACATCAGATTATTTTAAATAATGCTTTAAGAATGATAGAAAAGATTATTAAAGAAGAAAATCAAAAACGATCAAATATATATTTCATTCATTCAGATTCCAAATTAAGGAGTGTAACGAAGCATCCGGGTACTGAACCGTCTACGTCAGAACACTCGCCTAACAGGGGTACTCTATTAGAATGCATTACAATAGTAACAATAATAAACAAAACCATTATAGTAATAGTAATAATAATAATAAAAATATAAAATATGACAATATTAATTTACACTGTATATATATATATATATATATATATATATATATTGATTACAAAAGTATTATAACAAATACTTTAATTATTACTTGTATTTTATAATAAATATAACTATTGTATAAATAGTATTAAATATATTTATATAAAGTCTTTACAGTATATTTTTACCATATATTCTTTGTAATATTAATACAATTAACATCCTGCATTACTGAGTAAATTGAATAATAAATACTCTTGTAACTACTCGATGATAATTGCAGAATATCGGTGCGTCTTCCGTCGTAAAGAGAGTTTATTTCAGCCCCAACTTCTGGAGTAACATAAAATACGATGTCAACATAGGAAACATTAGATTTATATCCTAGTTATCTTTATTATCTTTATTATCGTTAGTTATGTTTTTATTAACTTCTGTTATCAGAGAATTTTAAGAGAACACAGACGATATTTAAATAAATAAGCAACATTGATCTCCTATTAACTTAAATGAATCAATATCGTCACGTGTAATACTATTTTCTTCTAAATGTACTTTCTATTGATTTATAACTTTTAAAATAAATACTTTAGTACTAAATAAAATTATTTTATTGTCATACGAAATTTATATATATTTCTTCATAAATATAAATATGCTAATTTTTAATAAAAAACTATATAATTTATTATAAATTGATGCATTTATATATAGTTTTTTCATAATGTTCCAATTATTAAATATTTTAAAATCAAAATATTCTATATAATGAAAATATAATTAAATACAAATTGTTATTTTATATTTATTAACCATCACAAATTTTCTGAATAAATATGACATCATATTTAATTTATAAATAAAAAACTAAACTGACTCAGTGTTTAGATGTAATAATGTTATAAATATATTATTTTCTTTAATATTTAAAAGTTTAAAATTAAATTATATTTTGATTAATAATTTATATAATCATCACAATTTATATTTGTTGGTAACTCGAAACTATTAAATTAACATTATAAAAAAAAAACAAAATATGAATCCAACCGATTATATATATATATATATATATATATATATATATAGTTAGTTATATTAATATATCTTGATAATTATTATATTATTTAATAAAAAGTAAATTGTATAATATGTCAAAGGAGTTTTAAAGTAGTACTATATCAATGAAAACGTATATACTCTACATTACATAATTGGTTTTTAAATGATATACATAATCGTTAACGAATGGGGAATGGTTCGTAGACCATCTGTAAAAATCATATGTTTTGCTTATATTTAAAAATTGCATTCAATTTATTTTAATTTGGAAAATTGTATAATATATTATGAAAATTAGTATATTATATAAGATATCTTAAATAAGACTATATCAATGTAATTGATCAAGCATTAATTTAAACAAAGGTCATTAAAATTACCGATATATTAGAAATAGGTTTAGTAGTAATATATACATACACACATACACATACACACACACACATACACACATATATATATATATATATATATATATATAAATCACAAATGAGAATTCTTAAATTAAAGTTTAAGTAATCCAGAATCTATAGATAGCATATAGGCTTTGAATTTGAAATAAATTCGTAATAAATTAGTTTTGATATATGGAATTTCAAATAAACTAAAGTTCTAGAATTCTAATATAAATCACTATATACACTTCAGAAGGAATTGCCATTATAACCTAATTCTTTGTTATATTTCGTAAGTGAGATATGTTATCTAGGTACATTACCATATATGGTTGTATATAAGCAAATGTTGTAATACGTATATTATAGCTGTGTAGCCTATTTATTAACAAAGTGTGCCCAACACAATAACATCTCTTCTAATATTAATAAAGAATCCAAAATAAATTACTTTCTTTGGATATAAATGTACTTGTACTACTAGATAGTGTAAACAATTGTATACTCCCAGTATACTAAGTCGTATACTCCCTGAATCCCTGAATCCATATTGACATATATTCAATAAAGTATGTTTATAAGTAAATCCATCTAATGGGTATAAAATAGTTTTTCCATGATTTAGAAAACTAAACTAAAACAAATCTAACCTACCACAATTATTAATTGGATGATATTAGAAATATTTAACAGCCCGAGTAGAGAGTCACATTCAAATGATTTATTAAATTAATATAGTATTATTGTAGTATTAATAATTTAATAGATTTAATGAATATTTTAATAACATTTGTTAACATTTAGCAGACAAATTTAATAGTGATATTAATAAATATGAATAATAACTTAATTAACTTAACCCGTTATATTAACATATTGATAACTCATTACTCCATGAAACTGTTACCTAGAATTATTATTATTATTATTATTGGAACTAATTCATTTACTCCATAATATATTTTACATTTTGTATTGTAATAGTAAACATATTATAACTATAATAATTATTTGTATATATTAATCAAATAGAATATCTAAGTTGATGATTAAATATAAATTATAATAGCCTGAATAATATTATATAATAATATTATATAAATTAATAAATTAGAAACAAAAAAATTAAATTTTAAAAATAACCAAAATAAACATGAAGTTGGAAGAAGGTTAAATCATTAATAGTATTAATATACATTGTTCTTAATGCCTTATACTTTATAATACAATATCGCTAACTCAAATTTACATAATATCTTGCGAAATCGTCCAAAGATCAAAGCGATATCATGAATTACAAATACATCGAAATCGATAGCATGGACCAGAACATGGAATGTAAGTAGTGTTTGATAATAATAGAATTAATAATATAGTAGTAATATGTGATCCGTTATCCCGACATCTAGATAAACACAGTTATGCAATCTTTTATAGCAGTATATTATACTATGGAGACTATAGTCTCCAAGCATTCCTATATATATATATATATATATATATATATATATATAAATATATATATATATATATATAATATATATATATATATATATATATATATATTTATATATATATATATATATATATATACACACACATATACATATATATATATATATATATATATATATATATATATATACACACACACATATACATATATATATATATATATATATATATATATACATATATACAGAGACACATATACATATATATATACATATATATATATATATATATATATATATATTATATATATATATATATATATACATATATATAAGCATTTCCTTGCACAGATCCGAGGACGATACTTTCAGATCCAAAGTCATGGGGACATGAAAATTATTTCCTTTTATCTTTATTTACGGTAATATTCTCTCCTTTATT
>OZ038318.1:11474404-11519674 GCA_964035775.1 Osedax frankpressi
ATATATATATATATATATATATATATATATATATATATATATATATATATATATATATATATATTATATATATATATATATATATATATATATATATATATATATATATATATATATATATATATATATATATATATATATATATATATATATATATATATATATATATATATATATATATACACACACATATACATATATATATATATATATATATACACACACACATATACATATATATATATATATATATATACATATATACAGAGACACATATACATATATATATATACATATATATATATATATATATATATATATATATATACATATATATAAGCATTTCCTTGCACAGATCCGAGGACGATACTTTCAGATCCAAAGTCCTGGGGACATGAAAATTATTTCCTTTTATCTTTATTTACGGTAATATTCTCTCCTTTATTAGGTTTGATATAGATATAAGTTAATTCCTTCGTAGTTCAACTGTTAATTTCAAGCACTACGCATCTTAAGGCATACCAAATCTTCTCAAAACTCCAAATATTTAAACATTAAACATCACTACTCAGTATACTCACCTTACCCTAAATCTATACCTATCCATAAAATGAAATAAACTCTACAACACAAAAATATACACTCTAACTCTAATCCCAAATACTAATTCCAAGTCGTATATAAGAGCCATTACTAGCATTTATTGAATATTCCACTTGAATAGCTAATTTCGAGCCCATCTAAGATGGAACCGAGATTAGAGCATACCTCTTCCTATATATCACATATGACAACGCCTCCATTTAATATATGCACATCCCATTAACGGTAAACTATTCCCTAGGATCCATCGCCGTTATCATGTGCGCAATGGCCTGGATAAACGCGAACCGAGACTGCTGCGTGCCTCGATTCATCTTGACCCTCTGCCTCGGCTCGTTAATCACATCGTGGATCCTCTACGCCATCGTCTACTACAGGGCCGCGCAGACCGATTGCTTGACCGACAGTCGACCGGAAAGACTATCGCTGATAGAGTGCCTGGAATCGAGGGGCGAGAATAGCGCAGACGGCGGAAAGATGTTAACTTTATTGTCGGCTATTTTCACTTGGATACGTTGAGTAACAAGTGAGTGACCGGTGAGTGACCGGTGAGTGACCGGTGAGGTATGGCGTGTGGGATGATGTGGTGTTCTATAAGAAGGCTAAGGTAGTATGCAAAGATGGTAACACGGGAATGGTGTATACAAAAACGATATCCTTCACACGAAATGGACGAGATAAACGTACTTTTAGAAGTGCTTACATCACAATGAAAACATTATAGAGGACATGATATACCATTAAAGAAGATTTCTCTAAATTAATAAATTGATATCGCTAAATAATACAATTCAGTTGATAAATATTACATCACAATGATTTAATAGTTTTGTAAATTTACACATTAAAGCAAAAAATGAAAGTACCTGGATTGTTTGAAGGTATTTCTTTTAACAAATATACTAATAACCAATATATTATTAGGTCATTTTATTTTGTGTATTGCATATTTTTATAAAATACTACATTTACGTCTAACTATTACGTCATTCATTTACTATGATTATTATTACACCATTAAATGCACATCATGGATATTTAGATTGATAGTTAATTTGTAAATACCATACAATTTATACAGCTAATTACATAAATATAAATATATGGTTTGAAATTACTTATTCAGGGCAATTACTATAATATTTTATTTTGGCATTTATCATCAAGTAACATTTAATTATATTTCTATATTAATTATACAATTCTAAAATAATTGTATACCTAGAAATTCAAGTTAGTTTATGGTTTGTATAATATATAATACAATTGTAAATATAGTTTACTTATAATTAAAATTATTATAAAACTTATAATTATTACACCATCGGGTTATTATGATATTGAATAATAATACGTTATAATATATCATTTAAATAATATTTTATAAATCAAATAATCATAAACCAAAATATATACACTTTAGTTAAAAAAATAAATTATTTAAATGTTTGTTTTTTAAAAATGTTGTTCATATAATCAATAATATATACATCAATAATGTAAACATCAATCTATAATGTAGGCATTAATGTGTAATGTAGGCATTAATCTATAATGTAGGCATTAATGTGTAATGTAGGCATTAATGTATAATGTAGGCATTAATGTATAATGTTGGCATTAATGTGTAATGTAGGCATTAATGTGTAATGTAGGCATTAATGTATAATGTTGGCATTAATGTGTAATGTAGGCATTAATGTGTAATGTAGGCATTAATGTATAATGTTGGCATTAATGTGTAATGTAGGCATTAATGTATAATGTTGGCATTAATGTGTAATGTAGGCATTAATGTGTAATGTAGGCATTAATGTGTAATGTAGGCATTAATGTGTAATGTAGGCATTAATGTGTAATGTAGTCATTAATGTATAATGTAGGCATTAATGTGTAATGTAGGCATTAATGTGTAATGTAGGCATTAATGTGTAATGTAGGCATTAATGTATAATGTAGGCATTAATGTGTAATGTAGGCATTAATGTATAATGTAGGCATTAATGTATAATGTAGGCATTAATGTGTAATGTAGGCATTAATCTATAATGTAGGCATTAATGTGTAATGTAGGCATTAATGTGTAATGTAGTCATTAATGTATAATGTAGGCATTAATGTATAATGTAGGCATTAATCTATAATGTAGGCATTAATGTGTAATGTAGGCATTAATGTATAATGTAGGCATTAATGTATAATGTAGGCATCAATCTATAATGTAGGCATTAATGTGTAATGTAGGCATTAATGTGTAATGTAGGCATTAATGTATAATGTTGGCATTAATGTGTAATGTAGGCATTAATGTGTAATGTAGGCATTAATGTATAATGTTGGCATTAATGTGTAATGTAGGCATTAATGTGTAATGTAGGCATTAATGTATAATGTTGGCATTAATGTGTAATGTAGGCATTAATGTATAATGTTGGCATTAATGTGTAATGTAGGCATTAATGTGTAATGTAGGCATTAATGTGTAATGTAGGCATTAATGTGTAATGTAGGCATTAATGTGTAATGTAGTCATTAATGTATAATGTAGGCATTAATGTGTAATGTAGGCATTAATGTGTAATGTAGGCATTAATGTGTAATGTAGGCATTAATGTATAATGTAGGCATTAATGTGTAATGTAGGCATTAATGTATAATGTAGGCATTAATGTATAATGTAGGCATTAATGTGTAATGTAGGCATTAATCTATAATGTAGGCATTAATGTGTAATGTAGGCATTAATGTGTAATGTAGGCATTAATCTATAATGTAGGCATTAATGTGTAATGTAGTCATTAATGTATAATGTAGGCATTAATGTGTAATGTAGGCATTAATGTGTAATGTAGGCATTAATGTGTAATGTAGGCATTAATGTATAATGTAGGCATTAATGTGTAATGTAGGCATTAATGTATAATGTAGGCATTAATGTATAATGTAGGCATTAATGTGTAATGTAGGCATTAATGTGTAATGTAGGCATTAATGTGTAATGTAGGCATTAATGTATAATGTAGGCATTAATGTATAATGTTGGCATTAATGTATAATGTAAGCATTAATGTGTAATGTAGGCATTAATGTGTAATGTAGGCATTAATGTGTAATATAAATGATGTAGTAATATATAATTACAGCTTCCAATATTATAGTATATATACTTATATTATGTATACATAACACATTATATATTTATACAGTATTTTTAAATGATATATTTTTAATAAATTAAGCATAGGGAATGAATATTGTATTATATACTTAGATATGTTTTACATAGTTTTACTATTATTACTAACCTATACTTATATATGAACCATACCTGAAGTATTGTTTACCATAATCTCAACTGGCGAGCTAGTTGTGAATTAACGACGCCCCTAGCAACCGATATAAATAAAACAAATAACAAAGCGCTCTCTCGTTTCGTACGCAGAGTATTTATACTAGTTTCGTTTCTTAACCTCCTTTGCTTCTCCTATAGTATACGTACACCACTACACACACCGCTATGGGTCAAACTTTAACCATAGCCGCCCAATGGACTACTGTAATAGAGAAAGGTAGCGGAAAATTAGAGCTTACTCCATCAAACGAAGCGATTCTGAATTCGATTTATAAGTTAATATATTCATTAAAAATAACAACCTGCAATCATTATAACGCAGTTATTGTACATTTTAATCGTTGACATGTATTTATGAATTTGATTATATATAAAATATTATAAAGGAGTCGCTTCATGTTTCATCATGTACTTTATATATTGCATATTATGTATTGTATGTTTATTGAACACATATTGGACTAATAAATGTAATTATCTAAAATAAGTATAAAATAATACAAAATAATTGTTAAGCTATTTGGATAATGTTTGAAATAATTTTATTTTTATACCTTACCTTACTTTATTATGCCAATTTTATTTGTACTCAATTTAATATTTCATATATTAATTATTACTAATACATAACTGTATTTACAATGGTACAAAAAAGTGAAATTATGTAAACATGAAATATATTAATGCTGAATTGATATGAACTGAACTTTATTTCTATACATTAATTCATATTACTAGACTATTTAATAATCTATATCCTGTGTGACTAACAACACCGACATATATGTTTATATAAACTTTTCACTGAAGTTTTCACTAAAGTAAATACGCTAACTTATCACTAAAGTGAATACACTAACTTTTCACTAAAGTGAATACACTAACTTATCACTAAAGTGAATACACTAACTTATCACTAAAGTGAATACACTAACTTATCACTAAAGTGAATACACTAACTTATCACTAAAGTGAATACGCCCACTTATCACTAAAGTGAATACGCTAACTCTTCACTAAAGTAAATACACTAACTTATCACTAAAGTGAATACACTAACTTTTCACTAAAGTAAATACACTAACTTGTCACTAAAGTAAATACATTAACTTATCACTAAAGTGAATACACTAACGTTTCACTAAAGTGAATACACTAACTTATCACTAAAGTGAATACACTAACTTTTCACTAAAGTAAATACACTAACTTGTCACTAAAGTAAATACACTAACTCTTCACTAAAGTAAATACACTAACTTATCACTAAAGTAAATACACTAACTTATCACTAAAGTAAATACGCTAACTTATCACTAAAGTGAATACACTAACTTGTCACTAAAGTGAATACACTAACTTATCACTAAAGTGAATACACTAACTTATCACTAAAGTGAATACGCTAACTTTTCACTAAAGTGAATACACTAACTTGTCACTAAAGTGAATACACTAACTTATCACTAAAGTGAATACGCTAACTTATCACTAAAGTGAATACACTAACTTGTCACTAAAGTGAATACACTAACTTATCACTAAAGTGAATACGCTAACTTGTCACTAAAGTGAATACACTAACTTGTCACTAAAGTGAATACACTAACTTATCACTAAAGTGAATACGCTAACTTTTCACTAAAGTGAATACACTAACTTATCACTAAAGTGAATACGCTAACTTTTCACTAAAGTAAATACACTAACTTTTCACTAAAGTGAATACACTAACTTTTCACTAAAGTGAATACACTAACTTATCACTAAAGTGAATACGCCCATATTTACTTATTTACTTGTGTTACTTAATCGAAGTTACAACAAATTCACAATATTGAGAACTATTTTACTCTCTACACACTTCTCTGCATATCCTAGAATTATCTGCATATCCTAGAATTCTCTGCATAATTCCTGTACTTCCCAGCAAACACCTTGTTTTAGCATAATAGTATAGATTGATATATTATAGGGATACTATATATATATATATATATATATATATATATATATATATATATATATAATATATATATATATATATATAAATAATGTTTACACATTTGATGGTTATTTATACGTTATAATATACGTTATAAATATGTAATACCCGGTTACACACACTATATACAAGGTATGCTCTATTGGAGTAATGCCTGCGTATTACCATAACAAATTAGAACAATACAACTATACAACATCGCCTCGAACAATCAGATTCGTGGAAAGCTTCTCCTCGAATCCTCCAGAAGAAACTCAGTTCCTCTTCAAGTCCAGCCTGGAATGGGAGACCAAGATTCCCGAGTCCGCTTTCAAGGACGGCTATACTAACAAGTTAGTTACCTCATCATTCGTAGGGTTTATAGGAGGTGTCGTGGTATAGGTGTGTATGTCAGATATAGTGGCAGTTGGCACCCACAGTGGTGTACCAGTTGTGTAATCTTTGATGCTACTACATTAATACATATGAATACAAAATAAACACCGTGAACATGTAATTCACTTCAAGTTTTCTGGGTGGAGTTAATGGTGAATGTAATGTATGTGAATGTAAGCATTATCTGGGGGTATATATATATACATGCACGAGGTGTAGTATTGTAGCGGTGATAATAGATGCAGTTATAATATGAGGTGGCATGTATATGCACATGTAATATATAAATATATATTTTATTAAATACAACAATATATCAAATTAAATAAAGCGCACTGTCAGATATCAGTTTAATAACATAACTCGTTTACACGCTTTTTTAATTATAACAATGGTATATATGCCGACCTTCGATAAATAACTCCCGACGACACCGCAGCGAAGGTCACGTCACCTCCAATGAACGTTCCCCCGTCACCGACGAGCCATATCTGACCTTCACCCGAGGAGGCGTGTCCTCCGGGGGCGTGGCTTCGTCCACGTCCGGCGGTCACATCGCCGTACGTAGCTTCGAGTACCTGGCGGCGGTGCTGACCCTCTCCGGGAATATGGCCACCGGCGAAGGAGGCGGCTCCGGTAAGATCGTCGAAACCCGTCTGTGCCTCGAGGCCAACCGAGATCCGGTCGTGAACATCCTCGGGGAACGATTTGCTACCGTCATGAGCTATGAGCCAGACAACAGCGTTTACCGTTTCATCGAGGAGTGCATGAAGGATAAGGTGGGTCCACCTAGCGGAGGTCGGTGGGTGCGGGTGGCGTCCAGTTGAAGGTCACCGGTGTGCCTGGTCATCGACGCATCTTAACCCTAAACCACGATATGTACTCCCTGACCTGGTCTTGCGAGGTGTATACCTTTAGCTAATTAGCTAGCTTAAGCTAGCGCAGTTTAGTAATGAGTTCGACTTCGTTTAGTATGGGGTTTAGCAAGAGTCCTTGGGATATCTGGAGTAAATGACAAGTGGGTATGAGAGAATACGATATGTTATGAGAAAATACGATACTATGTGTTGGAGTATGTTAATGTAGAGGAGAGGAAAGCATGAGAGAGTATGTGAGAGTATTAAAGAGTATGACAGGGTATGATAGGGTAAGAAAGGGTATGACAGGGTATTAGAGAGTATGAAAGGGATTGAAAGAGTATGAAAAGGTATAGGAGGGTATGCAAGGGTATGCAAGGGTATGAAAGGGTATTGGAGGGTATGGGAGGGTATTAGAGAGTATGAAAGGGAATGGGAGGGAATGAAAGGGGATGCAAGGGTATGCAAGGGTATGAAAGGGTATTGGAGGGTATTAAATAGAGAGTATGAAATGGAATGAAAGGGTATTGAAGGGTATTAGAGAGTATGAAAGGGAATGGGAGGGAATGATTTACTATGATGTAATATTATGTAACACAACTACAGGACGCCGAGTCCAAAAAGGTATCTCTAAAACTTTTGATGGTGTTTAAAGAATTTGATGGAAAAATGATGGAAAATGTTATCAAGGATTTATCAACGTTGGTTATCTCCTCTCCTCTCCTCTCCTCTCCTCTCCTCTCCTCTCCTCTCCTCTCCTCTCCTCTCCTCTCCTCTCCTCTCCTCTCCTCTCCTCTCCTCTCCTCTCCTCTCCTCTCCTCTCCTCTCCTCTCCTCTCCTCTCCTCTCCTCTCCTCTCCTCTCCTCTCCTCTCCTCTTCTCTTCTCTTCTCTTCTCTTCTCTTCTCTTCTCTTCTCTTCTCTTCTCTTCTCTTCTCTCCTCTTCTCTTCTCTTCTCTTCTCTTCTCTTCTCTTCTCTTCTCTTCTCTTCTCTTCTCTTCTCTTCTCTTCTCTTCTCTCCTCTCACAACCTAACACCACCTCAGTAAAGTGAAGCTCAATGCATCGGATGTGGACCGCATTGTGGATACCCTGAAATTATTCAGTGGAGAGGATGACGAGGTTTGCGTATTAGAAGAAATCAACTACTTGGACCGTTAGTTGATGACGTCATACATCTCTTATACATTAGACGCACCGTTATCCTATGCGATACAAGTCTGTACAAATTTATGCTCGTACAATTTTATATTATTTGTTTGGGTCCTTTGTATAACATGTAATGAGTTATATAACATGTAAGTCTGTTAAACTATAAACTATTTGTAGGCGGTATTTCATATATGATTTTAATCCATTAAAAATTTCAAAACAATGTAATTATCGATGTTTTAAATTACTATTATTTATTCTATATTTTAGTTATGATTTCCGTTGTAAATACAATATTTCACGATAAGACAAAACATATATTTCTATAATATATAATATAAATTTTAAAATGTATTAATTCACAGATGATAAGATTATTGTATTTATTAAATTGACCAAACTATAGATAGTAAAAATTGGTATACAATGTGTAACATACCCATTTCAATGGTATTATAAATTTGTTCGATATATCCAAACAAAATTGAAAACTCACATACAAATAGAAATATATAATTATACTTTATCTTCATATAGTATGTAACAAATAATAATATATATATTGTTTGTGTATCCATTTAATTATGAGATTATTCGCTATTATTTGTTACACAAATTTGCTAGTACGTGTATTTGTAATACAATTACATTAATAGATTTAGAAATATAAATACAAAGTGTGGAGAATTGTAAAGATATTGAATATAAACATTGCATAATCGGTTGACAATGGTATCGACTCCGTTATCAATGACTATAACTCATTATCTCCGTGCTATTGTTTCTCAGAGTACCGCATTGTGTTCAAGAATGGCTGCCGAGCTCCTGCCTGGAGACAACTCTACGGAGATATCGCCTATTTGTCTATCAAGGCCCATGACTCCAATGTACCTCTCTACGTCACTGCATGCACCACTGGCTATTACTCTAATAAGGTCAGTTTCGTCGTTATATCCTAGCTAATATTACGTAATCAAGTATATTAATAAACCCGGTGTGTGAATAGCCAATTATTGGCTTATTCGATCATAATTTACATAAGTTGTAAGTTTTTTAAAAGAAGATAACGTAACATATATCTTCTTTTTGAGTTTAATTTTATTCACAGTTTAATATAAATCAGAAAATAATGATTTAAAATACAAAGTTTTGGATAAATACGTAATAATATCAAATATTTAATGTTCAAATATTTAAATGTAATATATGCTATTTATTATTAATATGCATATTTATTTATTGATTTAAGCAATAATTAATATTAATTATGATACATTTTTTTTAGAAATAATGTCAATGTATATAATCTATAATATATATCTATAACATATATCGATAACGTATATCTATAACGTATATCTATAACGTATATCTAAACGTATATCTAAACGTATATCTATAACGTATATCTATAATGTATATCTATAATGTATATCTATAATGTATATCTATAATGTATATCTATAATGTATACCTATAATGTATATCTATAATAAATATATAATATATATATATATAATGTATATCTATAATGTATATCTATAATATATAACTATAATGTATATCTATAATATATAACTATAATATATATCAATGTTTAATTATATCCAGTTGACTTATATCCTTGATTAAACTCATATTTTGATCTGTATTTCTATCTATTACTTCTATTCGTCATTCTTATATTATCTATTTCCTCTACGTTATCTTCCCATGTTCCCTCCTAACTATATTTTCAAACTAGTTGTCCACCTCTCATATCATAATTTACAATATCCTATCAATCAAATGTCCCAACATACTCTTCACAATCTATCAATTCACTATCCGCAACACTCGGGTTCTGTTCAAATATATTCCGTATAACAACACGTACCTTACAAACGTCACCGCAATATTCCACACTCTAGATGCTATACAGTTTCATGTGTAATCTCCCCGCCATGCAATACCCTATCTAACGAGATCGACCCTACAGGGAGTAAACTCCAATGGAGATTTGATATTCGACAACGACGAGAGTGTTGATATCAAGAAGGATTTGATTGCTTTGTTAAAGGAAATGAGTGCTCACTTCAACGAGAGCATTATAAATCAGGTGTATATTAATCGTGTAGCTATCTGTACAATGTTTAATTCAGTTAGTTTCGTCATTTGTTGGTAGTACGTATTGATGTAATTAGAACTATTTGTCTATGGAGTACTTGATATAACAATTAGATGCATTATTGTGTAGTTTTGTGTAGTTATTGTGTAGTTATTGTGTAGTTATTGTGTAGTTATTGTGTAGTTATTGTGTAGTTATTGTGTAGTTATTGTGTAGTTATTGTGTAGTTTTGTGTAGTTATTGATACTGTTGTTGGAGTTGTTATTATGGTGAATATCAAGGATACTCTTCGGTTTAGTTTATTATGAAGTTACTTTTGTTGTCTGTTACAAGTGAAAATCTCTCCATTTATTTATTTAGTCAAATCATATTTTTGTTACTAATTTACTTTTTACTCGCGTTCTTGCATTCATTTAATCACTTACTAAATAATTTAGTGAATTATCTTCTGTTTAATTACCGATATTGTTGCTTATTTATTTACATTTTCTATAGGAATACTTCAAAATGCATAAAACTGATAACGATATCATCGACTCCTTGGACGATCACGAAAATGCAAACTTTGGTGATAACGAACAAGACAGTAATCTACCAAAGGTCTTATAAAGTATGACGTACATTATGACGTACAGTATGACGTAAATTATGACGTACGGTATGACGTACAGTATGGCGTACAGTGTAATGTACAGTATGACATACAGTATGACATACAGTATGACATACAGTGTAACATACAGTATGACGTACAGTATGACGTACAGTATGACGTACAGTATGACGTACAGTATGACATACAGTATGACGTACAGTATGACGTACAGTATGACACACAGTATGACGTACAGTATGACGTACAGTATGACGTACCGTATGACGTACAGTATGACGTACAGTATGACGTACAGTATGATATACAGTATGACGTACAGTATGACGTACAGTATGACGTACAGTATGACGTACAGTATGACGTACAGTATGACGTACATTATGACGTACAGTATGACATACAGTATGACGTACAGTATGACGTACAATATGACGTACAGTATGACGTACAGTATGACGTACAGTGTAACATACAGTACAACGTACAGTATGACATACAGTATGACATACAGTATGACGTACAGTATGACGTACAGTATGACGTACAGTATGACATACAGTATGACGTACAGTATGCCATAACGTATGACGTACAGTATGACGTACAGTATGACGTACAGTATGACGTACAGTATGACGTACAGTATGACGTACAGTATGACGTACAGTATGACGTACATTATGACGTACAGTGTAACGTACAGTATGACGTACAGTATGACGTACATTATGACGTACAGTATGACGTACAGTATGACGTACATTATGACGTACAGTATGACGTACATTATGACGTACAGTATGACGTACATTATGACGTACAGTATGACATACAGTATGCCATAACGTATGACGTACAGTATGACGTACAGTATGACGTACATTATGTCGTACAGTATGACGTACAGTATGACGTACAGTATGACGTACAGTATGACGTACAGTATGACGTACAGTATGACGTACAGTATGACGTACATTATGACGTACAGCATGACGTACAGTATGACGTACAGTATGACGTACAGTATAACGTACATTATGACGTACATTATGATGTACAGTATGACGTACAGTATGACGTACAGTATGACGTACAGTATGACGTACAGTATGACGTACAGTATGACGTACAGTATGACGTACAGTGTAACATACAGTGCAACGTACAGTATGACATACAGTATGACGTACAGTATGACGTACAGTATGACGTACAGTATGACGTACAGTATAACGTACAGTATGACGTACAGTATAACGTACATTATGACGTACATTATGATGTACAGTATGACGTACAGTATGACGTACAGTATGACGTACAGTATGACGTACAGTATGACGTACAGTATGACGTACAGTATGACGTACAGTATGACGTACAGTGTAACATACAGTGCAACGTACAGTATGACGTACAGTATGACGTACAGTATGACGTACAGTATGACGTACAGTATGACGTACAGTATGACGTACATTATGACGTACAGTGTAACATATAGTTTATGTTCATTGATCATTTAAAAATGTCCTTACATTAGTCACATAAGTATATTTTATTTGTATCCATCTCTACTACTTTCATTACAAATAGTTATCTCTTTAATAATACTCTCCTTTTGGATTATTCTTTGAATAATATCTGAATAATTGAGGACAATTTGTTTAATAACTATTGAATGACATAAATATAAATAATTCGATTAATTGAAATTTCCATTCTCAGACAAACCAAGTGGTTACAAAAACTAAAAAGAAAACTCAAACCAAAAAACTGAAACCTTCGTTAATGTGGAAAAATGTCACAAATGAAAAATCTAGGTACGGTCTACTTTCATTACTTTGAATACAATTAGAATAACGATAAGTGGTATTGTAATACATACGTGAAATTAACCTTTACAAAATATTTGATTGTTATTTTTTAAATGTATTTTCAACAATTAAAATTGTCTAAAATATTTGCAATGATCTCATTTGATATTATATATGCTATTATATAACAAAAGTTGTTATATAATAACTAAGACTAATAATTTAAACTATCCTTATTACATAATACTTATTTCGCGCGAATTCCAACTTTCAGTAAACCGGTTGCAGAATTGAAGCCACTCTCTTCTAGGAAAGTCATTAAGGAATGGTTTATTTCTTTTTATTTTAACATCAATTCTCAGAGCTACTTATCTCAAACCATATTCTAATATTTAATTACTAGTGTTCTATGTAAGCATATGTCTTTCGAGTATATGAATTCGATTGATATTCAAATTTAATAATCTCACACTCCACTAGATCTTTAACTCAATTAAATAATGTATGCAACGACCCATAGTATAATAGAAAAACGGATAGACTTAATCTATCAGAATACCTTCAAGAAGGATAAGTTGAAAGAATTCCCCGACTATTAGAATACTCACACCCTAGCCCCTCCCCTTGACAAGTGCGTCCCCACAGTGTAGTGAAGGACCATAGCGACGATTCATTCGAGGAGAGCACCTCCGAAAGCGAGGAGGAGGAGGAATTGAACGAGCGAAGAGAACAAGTAAATGCCGATTTGCCCAGCGAGTATTGGCAGATTCAGAAACTTGTGAAGTATCTCAAGGTATGTCGTCATGGTCGACCTGGTGCGTTGCGTTAGAGCTCAAGGTATCCATAGACATATGTAGACGATGGACGAGGTAAGTGAATGTCTTCTAGTGGGGTACACTGTACACTACGGTGTACACTACGGTGTACACTACGGTGTACACTACGGTGTACACTACGGTGTACACTACGGTGTACACTACGGTGTACACTACGGTGTACACTACGGTGTACACTACGGTGTACGCTGTACAGTAACCAGCTATGTAAGTGTATCTAGTTTCACTCTTTCTACTCACTACTATATACTACCTACTATATACTACCTACTACACACTACCTACTACACACTACCTACTACACACTACCTACTACATACTACCTACTTCATACTACCTACTACATACTACCTACTACACACTACCTACTACACACTACCTACTACACACTACCTACTTCATACTACCTACTACATACTACCTACTACACACTACCTACTACACACTACCTACTACAAACTACCTACAACATACTACCTACTCCACACTACCTACTACACACTACCTACTACACACTACCTACTACACACTACCTACTACACACTACCTACTACACACTACCTACTACACACTACCTACTACACACTACCTACTACACACTACCTACTACACACTACCTACTACACACTACCTACTACACACTATCTACTACACACTACCTACTACACACTACCTACTACACACTACCTACTACATACTACCTACTACATACTACCTACTACACACTACCTACTACACACTACCTACTACACACTACCTACTACACACAGACTACTACATACTACCTACTACACACTACCTACTACATACTACCTACTACACACTACCTATTACACACTACCTACTACACACTACCTACTACACACAGATTACTACACACTACCTACTACATACTACCTACTACACACTACCTACTCCACACTACCTACTATACACTACCTACTACACACTACATACTACACACTACCTACTACACACTACCTACTAAACACTACCTACTACACACAGCTTACTACACACTACCTACTACATACTACCTACTACACACTACCTACTCCACACTACCTACTATACACTACCTACTACACACTACCTACTACACACTACCTACTACACACTACCTACTACCTTCTCCCTACAATCATTACAGGGTGGTAACCAGACAGCTACCGTCATTGCATTGTGTGCTCTCATGGACTTTAACCTACAACAAGATACCTGCCAATTGGCTATTCGTGATGTAGGTGGCCTTGAGATACTCATCAACTTACTAGACACTGACCAGATCAAATGCAAGGTATGTGTTGACCACCTCTACATTAATCACAATTGTCATCATTATTAATTGTAAATGTATGTTATAAATGTATAGTATTCCGTGTAAAACTACAGACAATGTAAAAGAAAGTTGTTTTGTATTATACGATAATAACTCTAAAACAATGCACTCGGTTATAGTACAAATTAGTTAATATATCGATCAAATATTAGTTACTATCTTTTAGGGTTTCCGACATTTTCACAATATTTTATTTAAATTGTAAATTGATGAAAGAAGTTGAATTTGAATTAAATTCACTGATCCGAATTCGTATTCCATGTTACAGATCGGATCTCTCAGAATTCTTAAAGAGATATCGAAGAACATGCAGATAAGACGTTGTATAGCGGACTTGGGCGGACTTCAGACAATGGTTTAACAAGTCCCCAGCAACGCATAATAACGACAATAAGAATTGTATACATTCTCAATTACTATAGTAATAATTGTAAATCTACGATTACATTGAATCCGTATATTTAAGATGGTGTTTACTCGCTATGGCTAAAGGACCGATTTTAATGTTACTAAAAATATCAGTTAATCACCTCGACATTTTCCATCAGGTGAAGATTCTCAAAGATAGCAACAGACAATTGAAATGCCTTGCCGCTGAGACAATTGCAAACGTCTCTCGTTTCAGAAGAGCTCGTAGAACTGTCCGTCAACACGGAGGCATCAAGAAACTTGTTAGTACCGGTTTACTCCGGTATGGATTCCATCTATAATAGCGGGTGTTAATTATATATCTGACCTATTAGAGATAGTGTCTAACAAGAATATAATACAATGCTAATAATGTCTTCAATGAGGCTTTAGTAAATTATAGCATTTCTTTAATTATTATTATTGATTAATTTAATTTTATTTATTAAATTTAATTTATAATCTTTTAATATAATCTGAAATTAGTTAATTTGGTAAGTTTATCAAAGTTCTGCATTGCTTTTTTTATGATTATCAATATGATTTGTAGATCTAAAAATGTCACTTAATCCATTTACCATTATTATCGTTTGTATATAACTTAAAATTATATATCTAGTATTTATATAACTGACTTTAAATATACTCTACAATGTCATTAGTTTATATAATGTATCTATTATATAGTCTTGAATTTATTAATGATGTATTCCTTTTATTTTAATAATCTTATTTTAATAATCCTATTTTAATAATCCTATTAACTATCTTGCCAATTTCAACACACCTCTAATATTCATATAAATATCTCCATGTATATATTATATAATATCCATCTATATTTCGTAACCATTCCATCCTATTTTGTATTGTATCCACTTTCCATATCTGTATTCGTCTAATTATTTCTATATCATCCTCTCTTCCCTCTATCTCCCTCTCTAACTCCCTCTCTTTCTTTCTCTTAAATAAACTCCCTCATTAGCTATCTTTATCACGAACACATCTCCCATTATATCTTCGTCTATTCCTATTCCATTGTTTACACGTTGCTAGGTGGCTTTGTTAGATAGCGATCGTAGTGGAGCCGTTACTGCCGACGATATGAGGAAAGATATAGATGTCGCCAGGTGTGGGGCGTTGGCTCTGTGGAGTTGCAGTCGTAGTCAACGTAATAAGGTACCTCCCGTGAACCCCAGTTGTTGACCTCTGACATCTGACCCATGAGCATCATATGACGTATTCCCCATGTTTGCGAATACGATATTATAATTATATCTAATGATTTGAATGTTGATTATTATTCTTCATTTGTTTGATAGTAATTTAATTTGAGTTTCAACTATTGGCAATTATATGTATACCTCTAAATCCGCTGTTTAGGAAAGTAACATTACTTATACTCTACCCTCCTCCGTAACAAGCGATTGCAGCAAGAGTTTCCATTAATGATTACCAACCTCTATTTCGCAGTTTAGGAAAGTAACATTATTTATACTCTACCCTCCTCCATAACTTTAGCAAGAATTTCCATTAATGATTACCAACCTCTATTTCGCAGGAGAGTATGCGCAAGTCTGGAGTGATTCCGCTGTTGGCTAAACTCTTGAAGTGTAGAGACGAAGCCATGCTAATTCCTGTTGTCGGAACTTTACAGGAGTGCGCTACGGAGGTTTGTGTTGCAGCAATGTGTGGTATTGAGATCGTATTTCAACTACTACGCAATCCCCTTCCCCGGGTCCCATGTACAAACCTTTTTTAGACAGCTACCTCTTTTCCCCCGTGCAATAATATCTCCCAAACTTCATCACTTATATTCACTTTTCCATTACTCGCAAAACCTCGACACACTCCACTACTAAGTTTTGTTAACTCGCTGCCCAGTAAGCAACGCTAACCCCTCCTGCTCTCGAACCCCCCACCCCACCACCGCCTCACTATCGCGCCCTCTTTAAATCACGCCTCTTGCACCGCCCACCTTTCTTCCAATAGTCCAGCTACCGGCTCGCCATACGAAGCGAGGGCATGATCTACGACCTCGTCACTAACTTGAAGAGCGACAACGAGGAACTGCAAATGCATTGCGCCAGCGCGATATTCAAATGTGCAGAGGAGAGCATGACTCGTGATCTAGTCAGACAATACGGAGGTTAGCCACGCCCACTTCTCTATGTAGAACAACGAAGTGTTTAATGCTCGCTAATTTAGACCACGCCCCATTAATGTTTAGGCCACGCGAATATTTATATTCACTCTCATTTGTAATCGTAATTCCATGTAATGAATGCAGACTAGATGCCACCTAGCCACTAGTTCTTACGTTACTCCCCATTGCAGGACTGGATCCCCTGGTATCTCTACTCAACCGTAACGAGAACAAGGAACTCTTGGCAGCTGCTACGGGTGCGATTTGGAAGTGCGCGATATCGCAGGAAAACGTTCTACGCTTTCAGAAACTCAAGGCTATCGATTTACTTGTAGGCCTACTTACTAACCAACCGGAACAGGTGAGTTTATTTGGAGTATTAATCTAAGGATATAGGAGGTAATCTCGGTAGGTGTAGTATATCGTGAGTTATGTTGGTGTTTAAATGATTAAATAATAATTCATTTGAAGAAGGTTAATGGCGATATTTAGAATGGAGCTTTTTTGTATAGAAATACGATATTTCGTAATTATACCATTACGGTATAACTCCCGATATATTCACGCATGACGTCACACCCTAAAGTGAAGGCATTATATCATCCTGGCAATTCTACAGGTACTCGTCAACGTAGTCGGAGCTATTGCAGAATTGGCCCAAGATCCTCCAAATCGTGCTTCCATTCGCAAAGCTGGAGGCATTCCTCTTCTCGTTAATCTCCTTACAGGTTACACATTAATAAATATTTACAGCTCTTGTTAAATAACTTAATCTGATTTCCTTTGTCATCCATAAATTAATCTCCCATAACCTTCGAATAGACAATATCTCTTTTCCATTATAATCTTTAAACAGTATCCAATAATTCTTAGTAAACATTTCATCAGTTTTATTTGTGACATCTTAATGACTGTAATTCTTTTTATATTTACCAGTATCTTATAACTGATCTTATATCTTATATCTTATAACTGATCTCATATCTTATATCTTATAACTGATCTTATATCTTATATCTTATAACTGATCTTATATCTTATATCTTATAACTGATCTTATATCTTATATCTTATAACTGATCTTATATCTTATATCTTATAACTGATCTTATATCTTATATCTTATAACTGATCTTATATCTTATATCTTATAACTGATCTTATATCTTATATCTTATAACTGATCTTATATCTTATATCTTATAACTGATCTTATATCTTATATCTTATAACTGATCTTATATCTTATATCTTATAACTGATCTTATATCTTATATCTTATAACTGATCTTATATCTTATATCTTATAACTGATCTTATATCTTATATCTTATAACTGATCTTATATCTTATATCTTATAACTGATCTTATATATTATATCTTATAACTGATTTTATATCTTATATATTATATCTTATAACTGATCTTATATCTTATAACTGATCTTATATCTTATATCTTATAACTGATCTTATATCTTATATCTTATAACTGATCTTATATATTATATCTTATAACTGATCTTATATCTTATATCTTATAACTGATTTTATATCTTATATCTTATATCTTATAACTGATCTTATATCTTATATCTTATAACTGATTTTATATCTTATATCTTATATCTTATAACTGATCTTATATCTTATATCTTATAACTGATCTTATATATTATATCTTATAACTGATCTTATATATTATATCTTATAACTGATCTTATATCTTATATCTTATAACTGATCTTATATCTTATATCTTATAACTGATCTTATATATTATATCTTATATCTTATAACTGATCTTATATCTTATATCTTATAACTGATCTTATATCTTATATCTTATAACTGATCTTATATCTTATATCTTATATCTTATAACTGATCTTATATCTTATATCTTATAACTGATCTTATATCTTATATCTTATAACTGATCTTATATCTTATATCTTATAACTGATCTTATATCTTATATCTTATAACTGATCTTATATCTTATAACTGATCTTATATCTTATATCTTATAACTGATCTTATATCTTATATATTATATCTTATAACTGATCTTATATCTTATAACTGATCTTATATCTTATATCTTATAACTGATCTTATATCTTATATCTTATATCTTATAACTGATCTTATATCTTATATCTTATATCTTATAACTGATCTTATATCTTATATCTTATATCTTATAACTGGTCATGGCTACGTAACATTTGTTTCACTTTAATCGATTTAGTTGATTTTAATGATTTGAATTAAGCTACTAGAGATTATTAAAGCTAATTTTGTAGTTAAACTTAGTTTCATCGAATATGTGAATAAACCTAATTACTATAAATATAAGTTAGTAGAATACTTCATGTTTGGGTTTACTTCAAGTATGTATGCATGGATGTACCCTTGTTATTAGTGATAAGCAATACATGTTTTCCTATACGATTACTTTATAGTTCTATATTGAAGATCTATGCATTTTTCTCTTTTCGTATTAAACTTACGAGGCTAGTTATTTTTGCAAATCATCTTCGATTCTTTATTTGAATCCCAAAAGTTATAAAATCTAAATAGTACTCTAATAGTAAATATTGTGTATTGTATTATATCTATTTATATCTCAGTAATAGACTAAAGTTTATTAAAATCAATTCGTTTTATTCTAAAATTAGTAACTTTATTAATTTTACATATCGCAGACTCGGATATCATATCATCGTATTTTTAATTTCTATTTGAATCAGGTACCAACCAAGCTTTGTTAATAAACGTCACTAAAGCCGTGGGACAGTGCGCCCAGGAACAGGAAAACATGAGGTTAATAAACATATAAACGTGTGATATTCCATTATTGTTATACCCTCGATTAACACATCCTTACCAAAACCTCATGCATTATCCTTTACGTAACAATACTATACTCTCCTCTCGATATGACAGTATTATTGACCGGCTGGATGGAGTAAGATTGCTGTGGTCGCTACTAAAAAACACAAACCAAGCCGTTCAGGCTAGCGCAGCCTGGGCTATATGCCCTTGCATTGAAAATGCTAAGGTAAGATATAAAATATACGCTTATGCTAGATAATCAACAGTAGTTAATGTCTAACATTACCTGATTTAAATCTAATTCTATATCCCATCCTTTCTCATTGTCTTACATTTTGTAATCCCATATATATATATGCTATCCCGTATGCTATTTCCCCCTCTCCCACTCCCCTCTCCCACTCCCCTCTCCCCCTTCTCTCTCTCTCTCTCTCTCTCTCTCTCTCTCTCTCTCTCTCCTCTCTCCCTGCTATACCTTGCTCCCATTATTCCCTCTCAGGATGCAGGTGAAATGGTGCGGTCATTTGTGGGCGGTCTAGAGTTGATTGTCTCCCTGTTGAAGAGTGACAACATTGAGGTACTGGCCAGCGTTTGCGCCTCTATCGGCAATATCGCTAATGACGAGGAGAATCTGGCCGTAATCACTGACCACGGAGTGGTGCCCATGCTAGCCAAGCTTACGTATACAGTTAGTGCAAGTGACGGGTGCAGGTTTATACAGAAATAATTGGCGTTACTGTACTCTGAGAGTAATAGGTTCACGTGTACCTATAATACTGGGTGCATGCGTACCTATGATAATTGGTACACGCGTACCTATAATAATGGGCATACGGCATACACTGTACGCCATACAGTGTACGGCGTACAGTGTACACTGTACACTGTACACTGTACACTGTGTACACTGTGTACACTGTGTACACTGTGTACACTGTACAGTGTACAGTGTACGCATACCTACAATAATGGGTGCGCATGTACTTAAAGATTGACATGTGTTCGTGTACTTAATGATTGATGGTAATCCTAATATCCATCTCTGATAACCTAAACCCCTAAACTTTGACCGTTATTCTAATAAAATACCCACCATTAACTAATTCGACCCCTCAATACGTCGCTAACCTAAGACACACCCCCAACTAGCCTGATGACCTACTAAGGCGCCATCTATCCGAGGCGATTGCCCGTTGTTGCAACTGGAGTAACAACCGCATCGCTTTCGGAGAAGAAGGTGCCGTTGGTCCCCTTGTGAAGTATCTGAGGTCAGCTGATCCATTAGTACACCGAAGTACCGCTAGAGCCCTGCACCAACTCTCCAGGGAACCTAATAACTGTATCGCTATGCACGAGGCGTGCGCAGTGAAGGTTAGCCACGCCCACATTAGACACGCCCCTATACCCGTGCCACACCATAATTAGACACTCCCCTATATCCATATATATTGCTATATTTAATACATGTTGGTTTACTCTGACAGGTTAGGAATCCTAATGGTTTATCATTTGTATAAATCATGGAAAATGTTCACAAATTTAAATATTATAAAGTCGATTTATAGAATACACTCGTTTTTGCTTCACGACCACTACATATGTCTCCCACAGCCGCTGATGGAGATGGTTGGCAGTAAGGATGAGATTCTGCAAGAAGCTGCAGCCGGTTCCATTTCAAATATTCGTAGACTAGCTTTAGCAAATGAAAAAGCTCGCACCAAGTAAACTGACCACTGGCGTTTCAACAGCGAGTTGTGTCTGTTTCATTTGTTTCTATTTTTAGAATGTATTATATAATCTTTATATTTGTATTATTCGTTATTCACTAGGTCTACCCGAATATTTATTTCATATATATATAATGGATTGGAAAATAAAATAAATATCTACTTTATTCTGTATTCAGTTATTGTTCGATAGAAGGTGATGATGTTATTACTGTGTGTTAATTGTAAAGAAGATGGTGGGGAAGATGCGACATTAACACTGTTATATATTCTTATATGTCTAATTAACTATTTCTTTCAATATACCATTGTATTTAATAAACAATATCAACAAATATCCCCTATATTTATCAATAATTAAATATACAGTAATGGTACAGAAAGGTTATTTATCTTACTTTACTGATTAAAACAATTTAACTTTAAATTTAACTGAATATACATCACTATTTTAAATATAGAGATATCTCTTAAATACTGTCGCATATTGAATAATATTGTAAATAATACATCCGTACAATAATAGTTTATTATCTTAATTATGATATAATGAATTGTTAAGTTGCCGACATAACTATTATGTGATCTATTCAGAAGTTTCATTTCCATCCGCGTATTTATAAATAGTAATGTTAGTAACCGAGTATAATATTGACAAGCCGCGAGTACTTTTTTTTTACAAGAATTCCTCCGAATTCTATTGTGTAGACGATTGTTATTAAAATTCATTGAAATCCTCAAAGCTGAGCAAATAAACCTAATAATTCGTTTGCATCACCTCGTGTTATTATCTATTTCATCTCATTTGTACACATTTGATATGCCCTCTTAACATCCTTTATACATGACATATATTTCTTATTAGACAATTATATTTTATAATTATATCCTTTACCATTAGTCTACTTTCAAAATAAATATATTGTATATTTACATTGGATACAAAATATTCTACATATAAATCTTGCTGCCAAATAAAGAGTATAACTGAATAACTTAAAGAGAATTGTATTACCTTTAAATGCAAACATATAGTGTATACCCGTTATCTCATTTGCAGTGATACTTTAAATTTATAATAAATAAAGTATAAATTAAATCTATTTTTAAATCAATGGAAATCTGAATTTATATCAAATAAAACAATATTTTTTATGGGAATTCAACTCCAGATCCTAGAAAATAATGTTGTTAATAATGTTGTTTACGTATCAGATACTGGATATACACATGGGCACATATTAAGTGTTCAGAGTATACCCACGAACACTGTGTACGTAAATAAAAGAATTTACATATATATTATTAAAATATAAGGAATTATATATATTAAATATATCTGGTTTCAATAAATATATATTTTCTATAAAAATACAATTTTAGAAAAATACTAAAAGTATGTGTCAGATACCCTTACACAAAATTAAGTATTTACTTATTGACACATCTATTAGTATGCATATTTATTATTACATATACACATTCGGGATTCGGGAGTAAATACATGTTCTAGTTAATTTATTAATATATATATTCATGTAATAATTTATTTATGTTAAGATTTAATTGATATCAATAACTTATATTGAAACTTATGTTGAACTTAAATTAAATTATGTTATAACATAATTAAAATATATCATTGTAAGTTTAAACTATTATATGGTATAACATATACTAGTTTAAACAAGTATAGTAGTTCATATAATTAGTAATCATCCATTTCATATATAACATTTATACGTTACCAAATATATCAATATACATTATAGCAAATATATTAATTTTAATTACATATTTTTTTTTGTGATTAATTAGGCTGTAATAAATCAATATTGATATATGGACTACATATAATTTATTAATGTAACGCTATTATTGTATTAACTAAATCCTAAAGGAACAAACTAAAATAAAGACAATCACCATGATCAATAACTAAAGTCATTAATTAGTAATTAATATTGATAATATTTGCTAAAATAATCTATAAAATGACAATATATTATTGGGATAAGTTATTGTGAATATATAGTACCTGAAATAAATATATATCAATATATATCATTTTTATTTTTATAATTATATAAATACTTTCTTATAAATTTAAACATATAAACACTTCTCAGTATTTTTAATACATTATAAATTTAATATGACTTATTATATATATAAAAATATATATATAAATAATTAAAATATTGAAACTATAATTATATTAGGTAATATTAGCGTGTATTTTTGACTTAAAGTAAATAATAATTATTAAAATATTGTGTTATCCTCCTTCAAGAAATGTGTGTATATATAATATAATATAATATAATATTGTGTCATATGATAAATATAAATTATTTAAAAATAATAGTGCCTTCATATTATAATGTACATTGAAATCAGAATTATAAAAAATATATTTGTGTAAATTTGAAGTAGGGTAGACCACTAATCACACTTATATTTGGTAAACATTAAATCGGATATCAAACAAAATATTAAATTTAAGTAAAACATATAAAATAACAAATCAGTTTGTAATGATTTACAACCATTTTTAAAAGATTCCCATCCAGAAGAACCATTACCAATTGATACATTCATAAAAAATAATACTTCATCAATTAAAATTAAACTCATATATATTTCAATCAAATTATGTTAAAAAATCTTCTACCATATAATAATGAACTCATTAAGGGTTAATTATAATTCTATACCAATCAGTCTATATTTAGATGGATTACTTTTATATGAAATTTCATCTCAGATAATATATTCAATATTATTTTGTGTATATTTTCCACCATTTAACTTCTACAATAACCATTACAAACAAAACTGTTATCTGTATGTTAAAAAATACATTATTACATCTATTATCTAAATATCCCCACTATAATTATTATCGAACAAACGAAATTAAATTAAATTAAATTAAACTAAACGAAACAATTTAATTTAGAATTCGGATATGATAGGTGCATTGAATGAGGTATTATTACAAAAACTCATAGTGAAAGAAAGACCGTCGTAAAAATTTATCAACTAATTATAGTATAAGAAAAAAATAACGATTTCAGATTGAAAAGTATATAGGTCAACAAATGTGATTTACCCCAGTATATTACCCCCAACTATATTACCAATTGAAATAATCAAATTAATTATACGCTCTATACTTTTATAACAAATATAATCAAATTATGGATTACAGGAACGCACCAAAAATATAAGAAACTAAATTCCACTTTTAAACATTTAATTTTAATTTCGACTTTATATTTTGATATTATTACTACATTTAAACAATTGTTTGTAAACAATCAGTTAATAAAATAAATACTAATATATAAAAATCTGCTATATTGGATATATACTCCTGTTAAATGCTCATATTGGTCATCGTAGTAACAATTAATATGAATACGGTTCATCAGCTATATTAGATATATATTCCAATTTTATTAGAATATTTAAAATTATGAATAAGTAAATGTTTTATTCAGATTTCATTTATTTTATATTTTATGATTTTTTTGTTAAATTACGTATGTTATAGTTTATTATTATTGGGATTATTTTAATGAAACTATTTATATTTTAGTCACTCTTGTTTAGGCAAATTCAAATATAAACTCGTAAAAAGAGGGAACGTTTATATATAACAATTGTATCGTTTTAAAAGATACAAAAAAGACGAATATCGAGAAAAGAAATTACTGAGGATTACTATACAAGTAATGTCAAAATTAATTGTGTTTACGATAATGATTTAGTAACTTGTATATTTGAATAAGTAGGAAAATATTAAATGTTATAATAGCATATGTGAAATCAAAGTGATTAATTGTTTATATGGATGAAGAAAATAAAGCCGGAAGAAATTAAAACTACAAATTATTAAATTTTAAATTTTATTTTATTTTTTAATGTTTAGAAAATGTAAATAATAATAATTTATTGCAAATAGAAAATATTAATTAATTAAAACAAAATTACTAATCTATTATGCAAGCTTTTACTATTCTAATATAAAAATGTTCGCATTCAACGTTAGTTTATTAATATTTAATATGATATATATCTACAATATACGTATGACTAAATGTTCAAACATATATAATATTTTTAATTTCTACAGAAAGATGAATTGATCAAGCCGTTAGCCAGTACGTTTATTAGTGTATGTGAGGTATTAGTTATTAGTGGGAATTAGTTGACAGCTTTAGGAATAGTAGTTCTTAGTAATAGTTGAGATGAAGAGATATATAAAGAGGGTAGGAAGATATCGGAATTAATGTGTAATATATAGAAAATAATGTTAATATAATAAGGAACTATTAATGTAAATGAATGTATGATGATGATGGCCACTAGGAAGAAGAAGTGATGTATTTAGTTGGAGAGATTAGGATATTAATAATGATGATGGTATGAAGGTGTTCGTAGGTGAGAAAGAGATGAGGTTATTTATAGGACAGTATTATCCATTCTTATCAAAATAAATTCTCATAAATAAGCTCACCTCTTTCTGATCTCCTAACATCATCATATCATCTTCTTTCATAATACGACTCCTCATCCAAACATATATATGTCTTAATTAAGCTCGCAATATTAAATAAGCGTAAATAAATTATTCGTGCAATATCATTTATTTTATTATTTTTGATAAAAACTTAATTTCAGTTTCTGTATAGAAGTGTTCATCTTGTATTACCAATTTTGAGTATTCTATTTATACTCGCCAATCTTCACGCAATAATCACCTCCAAATAAATACATCACTTCTTCTTCCTTGCAACCATCATCATCTCCGCATTCCATTTTGCATCAACAGTATTTTTATTATTGTAGAATCATTCCTGAATAGCGATCTCTTCATCCTTATTGTAAACTTTTGTATCCTATTGTTATCTCTTCATCTCAAATAATACTAAGAGCAGCTCTACCTAAAGAAATCATAACTAGCCCCCACTAATACCAAATACCCCCCATATGCTATTTAACCTATTGACTTTTTCTTCCTATAGCAGTTACAAATTAACAAACTGTGATTTGCATTAATCTAAATGAAGAATTTTTAATTATTAATGAACTCACTCATACGATAAACAATTATAATGTGACTACAACATTAAAATAGATTACATTACCTCTTCATATAAATAGATAGTAAATTATATTGATACTCTAAATATGATAATGAAATAGATATTATATACAGTTAATGTTATAAATTAAAAGTATAATAAATATATCATTATGATATTCTTGAATAATTTAATGGTAACTAATTTACCTTTTATCTATTCAATTTTATTTACTTAATACTCAACCATAAATTGTTTTATACTCTTTTTATATGGTAACTTAAAAATATATTTATTCCAAAAGTATACTATTGTTTAAACACTTATTAATTATGAAACGTAAGGGTGTGCATAAAAAATGTTACTGCGTATATTAAATATGTAAAAAAAGATATATAGGATCACAATGCGGCTAATTGTAGATTGTTAAGTTGTTATGTTCAGTGTTAAGGATATCAACAACTTTCAAAAGAAATCTTCTACATATAAATTACGAGATGTAATTGGAGGATTTGTTTTAAACAAAAGTATCACCTTTGCATACTTGACCAACAGTACCAGAACTTCAAGGGTAACGATTAAAGATGGCATATATAATATATTAAGGTTATAATGCGAGCTAAGCATCCCCAAACACGGCATTAACATATGCATTAAAAAATTAATTTAATAACATTAATTATATGAACATTTATATAATTTGTATATAATTAAACTGAGTGTAAACATAAGATATTAAAATAAAAGGTATTATCTATGTAATTTTACTCTATGAATATCGATATATTGTTATATCCTTTATTAATAGTATTCTTAGATTAAACATACTTTAATTAAAATCTATTTATGTTTCCTTTAATTTGTAACCAAACATAGATTGTTTTCTACAAACTAAAGCATAATGCATTAACTCTTAATCTTATTTTTAAAAAATTCGTAAATCATTAGTTACTAAATTATAATTAAAAATAATAAATTTATTATCATACATGTGTTAATATGGTATAGAATATATATGCGATCAGATATCCTGATAATCTTGAAAATAACTATGAAATATATTTATATTAAACTAGTTTTGAGTAATCCATATCTATAAATACACACATATATTTATAATATTCTATCATAA
Source organism: Osedax frankpressi (assembly GCA_964035775.1). Lineage (NCBI taxonomy): Eukaryota > Metazoa > Annelida > Polychaeta > Sabellida > Siboglinidae > Osedax > Osedax frankpressi. The sequence goes on from OZ038318.1 coordinate 11,502,811, forward strand.
CAAATTATAAAGTCTTTGTATTATCTATGGCCAACCAAATTAATTTAATTTAATTCCAAATTTCGATAAATTTTGTATAAATTATTATGTTTTTTAATACTACTCATATTTTTGCTGATCATATTGATTTCATCCATGATGTTTCATATGACTATTATGGAGATCGTATTTCAACATGTTCCAGTGATTTATTTGTAAAAGTGTGTTATCCTTAAATTAGTGATTATTTTAATAATATTTATTTAAACTATTAATGAAAATTTATTTTAAAATTAAAATACTATTTTGTATGATAATAATAATATAATGTAATATTTATTATATTAATAATATTATATTATAGTTATTATTTCATATCTGGTTAATAATTCTACTTAATTTATTTTGCATACACGTCGGTGATGGCCTGGCTATATATATATTAAATGATACCAAATAAGTAGATCCCTAAACGTCCTATCTATTTCTGAGCTACTATAGATTAATTAATTTTTTTTTGTAATTTAGGTAATGTAGAATGAATGGCTATAACCATTATATATTATTACTTATTTACAGATATTAATATTTGTAAGAAACATTATATGTAGTAAATATCAAATAAAATGACACTGTTACAAATATGTAATATATATTTGTGATTTACATATACACATATATGTGAATATATTTTAAATTATTTGCTCAATTATTAAATTTTAATGTAATACACATTTTTAATTTAATAAAAACTTTATTTAAAATAATTATAGTAAAAGAATTATATAATAAAGTATGTTGTAATAATAATTTATTAAGTAACTCAATTTTTTACATTTTAATTACTAGGTTTCCCAGACAATTTAAATACAATACTATATTTCATAGATTTCATATTTGTAGATTTGGGATCGCATCGACAACAAGTGGAAATGCTCAGCCAGTTGGAAGGTTGGCCTACATGTTGCGATGTGTTTAAGCAAGCAAGCATAGCATGTGTTACCATTGCTTATTAGATAGCTCACATTTTTGTCACCCGCAAAACATTACCATAAGATATAATCAATAATATCATTTTATATGTTGTCACTTTACTCCCTGCAACTAACGACACATTTATTTATCCTCACTCGCAGGCTCATAATGGATCAATCTGGCGAGTTGAATGGGCGAACCCTAAATTTGGTCAGGTGATTGCTATGTGTTCATATGACAGAGTGGCGTCTATCTGGGAGGAATTGCGTTAGTGTACTCTCCCCCTCCTCTCTCTTCCTCCCCCCTCTCCCCTCTCTCAACTACTCCCTCCCACTTCCTTAATCTCCATTGTCTAGCAACGGAAGGAGTGGATAAGGGTTGCGACTCTCGCTCGCACCAATGGGTTCAGAAGGCCTGTCTCGTGGACAGTCGCACCAACGTGACCGGACTCAAGTTTGCACCTAAATACCGCGGCCTAATGCTGGTTGGTATTATCTCCGCATGCAAATTAATATAAAAAATAAAGAGAAGAAACAATCTCAATCGTGTGTACTGAATACAATGTACTCTGGATACTATGTACTCTGGATACAATGTACTCTGGATACTATGTACTCTGGATACAATGTACTCTGGATACTATGTACTCTGGATACAATGTACTCTGGATACAATGTACTCTGGATACTATGTACTCTGGATACAATGTACTCTGGATACTATGTACTCTGGATACAATGTACTCTGGATACTATGTACTCTGGATACTATGTACTCTGGATACAATGTACTCTGGATACTATGTACTCTGGATACTATATAGTCGTACTAGACCGTATATATGGAACATAAAAACCTCTACTATATGATGGATTGAAATATTGAAAAATATACAATGTAATTTCATGTGCAACGTTATAAATTATAAAAAATTCTTTCAAGCTATAATCTGAACATTGGAGAACTTATAACCTGAAACATCATTATTTGGGGATTTGTTAACATTGGATAATTAGAATGCATTTTAGAAATATTGATTTCATTATTACAGCAATAATAAATTTATTTTGAACTGAATTTAATTATTTTAATATAATATGAATACATCAATGTATTCTTATTAATTATTACTTAGATTAGTTGATAATCCTTAATTTAAAACTTTAAATAGAGTTATTTAATGTTTGCTCTATATTATTGTAAATTATATTTGATTAATTTAATATTATTTAATTAATTTATTTGTTAAGTAATTTAACATATTTGTTCAGCAAAATGATTTGTTAATAATAATATTAAATAAATAAGTAGAAAAATAAATTACAATATAGTTTTGAGATGATATCTTTTAATATATAAATTATTCACAAATATATCTGAATTACTGTTATTATTATTGTGATTTTTACCCATACATTATTATATAATTATTATATAATAATTATTATATAATAATTATTATATAATATAACATGAGAAAAGAGGAAGCAATTCATGAATAATTATATTCGCAGTAATTATATAAACAAAATATAAATATTCTTCTACATTCTGTGAACTTATTGTGTATTGATGATGGGTTTTATAACTGCTGTTGACCAGGCACCTTGTACTATAGGCTACTTCTTCGAGCGAAGGCATTGTTAGAGTCTATGAGGCTCCCGACGTAATGAATGTATCGCAATGGACTCTTGGTCAAACAATTCAGACTGCCCTCTGTTGCAGTTGCATTGGCTGGAGCCAATCGAGGTCAGGGCTAATAACGTTTACACCTCACTTGACCTCTTACACTACCCACTTTACTCGACCTCTTATTCTACCTACCTTACTTGACCTCTTACTCTACCCACCTTACTTGACCTCTTACTCTACCCACCTTACTTGACCTCTTACTCTACCCACCTTACTCGACCTCTTACTCTAGCCACCTTACTCGACCTCTTACTCTACCCACCTTACTTGACCTCTTACTCTACCCACCTTATTCGACCTCTTACTCTACCCACCTTACTTGACCTCTTACTCTAGCCACCTTACTTGATCTCTTACTCTACCCACCTTGCTTGACCTCTTACTCTACCCACCTTGCTTGACCTCTTATTCTACCCACCTTACTTGACCTCATACTATACCCACCTTATTCGACCTCTTACTCTACCCACCTTACTTGACCTCTTACACCACCCACTTTACTCGACCTCTTACTCTAGCCACATTACTTGACCTCTTACTCTACCCACCTTATTCGACCTCTTACTCTACCCACCTTACTTGACCTCTTACACCACCCACTTTACTCGACCTCTTACTCTAGCCACCTTACTTGACCTCTTACACCACCCACCTTATTCGACCTCTTACTCTAGCCATCTTACTTGACCTCATACTCTAGCCACCTTACTTGACCTCTTACTCTAGCCACCTTATTCGACCTCTTACTCTAGCCACCTTACTTGACCTCTTACTCTACCCACCTTACTTGACCTCTTACTCTATCTACCTTACTTGACCTCTTACTCTACCCACCTTATTCGACCTCTTACTCTAGCCAACTTACTTGACCTCTTACACCACCCACCTCTCTTGACCCCTTACACCACCCACCTCTCTTGACCTCATACTCTGCCCACCTCACTTGACCTCTTAATCTGCCCACCTCACTTGACCTCTTACTCTGCCCACCTCACTTGACCTCTTACTCTGCCCACCTCACTTGACCTCTTACACCACCCACTTTACTCGACCTCTTACTCAAGCCACCTTACTTGACCTCTTACACCACCCACCTTATTCGACCTCTTACTCTAGCCACCTTACTTGACCTCTTACTCTAGCCACCTTACTTGACCTCTTACTCTAGCCACCTTATTCGACCTCTTACTATACCCACCTTACTTGACCTCTTACTCTAGCCACCTTATTCGACCTCTTACTCTAGCCACCTTACTTGACCTCTTACTCTAGCCACCTTACTTGACCTCTTACACCACCCACCTTATTCGACCTCTTACTCTAGCCACCTTACTTGACCTCTTACTCTAGCCACCTTACTTGACCTCTTACTCTAGCCACCTTATTCGACCTCTTACTATACCCACCTTACTTGACCTCTTACTCTAGCCACCTTACTTGACCTCTTACTCTAGCCACCTTATTCGACCTCTTACTATACCCACCTTACTTGACCTCTTACTCTAGCCACCTTATTTGACCTCTTACACCACCCACCTTACTTGACCTCTTACTCTACCCACCTTACTTGACCTCTTACTCTACCCACCTTACTTGACCTCTTACTCTACCCACCTTGCTTGACCTCTTACTCTACCCACCTTACTTGACCTCTTACTCTGCCCACCTTATTTGACCCCTTACTCTACCCACCTCACTTGATCTCTTACTCTACCCACCTTACTTGACCCCTTACTCTACCCACCTCACTTGATCTCTTACTCTACCCACCTTACTTGACCTCTTACTCTACCCACCTTATTTGACCCCTTACTCTACCCACCTTATTTGACCTCTTACTCTACCCTACCTCTAGTTCTATCCCCAGCGTAACCCTATCTAATGAGTATATCCACCCCATCCCCAAAATAGGAGTTCACCTGCCATGTTGATTGTTGGAGGGGATGACCCAAATAATGGAAACGTCGAAATTTACGAATACAGTGAAAGTAACAGGTGAACATCTTAATATCTGACCTCTTACACCTTAACACCTTCTTAGCCTTACACCAGAATTGCTATCCTACAGCTTAGCTATACAACTTTTAAACACTATACTGTTATATAATAAAGAAATCCTCCATCACTCTCTGATCATTTGATTCATTGGTCACCCCTCAACTAGCCCTCGCCTCGACCATCGTACCATCCCACTCGCCCCATTACTGCCACCTAGCTCCGTGTGACCCCGCCTACAGGAAATGGAGTAAACTAGAGACGTTGAAGTCGGTGAGTTCGGTGGTGCGTGACGTTGCTTTTGCTCCTTGCGTAGGTCGTTCTTATCAAGTATTCGCTGTTGCTACAGCAAATGGTCTGCTTATCTTCACACTTGAACGCGAGTTAGTACCATTGCAACTTCTTAGACCCCCCCTGCCACTTCTTAGACCCCCCCCCCCACTGCCACTTCTTAGACCCCCCCCCCCTGCCACTTCTTAGACCCCCCCTGCCACTTCTTAGACCCCCCCCACCCTGCCACTTCTTAGACCCCCCCCTGCAACTTCTTAGACCCCCCCTGCCACTTCTTAGACCCCCCCTGCGACTTCTTAGACCCCCCCCTGTCACTTCTTAGACCCTCCCCCCCTGCCACTTCTTAGACCCCCCCTGCCACTTCTTAGACCCCCCCTGCGACTTCTTAGACCCCCCCCCTGCCACTTCTTAGACCCCCCTGCCACTTATTAGACCCCCCCTGCCACTTCTTAGACCCCCCCCCCTGCCACTTATTAGACCCCCCCCTGCCACTTATTAGACCCCCCCCTGCCACTTCTTAGACCCCCCCTGCCACTTCTTAGACCCCCCCTGCCACTTCTTAGACCCCCCCCCTGCCACTTATTAGACCCCCCCTGCCACTTCTTAGACCCCCCCCTGCCACTTATTAGACCCCCCCCTGCCACTTATTAGACCCCCCCCCTGCCACTTCTTAGACCCCCCCCTGCCACTTCTTAGACCCCCCCCCTGCCACTTATTAGACCCCCCCTGCCACTTCTTAGACCCCCCTGCCACTTCTTAGACCCCCCTGCCACTTCTTAGACCCCCCCCTGCCACTTCTTAGACCCCCCCTGCGACTTCTTAGACCCCCCCTGCCACTTCTTAGACCCCCCCTACTACTTCTTAGAACCCCCCCTGCCACTTCTTAGACCCCCCCCCCTGCCACTTCTTAGACCCCCCCCTGCCACTTCTTAGACCCCCCCCTGCGACTTCTTAGACCCCCCCTGCCACTTCTTAGACCCCCCCTGCGACTTCTTAGACCCCCCCTGCCACTTCTTAGACCCCCCCTGCCACTACTTAGACTCCCCCCTGCCACTTCTTAGACCCCCTCTGCGACTTCTTAGACCCCCCCCCTGCGACTTCTTAGACCCCCTCTGCGACTTCTTAGACCCCCCCTGCCACTTCTTAGACCCCCCCTGCCACTACTTAGACTCCCCCCTGCCACTTCTTAGACCCCCTCTGCGACTTCTTAGACCCCCCCCCCCCTGCGACTTCTTAGACCCCCCCCCCTGCCACTTCTTAGACCCCCCCCCTGCAACTTCTCAAAACCCCACCCCTGCGACTTCTTAGACCTCCCCTGCGACTTCTCAAAACCCCACTCCTGCCACTTCTTAGACCCCCCCTGCAACTTCTCAAAACCCCACTCCTGCCACTTCTTAGACCCCCCCCTGCGACTTCTCAAAACCCCACTCCTTAGACCCCCCCCTGCGACTTCTCAAAACCCCACTCCTGCCACTTCTTAGACCGCCCCTGCCACTTCTTAGACTCCCCCCCCCTGCCACTTCTTAGACCCCCCTGCCACTTCTTAGAACCCCCCTGCCACTTCTTAGACCCCCCCTGCCACTTCTCAAAATCCCACTCCTGCCACTTCTTAGACCGCCCCTGCCACTTCTTAGACCCCCCCCTACTACTTCTTAGAACCCCCCCTGCCACTTCTTAGACCCCCCCTGCCACTTCTTAGACCCCCCCCTGCCACTTCTTAGACCCCCCCCCCCTGCCACTTATTAGACCCCCCCCCCCTGCCACTTATTAGACCCCCCCTGCCACTTCTTAGACCCCCCCTACTACTTCTTAGACCCCCCTGCCACTTCTTAGACCCCCCCCTGCCACTTCTTAGACCCCCCCTGCGACTTCTTAGACCCCCCCCTGCCACTTCTTAGACCCCCCCCCCTGCGACTTCTTAGACCCCCCCTGCCACTTCTTAGACCCCCCTACTACTTCTTAGAACCCCCCCTGCCACTTCTTAGACCCCCCCCCTGCCACTTCTTAGACCCCCCCCTGCCACTTCTTAGACCCCCCCCCTGCGACTTCTTAGACCCCCCCTGCCACTTCTTAGACCCCCCCTGCCACTACTTAGACTCCCCCCTGCCACTTCTTAGACCCCCTCTGCGACTTCTTAGACCCCCCCCTGCCACTTCTTAGACCCCCCCTGCCACTACTTAGAACCCCCCCTGCCACTTCTTAGACCCCCCCCCCCTGCCACTTCTTAGACCCCCCCCTGCCACTTCTTAGACCCCCCCCCTGCGACTTCTTAGACCCCCTCTGCGACTTCTTAGACCCCCCCTGCCACTTCTTAGACCCCCCCTGCGACTTCTTAGAACCCCCCCCCTGCCACTTCTTAGACCCCCCCCTGCCACTTCTTAGACCCCCCCTGCCACTACTTAGACTCCCCCCTGCCACTTCTTAGACCCCCTCTGCGACTTCTTAGACCCCCCCCCTGCGACTTCTTAGACCCCCTCTGCGACTTCTTAGACCCCCCCCCCCCCCTGCAACTTCTCAAAACCCCACTCCTGCCACTTCTTAGACCCCCCCCCTGCAACTTCTCAAAACCCCACCCCTGCGACTTCTTAGACCTCCCCTGCGACTTCTCAAAACCCCACTCCTGCCACTTCTTAGACCCCCCCTGCAACTTCTCAAAACCCCACTCCTGCCACTTCTTAGACCCCCCCCTGCGACTTCTCAAAACCCCACTCCTTAGACCCCCCCCTGCGACTTCTCAAAACCCCACTCCTGCCACTTCTTAGACCGCCCCTGCCACTTCTTAGACTCCCCCCCCCCCCCTGCCACTTCTTAGACCCCCCCTGCCACTTCTTAGAACCCCCCTGCCACTTCTTAGACCCCCCCTGCAACTTCTCAAAACCCCACTCCTGCCACTTCTTAGACCCCCCCCCCTGCAACTTCTCAAAACCCCACTCCTGCCACTTCTTAGACCGCCCCTGCCACTTCTTAGACTCCCCCCCCCCCCTGCGACTTCTTAGACCTCCCCTGCGACTTCTTAGACCCCCTCTGCGACTTCTTAGACCCCCCCCCCCTGCAACTTCTCAAAACCCCACTCCTGCCACTTCTTAGACCCCCCCCCCTGCAACTTCTCAAAACCCCACCCCTGCGACTTCTTAGACCTCCCCTGCGACTTCTCAAAACCCCACTCCTGCCACTTCTTAGACCCCCCCCCTGCAACTTCTCAAAACCCCACTCCTGCCACTTCTTAGACCCCCCCCCCCTGCGACTTCTCAAAACCCCACTCCTTAGACCCCCCCCCCCTGCGACTTCTCAAAACCCCACTCCTGCCACTTCTTAGACCCCCCCCCCTGCGACTTCTCAAAACACCACTCCTGCCACTTCTTAGACCCCCCCCCCTGCGACTTCTCAAAACCCCACTCCTGCCATTCTTAGACCCCCCCCCCTGCGACTTCTCAAAACCCCATTCCTTAAAACCATCCCATCACTACCTCCCATCACTACTTCTCATCACTACCTCCTATCACTACCTCCCATTGCTACCTCCCATCACTACCTCCCATCACTATCTCCCATCACTACTTCCCATCAATACTTCCATCACTACTCGCCAACGCCTGAAATCTATTTACAGGGCAGATAAAACACCAATCATCATTCTGAGATTTAAATCAGAAGACATGCATGTTTGTAATGTAGAGAGTATGCCTATTTGTACTATAGAGAGTATGCCCATTTGTAATGTAGAGAGTATGCCCATTTGTACTATAGAGAGTATGCCTATTTGTACTGTGGAGAGTATGCCCATTTTTACTGTGGAGAGTATGCCCATTTGTATTATAAGAGTATGCCCATAGTATGGATTTGAGTTATCATAGGTACATGTCATGTGAGCTGATATCTTGAGTATTCATTTGTATTTAGTATCGTGATTTTCTATCAATTGACAATGGTGAATTTGGTGATTATCTAATAATCTACTCTCCTTTGTGATATTCCTACAGGCATCACGAGAATTACATAAAGTTATATCAACTTGGGTTTATTAAAATATTAATTATCCTAAACATTGATACCAATAAATCCCTTTGCAAGTGCTATGCATTTGGCTAGTTGAGGTGTTTTACACCATCATTAATTTAAAACAAATCATTTATAACTTATATCCTATAACCAGTACAACGTGTATTATTATATTGCATTGCGTTCGATGCCGTTTGATGTTGGACTCTTCGTTTCAGATTTGGAGATTGAAGTGGAACATCATGGGCAACATCTTGGCGACAACGGCTGAAAACGGAGTTGTACGCATGTGGAAGGTTTGCATTCATTTACGAAACTTTCACATTAATCGCGATGCATTTGTTTTAAAATTGACATTTATTCGCTAAACCTTCAAATCCATGTTTTTTAATATCGTCAAATAAAAACATGTTTAAATGAAATGCGAATACTAAATAGAGCTAAATAATAATTTAATTATATTATTCTGATTATTAATATTATTATTAATCATAAAAATAGGTTCTAATTTATTAGAATTAAATTTAGAACTATAAATTGGTATTAATATGATTTATAATATTATATAACTATAACACCGTAAGTAATTTCCATTATCATATAGATTACAATTATTTATTTATTTAATGAGCAAATAATATTTCTGTAAAAATTATCAATTATTAGTTTCACATGAAATATAGGAAGATAAATATATTAAATAAGCAGATTAAGAAAACAATTTGTTACAAATATCTTCTTACAGCTGAATTGACATAAATTATTACAGAAATCTTTAGGAGATATTAAATTTTAGCATTTTCTATAAGCCTACAATTCATTTATTGTTTTATAAAAAATATTATTTTGGCAACATTAGATTTTCAAATATAATTAAATTTTAAACAGATTAATTTAAAACTGCAGTATGTTGAATGTATCCCACCTATCTACTATATACATACTATATACTATCTACTATATACTATATACATACTATCTACTATATACTATCTACTATATACATACTATATACTATATACATAATATCTACTATATACTATCTACTATATACATACTATATACATACTATCTACTATATACATACTATATACATACTATATACTATATACATACTATATACTATATACATGCCACCCCTACAGTCAAACTACGAGAAGAAATGGATGAGCGTTGAAGTTGTTTCCTCCACTGAAGACCAAATCCCCTGCGACAAATTCAAGTCTAAAGTCAACCCTTCAGGCAAACAGAAGTCTCTGACAGCCACTAATTAAACCATTGTTAATTATAATGGAATTATAATAATTACTATCATGATCATTCGAATACACAAGTTTATATTTTATAAATAAATTTCTAATAATTGAGATCTCTTTTATTTATTATTATTAATTATATTGAATTCGGTTTCAGAATGAGTTCAATTCACCTGGGAATATGAATTGTATTAGCATTATTAATAAATATGAAATATTACATTTACAACGATATTGATTACAAGTTATTTGAGAAATTTCTAGATACTTCTAGAATGGTCTTAGAACGCCTTGCTTGAATTTATTTGAAACAAACGCACGACGAATGGTCTACATTTCATACGACCTATCCAGTTGTGGGGAGGAGTTGCAAGTAACGATTTCTTACGTCTTCAACACCGGACACTCGGCGAGCGAAAGTACGACTCTTACAACACTCGCTTCCGACCAACAGCGAAACAGCTACAAGATCAGTAGTTAAACCAAAGAAAGTGAATTTATTTGCAATTATTTAAGATTGTAAAATAATAAAATTGATATTCGTAAGATTGATAATTTGAAGTTGAATACATGTAAGTTTTATACTAAAATGTATGCATAAGAATATAAAGGATCACTACAAAGGTATAGTGTACAGTGTATAGTGTACACTGTACACTATACACTATACACTGTACAGGTTGATAAGGTTGATCTTAATTCTGGCAACTATATTCAGATGAAGATTTTTTAAATATAAATTTTGAGATCCTAATTTTAAAATGTTTATATTTTTTAATACAATATTGGTCAATAAAATCCATTTAAAATTACAGAATTAGTGAAAATAATAATAGCTCACTTTTCTTTAATGTGATTATGATTGGTTACATTTCGATTTTAAATTATATTTTTATTTCATATATAAACGCACTAAAGACCAAGAATTGAATATTTTACTAGTCCTTTAAAAATAATTTCCAAAACAATTTATAATACTTTCATAAATATTCACTAACTTAATTTACCAACAATTGGTAATTATTTATTTTTTAAATATTATCACAGATGTCTATATCTCTTCTCACAGATGTCTATATATCTCAACTCACAGATGTCTATATCTTCTTACATATGTCTATCTATCTCCTCACAGATGTCTATCTCCTCAAAGATGTCTATATTTCCTCACAGATGTCTATATCTCTTCTCACAGATGACGATATCTCTCCTCACAGATGTCTATATCTCATTTCACATATGTCTATCTCTCCTCACAGATGTCTATATCTCATTTCACATATGTCTATATCTCCTCACAGATGTCTATAGCTCTCCTCGCAGATGTCTATATCTCATTTCACAGATGTCTATATCTCTTCTCACAGATGACTATATCTCTCCTCACAGATGTCTATATCTCATTTCACATATGTCTATCTCTCCTCACAGATGTCTATATCTCATTTCACATATGTCTATATCTCCTCACAGATGACTATATCTCTCCTCACAGATGTCTATATCTCTCCTCACAGATATCTATATCTCCTCACAGATGTCTATATCTCTCCTCACATATGTCTATATCTCTCCTTACAGATGTCACATAGTTATCTAAATATAATATCTAATAGTAATTCATAAAATAATATTAATTATAAGAATGTAAAAATGGATTTATATTAAATTTAAAATCCTTGTTAATATAAATATATATATAATAAACATTATATGTTGACATAAATTGTCAAAATTTAAAAAAATTGATATATATTTTATATATAAAATACATTGAATAAATTGCAGGAAAAATAAATTTTAGATCAACCTTACTACACAATCTGAATATGCAAGTTTTTAGCACATCTAACCTAAATAGAATGTAGGTTTAATCTAAAGATATTTGTATTTATTTAATGAACACAGATTCATTTTGTTTGCATTTTCTAAGTCTAATATATATTATAAATTCCCCATTAATAATTATATATTCTAATAAACCTTTTTTTGCAAGATCATCATAATCTGTATTAATTATATAATGTTTTTAGTAGTAATATATATTAGTAATAGAAAAAGTATACAAAATGGTTATTTAAACTGTTAATTATACATTCAATTTAAATATTAATAACAAATAAAATTATGTATTTCTTTAATTATTACAAATTATAATTTTAGAAAAATTGAAGTCACTAATAGTTTTGATTCACTATCAAACTTATAACTTAAGTATAATAAGAACTGTAAACACTGAAAAAACATATTGATTTACACATCGTTATAATTCAATAAATATCTAAGAATTACTACTAAAATAGATTCTAGAAATGTATTTATCTTGATATTATTATAAAATTATTTTGGGATCAATTCATTTCGTATACTTCTGGAATATTAATATAAGTAAATTTACTATTGTAGGTACAAATAAATATAAATAAAAACAATGCCTTTTTTCAGTGTGTACAGTGCTTTAGAAATATTAGAAAGTAAATTATAATGAAATATTCAACTTTTGGACTAACTAATGAAGTCTTCTGAACAATGGTCTTTGTTGAATTCTTCATTGTTTCGTCTCGTGAGGTCATTACTTCGAAGCTTTTCCAAATTCGTTGCAGTAACCACCGCATCCTTATTGGTCAATATATTATCTTTGTTCGCTAAATATCCCTCCTTGGTAATTACTCGAACTTCGACCTTTATATCTTCTTTAGTATCTCCATTGATCATCTCTTCTTGCATATGCTCTAATAATTCACCATTATCTCCTTTCTTCCCTACAGACTTTACACTTATCCCATCAACTTTAACTCTGCTCACCCCCTCAAATACTACTTCTTCTTTACACGAACCCTCGATATCCAGGCCAATCCTAATTGGACAAACTTCTGTCGATAGTCCATCTCCGTCCGCATCAATAGCTTCCTGTCCTGAACGCTCGAGCTCCGCACAAATCCCTTCTTCTCCGCCGATCGCCTCCACTCGGGCATTGTCCTTTTTCGCTTTCTTGCGGCGAATGCGACCTCGTTTTCGTTCAAAGGTCGAAGGTCGTACGTCTACGCTGACCGAACTTCCCGCCAGCGACCCCTGACACCGTGCTAGGTTTTCATCTATTGGTTCTGGTAGGAGGTAGTAGAGGTAGTAGGAGGTAGTAGAGGTAGTAGGAGGTAGTAGAGGTAGTAGAGGAGCTTTACATTGATCAAATCGAGGTATTTTAAATATATTTCTTTTTAAACGTAATATTGCACGACTTTACGAATTCCACTCGACCTGTAACCTTTACCCTGTAACCTTTACCCTGTAATCTTTACCCTGTAACATTTACCCTGTAACCTTTACCCTGTAACCTTTACCCTATAACCTTTACACTGTAAGATATATGTAACCTTTACCCTCTAAGATATATGTAACCTTTACCATGTAACCTTTACACTGTAACCTTTACCCTGTAACCTTTACCCTGTAACCTTTACCCTATAACCTTTACACTGTAAGATATATGTAACCTTTACCATGTAACCTTTACCCTGTAACCTTTACCCTCTAAGATATCTGTAACCTTTACCCTCTAAGATATATGTAACCTTTACCCTCTAAGATACCTGTAACCTTTACCCTATAACCTTTATACTGTAAGATATATGTAACCTTTACCCTCTAAGATATATGTAACCTTTACCCTCTAAGATATATGTAACCTTTACCCTCTAAGATATATGTAACCTTTACCATATAACCTTTACCCTGTAACCTTTACCCTCTAAGATATCTGTAACCTTTACCCTCTAAGATATATGTAACCTTTACCCTCTAAGATACCTGTAACCTTTACCCTATAACCTTTATACTGTAAGATATATGTAACCTTTACCCTCTAAGATATATGTAACCTTTACCCTCTAAGATATATGTAACCTTTACCCTCTAAGATATATGTAACCTTTACACTGTAAGATATATGTAACCTTTACCATATAACCTTTACCCTGTAACCTTTACCCTCTAAGATATCTGTAACCTTTACCCTCTAAGATATATGTAACCTTTACCCTCTAAGATACCTGTAACCTTTACCCTATAACCTTTATACTGTAAGATATATGTAACCTTTACCCTCTAAGATATATGTAACCTTTACCCTCTAAGATATATGTAACCTTTACCCTCTAAGATATATGTAACCTTTACCCTCTAAGATATATGTAACCTTTACCATATAACCTTTACCCTGTAACCTTTACCCTCTAAGATATCTGTAACCTTTATCCTCTAAGATATATGTAACCTTTACCCTTTAACCTTTACCCTGTAGGCGCATAAGTTGCCATTAGCTGCAAACTGTCGAGCTACACTCAGAGTCATAAAGAAGTTCTACCCATAAACTTATTCCGTTGAAAAGCCCCACTTTAGAACAGCGGGTCTATTATTGGGGTGCAACTACATGCGTCGCGGGTGCTAACTTTGTAAGCATTCGATGGCGGTATTGCACAGATCCTCAATACGCTGCAAGTTCTCCATTTCATGCGGATTTACAAAAGTTACGGCGGCGCCGTACCTTCCTGTCCACGAGGGAGAGGTTGTAAAGGTAAAGGTTCTATCTTAACGCAATCTCTGCGGTCGAACGGCCGAGGCGGATGTAGTAGAAGTAACGGTGGGATTATTAGCGAGGATAGGTCGAAATCTTCCATTTATTACGATAACGAATCCGCACTCGACGTCTACTTACATATTTCTAGTGAATTTACCTTCAAGAAATCTAGTGATCTCTTTAAAACATCACAACTTAGTCTCTCTAGGCGTTCGTATGCAATTCTCGCTTAACTACTAATGAGGGATTTCAAGGTCACGGGTGGTCTATCATCGCCGAACTTACCAAAACGGCCGGCTCGTCCAATGCGGTGTAGATAGGTGTCGTGGTCGGGTGGGAGGTCAAGGTTCAACACCAGGTTCACGGCAGAAGAGTCGATACCGCGAGACGTCTGAAGTATGGGATCAGGGGTCATGGGTCAGGTCGGGTGGACAAAGAATGAGGTGAGTATTTGCCTAGGAGGATATATTTGAATTCATGACAAACGGTAAAATAATGAATCTGAAGTAAAATTGATAAGGATTCGTGAAAAAAACGTATGCGATAATTTGTTGTAGTTTTTATAAAGTTTATAAATTCAATGTGTAATATATATAGTAAATAAACTTCTCTATATACACCTTTACACTTTATCCTACATCCACCTACCATGAACACTACGGCGAGTCAACACCCATAACCTTTACGCTACCAGAGCAACAAGGTAACAAGGTAATGAGATTTACACTCACTTCCCCACCATTCCCTACAGACCTTCGTGTACCCCTCACAACTTCACCAGAACAGACTTCAATTACACATTAAACACCCACTCATATCCCTACTCGTACCCACTCTCACATATCCCTACTCGCCCCCATACAACCCTACTCGCCCCCACACAACCCTCCTCGCCCCCACTCTCACCAGATCCCTACTCTTACCTCTTCGCCCCCACACAACCCTCCTCGCCCCCACACAACCCTCCTCGCCCCCATACAACCCTCCTCGCCCCCACACAACCCTCCTCGCCCCCACTCTCCCCTACTTGCCCCCATACAACTCAACTCACCCCCACTCTCACATACCCTACTCTTCCCTCTTCGCCCCCATACAACTCTCCTCGCCCCCACTCTCACCAGATCCCTACTCTTACCTCTTCGCCCCCACACAACCCTCCTCGCCCTCACACAACCCTCCTCGCCCCCATACAACCCTCCTCGCCCCCACACAACCCTCCTCGCCCCCACTCCCCCCTACTTGCCCCCATACAACTCAACTCACCCCACTCTCACATATCCCTACTCTTCCCTCTTCCCCCCATACAACTCTCCTCGCCCCCACACAACCCTCTTCGCCCCCACTCTCACCAGATCCCTACTCTTCCCTCTTCGCCCCCACACAACCCTCCTCGCCCCCACACAACCCTCCTCGCCCCCATACAACCCTGCTCGCCCCAACACAACCCTCCTCGCCCCCACTCTCCCCTACTTGCCCCCATACAACTCAACTCACCCCCACTCTCACATATCCCTACTCTTCCCTCTTCGTCCCCATACAACCCTCCTCGCCCGCACACAACCCTACTCGCCCCCACACAACCCTACTCGTCCCACTCTCGCCAAATCCCTACAATCCCCTCCTCGCCCCCACACAACCCTCCTCGCCCCCACATAACCCTCCTCGCCCCCACACAACCCTCCTCGCTCCCACACAACCCTCCTCGCCCCCACACAACCCTCCTCGCCCCCATACAACCCTACTCGCCCCCACACAACCCTCCTCGCCCCCACACAACCCTACTCGCCCCCATACAACCCTACTCGCCCCCACTCTCACCAGATCAGTGGTAACAAGAATACGACACTCATTGCTGTAGAAGGCAGCCATCGCAAGCTCTCTATCTATTTGAACTAGATCTCCGCTGATATGTCGAGAGGGATAACCTTTTAAACTTAGACATTGACTTAGACCACTGGCTCTAGTGGGGAGGGAGGGAGGGGGAGTAAGGAGGAGAGGGAGGAGAGAGGGAGGAGAGGGAGGAGAGGGAGGGGGAGAGAGAGGGATAACCTTTTAAACTTAGACATTGACTTAGACCACTGGCTCTAGTGGGGAGGGAGGGAGG
>OZ038318.1:11519874-11579874 GCA_964035775.1 Osedax frankpressi
TGTTTATGTGTATTCACCTCAAAGCTAATTCCATCTAGACTTCAGATGAACACTTGTTCTGTTCACATCCTAACATCGTTTAACTTTATTACCAACGTACCTACTCAAGGCATTTAAGCAGTTCGCCTGCTATACTTTGATGGTTTCCATTCCCGGAATTAAACCTACCAACTAGTCCGTTCCTAAAGCTAACTTCAACTGGTCCGTTGAAACTGCGACACGAACACGCCATAACCTTCAAATGCACCCGCACGCGCACCATCGTAACACACGCCATCGAACCCGTTATCCGTACACCCGCGCACACGTTCATAACTATCGTCCGACGCACATCCCGTTACAATTGATATTTATACTGTCCCGACTAGAAATTATTTACGATTTTTTGATTCGTTTTCCCGAACCGATCTCCGGCACCGAGAAACACGACTTTGTTTACGAAATGCCTCCGTCTATTTGACGTCTAGGTCGCGAGAGGGAGGCGGGTTCAGAATATAATCTACATTAGGCTACGCTCCCATTCACCCTTAACAGGAATTATACTTTCAACGGCATAATAATTATAATCATGTTTATCGATTTTACAAATAAATATTATACCACCTTTTAATTATTTTTATTAATTATTTTATATATATTTAATGTTCATATTCTATTGAATATATCAATCCGAAATAAGACATTCATTTATAATATATAAAATTATTATTAAATAAACTTGAATGTGATTATTTTATGAATAGTCAATATATTAATTACATACTACTGTAAAACGTACAGTGAACTATTAATATATAATCGAGTTAAATTTATATAAATATATATAAGGGTATTAATAATATGCAAAGTAGTGATATCATTAAATAGGAAAATAAATGTTAAAAAATTTTAAAAATACATAATATTCAAAATCCTTTCAAATAATTTCAAAATTTATATATTTATTATTATAATATTTATAATTTAATTATTTATATTCTTAACATCAAAAGCAAACTAAATTACATAACATCGTAATATTACAACATGATTATTAAAACGATCGTATATCAAGTTCGTTTATTATTATATTTCCATAGCAACACTGCATTTTAAAACTCAAATAGATAAATTAATAATTATATAATAATAATAATATATCAAATGGAATATAGTATATTAACTTGTCAATCAATAATTAAATCATTAAACCTTTTATTTAATATATATTATATATAGCTGTTCGTATTAAATAAGTTATATGTCTGATTGTATATTTGAATGTTCTTGACATATTATATATATTATGTAATTAGATAAATAGTCAATATATATATATATATATATATATATATATTATACATATTTATATATATATATATATACATATATATATATATATATATATTAAGATATTGATATAAGGGAATTCCAATTTGTACATTCTTTTTTTATATATAGTTATATATAATTTTGTATATAGCATTCTTTTTTATATTAAGATAATTTTAAAAACTTTTTAATTTTAATTATTATAAAATAAATTAAAATAAATTCCCTATCCCACTCCCTCTGCCTCTAACTCTCCCTCTCCCGTTCGCTATCCTTCTCCCTCTCCATCTCACTCTCCCTCTCATTCTCCCTCTCATTCTCCATCTCCCTCTCCCGTTCCCTATCCTTCTCCCTCTCCCTCTCCATCTCACTCTCCATCTCCCTCTCCTTCTCCATCTCCATCTCCCTCTCCCGTTCACTATCCTTCTCTCTCTCCCATTCCCTATCCTTCTCCCTCTCCTTCTCCCTCTCCATCTCCATCTCCCTCTCCCTCTCCCTCTCCATCGCCATCTCCATCTCCATCTCCTTCTCCATCTCCCTATCCATCTCACTCTCCCTATCCATCTCCCTCTCCATCTCCATCTACATCTCCCTCGAATTCTCCCTCTTCATCTCCCTTTCCCATTCCCTATCCATCTCCCTCTCCCGTTCCCTATCCTTCTCCATCTCCCTCTCCATCTCCCTCTCCATCTCCTTCTCCATCTCCATCTCCCTCTCCCGTTCACTATCCTTCTCTCTCTCCCATTCCATATCCTTCTCCCTCTCCTTATCCCTCTCCATCTCCCTCTCCCTCTCCATCGTCATCTCCATCTCCATCTCCATCTCCATCTCCTTCTCCATCTCCCTATCCATCTCACTCTCCCTATCCATCTCCCTCTCCATCTCCATCTACATCTCCCTCTCATTCTCCCTCTTCATCTCCCTTTCCCATTCCCTATCCATCTCCCTCTCCCATTCCCTATCCTTCTCCCTCTCCATCTCACTCTCCATCTCCCTCTCCATCTCCCTCTCCCTCTACTTCTCCATCTCCATCTCCCTCTCCCGTTTCCTATCCATCTCCCTCTCAATCTCACTTTCCATCTCCCTCTCCATTTCCCACTCTCTCTTCTTCTCCATCTCCCTCTCCCGTTCCCTCTCCCTATCCCTCTCCATCTCTCTCTCCATCTCACTCTCCATCTCCCTCTAATTCTCCATCCCCCTCTCCCATTCCCTATCCTTCTCCCTCTCCTTCTCCCTCTCCATCTCCATCTCCCTCTCCCTCTCCCTCTCCATCGCCATCTCCATCTCCATCTCCTTCTCCATCTCCCTATCCATCTCACTCTCCCTATCCATCTCCCTCTCCATCTCCATCTACATCTCCCTCGAATTCTCCCTCTTCATCTCCCTTTCCCATTCCCTATCCATCTCCCTCTCCCGTTCCCTATCCTTCTCCATCTCCCTCTCCATCTCCCTCTCCATCTCCTTCTCCATCTCCATCTCCCTCTCCCGTTCACTATCCTTCTCTCTCTCCCATTCCATATCCTTCTCCCTCTCCTTATCCCTCTCCATCTCCCTCTCCCTCTCCATCGTCATCTCCATCTCCATCTCCATCTCCATCTCCTTCTCCATCTCCCTATCCATCTCACTCTCCCTATCCATCTCCCTCTCCATCTCCATCTACATCTCCCTCTCATTCTCCCTCTTCATCTCCCTTTCCCATTCCCTATCCATCTCCCTCTCCCATTCCCTATCCTTCTCCCTCTCCATCTCACTCTCCATCTCCCTCTCCATCTCCCTCTCCCTCTACTTCTCCATCTCCATCTCCCTCTCCCGTTTCCTATCCATCTCCCTCTCAATCTCACTTTCCATCTCCCTCTCCATTTCCCACTCTCTCTTCTTCTCCATCTCCCTCTCCCGTTCCCTCTCCCTATCCCTCTCCATCTCTCTCTCCATCTCACTCTCCATCTCCCTCTCCCTCTAATTCTCCATCCCCCTCTCCCATTCCCTATCCATCTCCCTCTCCCATACCCTATCCTTCTCCCTATCCATCTCACTCTCCATCTCCCTCTTCATCTCCCTCTCCTTCTCCATCTCCATCTCCATCTCCCGTTCCCTCTCCCTATCCCTCTCCATCTCACTCTCCATCTCCCTCTCCTTCTCATTCTCCCTCTCCCTCTCCCTCTCATTCTCCCTCTCCTTCTCCATCTCCATCTCCCTCTCCCGTTCCCTATCCTTCTCCATCTCACTCTCCATCTCCATCTCCCTCTCCATCTATCTCTCACTCTCCATCTCTATCTCCATCTCCCTCTCCCTCTCCCTCTCCCTCTCCATCTACATCTCCATCTATCTCTCACTCTCCATCTCCATCTCCCTATCCCGTTCCCTATCCTTCTCCATCTCACTCTCCATCTCCATCTCCCTCTCCATCTATCTCACTCTCACTCTCCATCTCTATCTCCATCTCCCTCTCCCTCTCCATCTACATCTCCACCTCGGTTTATTATTCTCTCTCTTTCTCTAATTTCATATCATATTTCATTTACCAACTAATCAACAGTCTATAAATAGTAGTCGATACCCATTACGTCACCAGTTATGTAATCGATGAAGTATCATGAACGTCATTACAATAGTGACGATACAGTTATTAATCAATGTATAAAATTTCACAATTTCCCGGCACGCTTAAACGTTCTATGTTGTATTAATTAGATACAGAATTACGATATACGTGACACCTGTACTCGCAGAACATGTTGTCGTGGTCAGTTATAATGCAGCTGACCACCCTGCCGAGGATATACAGGTTAATGATATACGGTTGAAAACACGGCTGAAATTTCGTAAATAATTGACTACGGAAGATCAGACATTTATTGAAAGTTCGACATCGAAATAAAATACTCCATTCATCTAAAAAATAACCACTATTCGATGACGGGAAATTAATATATATGCATATATATATATATATATATTAATACATGTATGTGTGTGTGTGTATATATTTGGGAATACACTACAGATACACGAAGCCATTCTACGTTTACCATCTACGCCCGGGGTACAATGTAGCGATGAAATGATGTCGACGAAATCGCTCAACCTCAGGATGTTAACAATTAATCCACAACAATGGTATCTTCGTCTTCGAATATTGTATCATCGGAGTCGAGAGGTTCGGCGATCGAAATACCTTCGACCTTTGAGAGGGCATAGTTCATCTGTTGCAGTTGGTTCTGAATATGTAAATGGGTTGTTTGGGGTCAAGAGGATGATAAACTCGGAGAGGATGCAACCGGATAAAGGTTTGAGTTATGAAAGGATAAGAAGATATGCTAGTGGATTTAAGGAGATGATGATGGCGTGGGAGGAGGGGAAGAGACGTAGATCGATTCGGAGTATGAAAGGCAATTTGATATTATAATCTAATGATTGAAAAGCAAATATTAAAAACGGACTAATATTTTAGACTTTTTGTTAATTTTGGTCAAATATCTTCTATTCAAATCTACCCAAAACTTCGCAATTACAAATAAATTCCGATATAATTTCATAATTTCCAATTCATAATTTTGATATATAATTTCAGCCGACATATTAACGATTTTTAAAATGTATTAAATTATCATTTGAATTATAGATCCTGGAAGTTAAATATCACAATTGGTTTCTCGACTAGTATTTAGAAGATAATGGAACACGGATTGTGGTACTAACACTCAAGTATAGTATGTGACTAATCACCTTGGCTGCTGTATCCAACACCTCGAGTTTCTGAGTGTAAGGATCGTAAACTACCTGGAATGTTTTCTTTATCGATCTGCAGTATTCCCTGGCGAGTTGTTGCGTTTTATCAGATTACGTAAATAAATAATAGCTACCCTAGTTTATTCACAAATAACTGTGTTTAATGTGTATTGATTTTTAATAATGTATATAGAATTATTTATATTGTTATGTTATTGTTATAACAAAATTTAAATGTTATCATCGTTACATACGCAATATCTACATATTCTATTGTATTTATATATTATATGTATATGTATATGTATTTATATGTATTTATATTTGTATTTGTATTCTATTGCACGAATAATACCATATAATATATGCCGAATATTTTATATTGCATTTTGTTAATATATTAATTTTTGAATCTATATTTAAAATGCATATAGATTTTATAAACTTAATTCATAGTTATATATATTAAACATGAGTTTCTCTTTGACTTCGGCCATTGATTCAACGTAGAAGTACTCGTTCTGGAAGGTAGTGATCATGCACTCTACGGTAGAGGCATCTATGGGGTGGAATCGCCGTTTTATGACGGTCTTGTCCTCCATACAGTGCTAATTAGGAGTGGCAGTGTATATTGTAATTAATTGCATTAAATAGAAAATGAAGTAATGGGTTGGAAATATAAATTGTAATAGGGTTGTAATAGGGTTTCTAGATCTCTAGTTTTCTCATTATTTTGATATCGGAATTAATTTTGGAGTGAAAGGAAATGTGCGGATTAAAAGATGACGAGGAAAAGTAAAAATACAAATTTTAGCAGAATTTAGCGTCAAATCAAAATAATCCAGAGCGCAGTGAAATCATATGTAAAATAACATTATTTATATATTTATGTAAGAATAATAATAGGTCACTTATAATTTTATAATTTATTAATTTGTTTACAAAGTTTTTGTGTATAATTGTATACAAATATATATAAATATATATATATATATATAAGTTCTATATAGATTTTTAGAAGTAGATTATATCTGTTTATATTTAATATTAATATATGTATCTCCTCTATGTTTACTATTTTAAATAAATGATTTACTTTTTTGATTTGGATCTTAAATATATAAAAGATAATTAATATTTAGATCTAATTATTGCGAATATAAACTTTTATAGTCGATATTTATAGAATCAAACTTAACTTCGCAGCTGAATTCAAACCTTTATTTCTGCAATTGAAGAGAGCAATCCGGCACCGTAGATTTTCAATGATCCATTCTCTCGAACCAACCCAAACTCAACCGTGAAAAAGTAACACTGATAATAGAAAGATAAACCAGTTAAGTATTATTTATATTTAGAATTTGTATTTACTTTATATTACTCATATATACTTATTTATAATATATTCTACACAACTAAGATTCCCTATCATTTACTCTATCTACTAACATCTATTCATTTATAATCTAATATATTCTAGTAATATCTACTTATCTAGATTATATTAATATTATTCTAAGATAAATGTACCTTTATAATAAATATCTTCTTTTGATTTAGTCAATTTTATTAAAATAAACCACTCTACACTCACCAATCAAAGTATACTAAACTCTATAATCTATTATATATATATATATATATATATATATATATATATATTCCGATAGTACTCATAACTCTATCAGCTAAATTAAAAACTACCCACCGTTGCGAGCTTCTGCACCTCGTCTTCGGAGACCCCAAGAGAAGCCAAGCCCAACTCCTGCGAAAATTCACAGAAGTCTCTATCCAGAAACAGCGGCATGTGTCCAAGTAATTCATGGCAACAATCTCTGGGTGTTCGAATTCATTGTTGACGAGGGAGGTTGGTTTCACGCAAATTTTCAAAACAATAAAGAGTATGTTAAGAATGAGACAATTGTATGGCAAGATGTATTTAATAGTGTTGACATTAGAACAGTGATTACGTGATTGGTAAAAAAAGACTTATTGAACATCATTATCGTTAAAGAGTGAATCAACTGAATTTGTATCTGTTTGAGAAATCTCGGTCTGAATCGTGTGCCAATTGAAGAATACTTAGGTATTGTAATGAGGATAGTTTGCAATATAATCTATTGCTTATAAATGTCATTTATGGTATTTAATTTATGACAATAGAGATAATTACAAAATCATTTTTAAAGATAGGCATATCAACTTTTCTAATTTTAATTTTATAATTATGGCAACTTCTATGTTTAAGGGTAATTTCCGAATATTATATTACATTACCAATAGATTATACTAGTTGTTATATTAATACCAAATATTATATTTCTCATTAATAGCTCAATATATGTTTTAACTGTTTTTAAAATAAATTAATATTATACTATTAATACGAGTTTTGTTATTAATATTTACGAAATAGCGTACACATCATATTTATTAATAAATAGAATAAAATTACATTAAATATATAATACTTAATACTCTAAGTATGCTGGTAAATAACTATTCCCAATGATAATGATAATGATAAGTCGATCTAAGCTGAAGTATTAGCTTGGTATCGATTCTAATCAGTCTAAAAGGAATTCGAGATGGTTTAGTAAGATTTATATATCCTAGTGGGTTAGCAGTAGCGTAACCCTTTAGCTCTTGGTAATCAAGAATAACCCTCTACACCTAGTCACATGTTGCTAACGGTTCGGGTGTATAGAAAGGGTCTGAGCTATGTCGGATGTACTGCGTACAGTGAAACACTCGGTACGCTAGGCCGGCAAGGAAGTCACGAGAAGACAAGTACCCTGCCACCGGCCTTAGTGTAAATCCCGTCTTCTCTGTTGAAGGGAAAAGGCAACAATAGTTGTGAGTTTGACCAGCGCGAGCGAAGGGATGCACACGGTCATCGGTCTCGGGATGAATAGGATATTCTCCGAGGTCACGCATAGATAATGAATGTTTAGATTGAGGTAATGGGGTTTACAAGAATATTAATCAGCGGACAGTAGTTGGGACATACTTTGCTTAACACTCGGCTAGTACTAGATCTAATTAGGTAATTTATAAATACTGTACACTTCTCTAGATTGTAATGGTAGGTTTATGTATAACGTATACGATTATATGTACATATATATATATATATATATATATATATATATATATATATATGTATGTATATATCTAATATATTAATACACTTTTAAATTAATGAATGTAGATGTATAGAATTGCAGTTGGGATTTAGTTAAAATATGAACACTAAATGGGAATTAATCTTAACTTAATGTAAATATTAATGACACTTTAAACCTCAACAAACTAACTCTTTAAATAGTGAGATATATCTTCAAGTTGAGGTAATCTGTCAGCGCTGTGTGGTATTTGAACGACAAGGTAAACGATTCAATTAATTTTAACACAATTATTATTCGGTAAAATTAAATTCAATTATAATATTATTTTCTATCGAATTATTGAAACAACAATTGATAAATAAAATAATTTCGTTTTCATTTTAGAGTGAAATCAATACAAATTATCATAAAAAAATTCATAAAAATGTGATAATTGCATAATTGAATTACTTGCAATGGAAATGCAAATAAGCTCTTGAGAATTATTATAGATTTATAATTTTCTAAATGAAATTAAATTTTTTAGAAAATTGTATATCTGTATTGTTTATTTAGTGCATACAATAAAATAAAGCTGTACAAATATTTATCATAATTTATTAATTATGTTATTTGAATTTTTATATTCTAATAGTTTTTATTAACATTATCGTAACTTTATTTTATATATCGATACATTAATACTTATTTTGTTAGATTAATAATTTATGTTTTTGATTATATGTGATAGAGTTGGGTTTTACTATTACTTTTTTCTTTAAAATTAGTAAATTCAAATAATTCAAATAATTATATTATATAATTATACTATATTTAGTAACTTAGCAAGTAATTACTTCATATGTGACATTACTATATCCTAATAACCATATATGCTACGATAATCAAATTCACGATTATCTTTAGAATTAATATTATTCCCAACTATTTCGTGAAGAATACATTTAGGAATTAGCAAACTTACCTGTACCCACAGTACTTTTCTAATAGAGGCCAGTTGTTCAAATACTCTTTGCACGCGTAGACCGGGTACAACTTCCGGAGTTCCCTGTAGATAGTACTCCACGTACGAGTCTCTTCTTTCGTGTATTCTACTCGGGGTATTGGAGATCCACTGTCAATTAGTTAGGTAGTGTAATATCTTCACTTTAAGGGGATTAATTGGGAATAAGGGAGTAGTTAGGTAGTGTAATATCTTCACTTTAAGGGGATACATTGGGAATAAGGGAGTAGTTAGGTAATGTAATATCTTCAAGTTATATTGGATACATTGGGAATAAGGAAGTAGTTAGGTAATGTAATGTCTTCAAGTTATGTTGGATATATTGGGAATAAGGAAGTAGTTAGGTAGTGTAATGTCTTCAAGTTCTGTTGGATACATTGGGAATAAGGGAGTAGTTAGGTAATGTAATGTCTTCAAGTTATGTTGGATACATTGGGAATAAGGAAGTAGTTAGGTAGTGTAATGTCTTCAAGTTAAGGGACTATATTGGGAATAAGGAAATGGTAATGATCACCGTGGTTAAGGGTTAGTTAAGCTGTAGTTAAGTGCGTGATAAGGATCTTGTAAACTAATGGTAAAATAATTACTGGTAATAATCTCTAACGATTTGTAATCGAAAGCCAACTCCGCTAGTTTCTTTCTCCTTTCCCTATATACCGGATCTTTGAATCCCTAACATTAGACGGGTGCATTGCATATGTGTTAAGGTTTAAGGTTTAAGTACATTTGGTCCACTAGATAAGAATTTGAAACCAATGTGTCCAGTGTACACATTGGTTTCACTATTACACTGTACACCGTAAAATCTCCATGAAATATTTACCTGTTCATAGAGCATTTAAATGCAATAATAATAAATATTTGCAGTTGGATATAAAATTTATTATGACATAATAATGAACAATATAATTTGCCAATAAATACTTTTGTAATCGAATTTTTACCTAAAATACAACGACATATGACTTATATAATTAATCATTTAATATACTATGACATATGCTACTATGTAGTGCTATGATACTATGATACTATGTAGTACATCACTGCAACCTTAAGTAGCGAAATAATCAGCAAAGGTGAAATGACTAATTCATAAACTGAAAACATTTATCTTACCAGTTAATTAATTAGTTGTTTTATAATAAACAATTAAACACACAAAAGATTTAGCCGAAGCTACTCAGACATGTTATAAGACATACTAATAATGTCTTATAATATAATAATCTAAAACACACCCCATAGGAACTAACCAAGTACCTTGTTTTACACCCTGTTAATATCCTATTATTCATTAACTAAATACTTCGTTATTAGTACTAACAGGGTGGTCTGCATCTAGTTCTATACCGTATAGGAGAACACGATTGGCAGATTTATCTAGTTCCTCGATACACCTTGGGAACCACGGAATACCATCAGGAGTATCTGAAAGTGTTGACAATAGAAGGCTGTGAAATTAGTGGGAGTTATAACATTAGTGGGAGTTGTGAAATTAGTGGGAGTTATAATATTAGTGGGAGTTATAACATTAGTGGGAGTTGTGAAATTAGTGGGAGTTATAACATTAGTGGGAGTTGTGAAATTAGTGGGAGTTATAACATTAGTGGGAGTTGTGAAATTAGTGGGAGTTATAACATTAGTGGGAGTTGTGAAATTAGTGGGAGTTATAACATTAGTGGGAGTTGTGAAATTAGTGGGAGTTATAACATTAGTGGGAGTTGTGAAATTAGTGGGAGTTGTAACATTAGTGGGAGTTTGAGTCAAGTAATATTGAAAGTTGATAAATATATAACTAAATTAGAATACTGTAATCATTTAATTATACACCTATTATTTAAAGTTAAAACATTGGTATTCTGCAGCGAATATATTTAGTAAATGATGAGATTTAGTGTAAGCAGACATAGGAATGTTTAAATTAGGAGATAAAGTTAACATTGTTTCAGCCTATACTAAATGAACCCACTGCATCCCTACCCTACCTCCACTTCACCTACTCCATCTAACTTAGACTAATCACCTACTCGATCTTACTTAGACTAATTACCTACTCCATCTAACTTAGACTAATCATCTACTCCTTCTAACTTAGACTAATCACCTACTCCATCTAACTTAGACTAATCATCTACTCCTTCTAACTTAGACTAATCACCTACTCCATCTAACTTAGACTAATCATCTACTCCATCTAACTTAGACTAATCATCTACTCCATCTAACTTAGACTAATCATCTACTCCATCTAACTTAGACTAATCACCTACTCCATCTAACTTAGACTAATCATCTACTCCATCTAACTTAGACTAATCACCTACTCCATCTTACTTAGACTAATCACCTACTCCATCTAACTTAGACTAATCATCTACTCCTTCTAACTTAGACTAATCACCTACTCCATCTAACTTAGACTAATCATCTACTCCATCTAACTTAGACTAATCATCTACTCCATCTAACTTAGACTAATCATCTACTCCATCTAACTTAGACTAATCACCTACTCCATCTAACTTAGACTAATCACCTACTCCATCTAACTTAGACTAATCACCTACTCCATCTAACTTAGACTAATCATCTACTCCATCTAACTTAGACTAATCATCTACTCCATCTAACTTAGACTAATCATCTACTCCATCTAACTTAGACTAATCATCTACTCCATCTAACTTAGACTAATCATCTACTCCATCTAACTTAGACTAATCACCTACTCCATCTAACTTAGACTAATCATCTACTCCATCTAACTTAGACTAATCATCTACTCCATCTAACTTAGACTAATCATCTACTCCATCTAACTTAGACTAATCATCTACTCCATCTAACTTAGACTAATCATCTACTCCATCTAACTTAGACTAATCATCTACTCCATCTAACTTAGACTAATCATCTACTCCATCTAACTTAGACTAATCACCTACTCCATCTAAGAACTTAGACTAATCATCTAACACCTCTAACATTTCGTACTGCCCTTATCTAAGGATTGTGTTTTGCGTAGGGTGTCCCTTTTCTCTACTTTCAAGATCTGGTAGGAGATATCATTGTCTGCAAAACGTTTTGTCAACTGTTCAACTACATCCTTAGTACCTGTTAGAAGGTTAATGGTGTAAGGGCTAATGGAGAGTATGGTGTATAGGGATAAGGGAGAGTAGGGTGTATATGGATAAGTGAGAGTAGGGTGTATAGGAATAAGGGAGAGTAGGGTGTATAGGGCTAAGGGAGAGTAGGGTGTATTGGGATAAGGGAGAGTAGGGTGTATAGGGATAAGGGAGAGTAGGGTGTATAGGGAAAGGGAGAGTAGTGTGTATAGGGATACGGGAGAGTATAGTGTATAGGGATAAGGGAGAGTAGGGTGTATAGGGACAAGGGAGAGTAGGGAGTATAGGGATAAGGGTGTATAGGGAAAGGGAGAGTAGTGTGTATAGGGATACGGGAGAGTATAGTGTATAGGGATAAGGGAGAGTAGGGTGTATAGGGACAAGGGAGAGTAGGGAGTATAGGGATAAGGGAGTATAGGGATAAGGGAGAGTAGGGTGTATAGGGATAAGGGAGAGTAGGGTGTATAGGGATAAGGGAGAGTATAGTGTATAGGGATAAGGGAGAGTAGGGTGTATAGGGACAAGGGATAGTAGGGAGTATAGGGATAAGGGAGAGTAGGGTGTATAGGGATAAGGGAGAGTAGGGTGTATATGGATAAGGGAGAGTATAGTGTATAGGGATAAGGGAGAGTAGGGTGTATAGGGACAAGGGAGAGTAGGGAGTATAGGGATAAGGGAGAGTAGGGTGTATAGGGAACATATAGAGTTTGGTGTATAGGGAACATAGAGGGTAGGGTGTATAGGGTTAAGGTAGGGTAGGGTGTATAGGGTTAAGGTAGGGTAGGGTGTATAGGGATAAGGTAGAGTAGGGTGTATAGGGAACATAGAGGGTAGGGTGTATCATGAAATGGAAGTATATTGTAGAACTATAGAAGAATATTATATAAGCTAAAAATAGAGAATAGGAAAGGATAGCTTATTAGTTATAATTAGAGAATGTGGTAAGAAAAAGGTTACCACATTCTTATATAATAGTTTGTGTTATAATGTTGTGTTATGTAAAAGATAATTGTAAAGCATAAGTAAGATCATTATTGAGTTGAGGGAAGTATTTCGGGCAAATGTATCTAATTCCTAATCAGATGAAGAATTATTAGAGAATTGTAAAGCAGTTACTCTATTCAGATATTAATGTTACCTCTATATTGATGTTTTGTAATATAAATGAAATTAATGTTTGTATATCAATGTTTTAATCAATAATTAAAAATAATCTAAAAAAACTGATATCGTATGTGAAAATATTTCTTTTCCTCTATACAAAAGATTTTTGAAATCAATGAATAAAATACTCAGATTGCTTTGTTATTAAATACCAAGGGATTAAGAATTTAGTTTCCATAACATATTGACTGGATCGCAAGTTTAGTGAAATGGTTAGCGGAATGGTTGAATGTACGCCATTTATTGAGATAAATTACATATACTCTGATTACCTGTCAACACCTACCCCTACAATATATGAGAACTGACACAAACCACCGTGAAATATTAACATATTTTGAAAGCAACGCCCAGAAATCAAAATTCACCAAAACAAACTGCCATTTTCCTATATTCATGAATTCCGCATACTACAATATTCCAATGACATAATTAGATACGCCCACGAGCACGAAATCCATGCTTCCGAATATACGTCGGCGTCATTAGCATATTAATCGTGTTTGATGCTATTCATAGATACCGACTAACCATCTACACCTAGTTATATCTATTTTTATTCGTGTTTATTCCCTTTTTCTTATTCCATCGATGATATTATTCTGACAAATTATAAATTTAATTTCTTAAATTTAATATCTCCTTATTCTTCGATATATATTAAATATTAGTAGTTAAAAAAACTGGATCTAAAATCTAGTTTCTCTCTCTCTCTTCTCTCTCTCTCTCTCTCTCTCTCTCTCTCTCTCTCTCTCTCTCTCTCTCTCTCTCTCTCTCTCTCTCTCTCTCTCTCTCTCTCTCTCTCTCTCTCTCTCTCTCTCTCTCTCTCTCTCTCTCTCTCTCTCTCTCTCTCTCTCTCTCTCTCTCTCTCTCTCTCTCTCTCTCTCTCTCTCTCTCTCTCTC
The DNA here is from genome assembly GCA_964035775.1 of Osedax frankpressi. Lineage (NCBI taxonomy): Eukaryota > Metazoa > Annelida > Polychaeta > Sabellida > Siboglinidae > Osedax > Osedax frankpressi. Next base: position 11,534,241 of record OZ038318.1, read on the forward strand.
TCTCTCTCTCTCTCTCTCTCTCTCTCTCTCTCTCTCTATATATATATATATATATATATATATATATATATATATATATATATATATATATCTCCACTTGCATTTATCGTTTACCATAAGTAATTTGAGTGACATGTGGCTGTTGAAGTGAGATACATTTCCAGCCGTCGACTAAGCGATTATCTTCCAATGAATATAAATCGTGTTTTCGATATCGCAGATATGCTAATAAATCGTGTTTTCGATATCGCAGATATGCTAATAAAAGGTTAATTCGCCACGAAACGACTGCGAAAAAAATCGCGAGATTTACGAAATCAAAGATAACGTCATCATATCGGACTTTTGATAAAACTATGAAGGGAGGACATGTGCCTTTGTTAACGTAGACACTTGAGAGACAGCATGTATTCCCACATGATTGTACTATTCCGACATATTAGTTTATTGTTCTTCCCTGGTAACTCATTATTCATTATATTTGACAATTCATTATCAAATCTTTGTTATTGAACTTTCATACAAATTAATCATGTCAAACGTAATTCATTTAATTTCAACGAATATAAATGTTATTTAATTTGATAGGAAATCAATTATCAATGGATTGAACTAGCATTGTTAAAATTAATTTTTGTAATTTATATTTTATTGTTTTGTATAAAATATTATTCTCATCAAGGTATTATATTAGTACATTATAAAGAATGACAAATTCCATTATTTATAAAATACTAGTAGGTTTACTAATATTTCAAATTCATTACTCGGCATATATGGAATTATATAGATAACATGTTAAAGTTTTATACCTAAAATATAAATACAATAATGTAATAAAATATATAAATATTATTTTACATAAAATAAATTTAAATATGCGTCTATATCTAAACTTACAACATATCAATTTATTTCCTATTTAAATATCACATAAATATATATATATATATATATATATATATATATATATATACATGTATATATAAATATACACATATATACACACACAAACATACACACATACACACACACAAACACACACACATACACACACACACATATATATATATATATATATATATATATATATATATATATATATATATATGTATTATAACTAAGGATTAACTACAGTCCAAATTACATATCTCAATTCGAGAGTATTTATAATTATATTCAACTAGAATTTAACATTGACGACGATTACTTCGATTATAATGAATGCGATATAATGTTCAAGTTAAGAGAAATACGTTAATTTATCTATTTTACTAACATTTATCATTAATATACTAACATTTAAATTCGATATCGAGAAAAATTTCGCTTTCACCGTCTGCAGATTTACGTGTTTCAATATTCACAAGTTTAGCGTCATTTTCCTGTTGAGGTTTTAGGAGTCAGGATTACAGATTGCAACCTCTCCAATTCTTATGTTTACCAGGAATATGTGGAATGTGTATGTGTCATACATATGACTCATACCTATTAAAACTTGCGTGCATGTTAGTTACACGGGTGCCTGGGAATTATTAACAACTATGTTATCAAGAGTGTGGAATTGATGTTATAATAATTATATATACATACAGAATTATATGTATATATATATATATATATATATATATATATATATATATTATAACAATTTATAACTATAATGCTATAATATATTACATGTCAAAATTATGTTAATATTATTATATATTAAAAGACATATTTTAAGAAATAACTTGACAATTAATGCATTTGATATTTAGCCGATTGAGAGTTCCAAGGATATACATATGTTAACGGGAATGCATTCTACAATTGCATTTAACCAATCACAGAAGCAGGTTTACAAGAAGATTTGAAGAATCGTGAAGATATTAGTTGTAGCTTTTCAGTAACCAGTCAGGATAAAGATGTAATCAAAATGTATTTAAGAAATATGCACCGTAACGAATTAGACAATTAAATAAATACCAATTAAAGTCAAACACAAGGAGTTTACAAACCATTAGAATCATCGGAATGTATAATAAGATAATCAGAATAAGATAATCAGCAAAATAGATATAAAAAACATAGCCGATATTAATAAACATAAATATATCCAGTGATTATATATTATCTCTTCATAAAACTCTTCTAATGATAATGATATTATACAAAATGAGTTGAAGATATCAAAAAAGAACAATTAGTACATTACAGAAATGGGATAAAATCCTCCATAAAAAATCTGAAAAATTTCTATCGAAATTCTTCAACTCTTTTTAATACCCAAAGGATTTAGGCATTTTTGTTTTATATTTTATATCATTTTATATATTTTATTACCACGATGAAGAGGCCCATATATAATGTATCCCTTATATATTGTATTGATATTATACTAGTAAAACCCTACTAATATAAATATATATATATATATATATATATATATATATATATATTTGTATTCAATTATTATAGCATTTCTATTAATTCCGATTATTTTATATAGGAAATTATTTAAACATTTTATAGTGACTCGGTAGTATTATTATTAATATACTTACTATTAATATATTTACGTATTAAAATTGAATTATTAAAACTTATCAATTACACAAGATAAACAAATCTATCATCTCATCGATTAGTATTAAATTTAAAAAATAATATTTTAATCGATAATATGGTGCATTAATTAATTCAAATAATATATTAATTAATTGTCTTTTTATATATCGATAAAGGAAATTAATTCCTTATAGTTAATATTAATGATATATACATTAATATCTTCCCTAGTGGTAGTTAATTAACCCATCGCAAATAACCGTTAACTTCCATATTGAATCAAATGACGCAAATTAAAGATAATTTGTTGCTATTGAAAAAATGATACAAATATAACAAAACATATAACAAAATATATAACAAATATAGATGTATGTGCATTGTGCATTCTGTATATATCACTATTAATAATAATGTATTACAATATTATAATTAAAATTTATTATACAGTTTTAAATATTTCATATTTAATAAAAAAACAGTAAACATAATAACTAGACATAATTTATAGTAATTATTTATAATATATATATATATATATATATATATATATATATATATATATAAATATATTATATATATATATATATATTATCGCCCGATTATTTTGCAAATATGATATTGTATAATATAATTATGAAGTATATAATTTATGTACAAAATATTATATCTAATCAAGTTGGAATATTATTTTTTATCGCTTATGTACTTGTAGGGAAAACGTGTAATTATATTAACCAACCGAGATAGCATTAATCTCGGGAAATCGACTGTCACCAATACATTATAAATTCATAAAGGTCCTCGGTCGATAGTTAATGACAATCTGCGAACGTGCATATATATCGTTTATTAGATACCCCCAACACGCTTACATCATATTCGTGGCCGCTATCTCTCAACTCTACCTTCGCACGGTTCCAATTATCTACATCTTCACATTCTCCTATTACGATTTGCTATGGCTATACTCTCATACCGACACTGTCCACTACTACAGATAGCTCACTCTTGATGTAACTTCTACTCCTCAAACAATAATAACCCAGTTAATTAAAACCTCATAACAAGTATATCCTATAACTCTGAATTCGAACCCGACCCGAACTCTGAACTCGATATCCCTATCCCGTAACCCTTTCCCTAACTATTAAGCGGTCCCCTAACCCATACCTCGACTCCTAACTCCAAACCTCGGGCATAACTTCTAACACTACCAATAACTCCTAATCCAACGGTTAACTCGATTTCGACTACCAACCTCGACAGTAGCCAACGTCTTCGTTAGCGAGACGAGATCGTCTTGGATTGAAAGAGTGGCACGTGACCTCGACAACATCAATTTACTCCGCCGAGCTGTCATCTGCTTATGGTTACGTGACCGGTCTATTGAAATGTGACATGTGACACGCTATCCATCGACAGCGTAATATGACAGGTGTCGTGTACATACGTAGTGAGTGAGTAGTGTATATTGTTGACCGGGTCAATTAATAACTAAACCTAGAAACGAAACTACGGACACTTTAAAAAGATATACAAAAATAAGAAGAATTCGCCAATTTATGAAAACAAAATATGTTTAGTATCATATTTTATATTTACTTGATTAAAATATAAATGGAATTAATAATATTAGAATATAAATAGAATTAGAATTATGATATGCAGGAATAGGCAGTGAAGTACTGTAAATCCTCAATAATAATAACTAGAAATAAAGAACATCGGTTTAAATATATTAATAATAAATAAACTCACCTTTCGATGAATGAGAGTTGAAAAGGAGAAAATGTTTGCGGTTTAGTACTTCCGACTTCAACAGAAAGACAGAAAGTAAGGGAATGCCGTGTTGTTATATATTGGTGGAAGGAGTTGGTGGGCGTGTTTTGGTGGGCGTGTGTTGGCGGTGGATTGGAAGAGACGCATCGAGTATTTCCTGGCAACACTACAGCCGTATGCGTTCGTGTGTATGAACTGGGCGTGGCTTATTTTGGTCACGAGGATTAAATAGATAACAAGGAATTCTATTTTTAGATGTTACATATATAATTGACGATATTTTGTAAATCGGTATCTCTCTACTATGAATTGAAAGTCATAAATATATCATGTATAATATGGGAGTAATGTGATATTTAAAAAATTAAGTTATTTGAAAATAGCCTTTTAAAAATTCTGCTATAATCTGATTGGTCAATTTTATGGAAAACTTACAAACTGAGCAAATAAACCATATGCGATATACAATTAATTATTATATTGTTTAAATCATTAAATTAGATTTTCTACCCCATTATTAATATTTTATTCGTGTGTACTAAATATAACAACATGAAATTATTTTACATTACACGTCATTAACTTATTAATAACTTATTTATTTTAAATAACAATGAAATAATGATAATTAAATACCTTCGTATTGTTATTAACAATATATACCTTATTATTGTTTCTATATTAGGAATGGATATAAATGCACAGGTGTATACTTTTGTGAATTTAAGATGAATTAGAGACACATGTCTCTAATTACTTTTAACAATAACATTATTGTTATTTTAGATAGAAAACAATTATATTGTGATCAGTTAAATTTATTATAAAAATCGTATATAAATGTATTTATTTCAATTCCTTAGATAATACATATAATGATATATTTAAAATAATTGTTAATGAATATAAACAAATAGTGTTGATGGTAATTAGTAAATTATCAATATATCATGATGTTCGCTTCAATAGATATAATACTCATTCCTATTATTACATGGTCGATATATTTAAATATAATTGAGAGCTCTCAATTATATTTGAATTATTTTTCACGATTACTCTCCAAAATAATTAATATGTCCTACTTATTAATTTGAGTATGAATTGATAACATTCTAAAAATACATCACGTTATAAAATGTTGTGCAATTTTATAATTTGAAATATCCGATGTATGCCAAAGTATTGAGGTGATTTAAAGTCAATGTATATATTAGATCATGCGTTAGATCATATTAGATCACGTGTTAGATCATATTAGAGTTCATATCATATTTCGTAGCAAATTAATTCGTGACATATATTATTTTAAGATAGAAATAAATATAACAAATATTATTAGCAGGACAATTATTACTTCTATTGGCATTACTAAGTAGATTAGTACTATTAGTATCTTTGATGAATACGGTTAATTAGTAACGAGTATTTAGTTCAAATGGAGTCATTATTTGTAAAGGCCCAATCCATATAATTACAATTTTTCGGAAAATATAAATTTATTGTAAAAGTCATTTCCTTATTCATAAGTATTCAGTAGTTTTGAGGATATTCTGATATGAAATTATCAATACTGATATTTTTAAAACCCGAATTTAGGTATTAGAAGAATGCTCGTTTAAAGTTATGTTTTAAAAAGGTAAAAACAAATTTTATTTTAAAATTATGATTTTTATATAATAAATCATATTCTATGGTAACAAGAGTAGATCATATTTTTTCTAAAAAATTTATTAAACTTAAATATTTAAAGAAAATAGTATTATTATTATTATTAATTTATTAAATACACATTCAACTTTGATTTTTAACATCTATATATTATTATCGAATGGATTTTAAATATATGAAAAGGAGTAATTATCAAAATAAAACACATTTTTAACTAATATTGATAGGATACAAATTACTATATAATATTCTTTTGAATGAATTGTATAATAAGTATTATTAAGAAGTCGTATTTTAATCCGTGAGTTCATGGTAGTATTAATAGCATATTCGTAAATTAGTAATTGAAGTTCTGTTGTATTTCTGAAGTTTAAAAATTAGTCTTGTTGCAGATTTTATAATTCTATGAAAGTAGTAAGTAGTTTTCTTGTAGAGTCGGTCATTACATGGTGAGCAGTAGCAACGTCTTGCACACACGAGTACAGTAACAAAGTAAGTAAATACTAGAGTTGACTCTGGTGGAGTATCGGCGATTTTCATATTTTACAATATGAGTTGAAAAGTCGCTTGCCTTGTTTTTCATTAATATGTTTAGTTACCAGTCCTAAATATTTAGTCAGTACAATATTCAAATGCATATGGAGTCAATTGTTCTGTTTGTTTATAAAACTTTGACTATTCTGTTATATAAGTAGTCCTTCAGATAAGTATTACGATGTCAGTAATATTGTGTTATATAAGTAGTCCTTCAGATAAGTATTAAGGTGTCAGTAATATTGTGTTATATAAGTAGTCCTTCAGATAAGTATTACAGTGTCAGTAATATTGTGTTATATAAGTAGTCCTTCAGATAAGTATTACGGTATCAGTAATATTGTGTTATATAAGTAGTCCTTCAGATAAGTATTACGATGTCAGTAATATTGTGTTATATAAGCAGTCCTTCAGATAAGTATTACGGTATCAGTAATATTCTGTAGTTCAGTAGTTGAGTAGTATGTCATGGCCAATTGTGTTAAAAGATAAATCTAGTAGTATACGTTGAGTAGGTATTTTGTTATCATTACGAGTTAGTAAATTATTGAATACATGTGAAAGTATGCGTTGTTGTCGATATCCGGATTGGTATTTATCAAACAAGAGGATCCATTCTATTATTATTGTTGAAGAGAACGTATATTAGCTTTTATCCACAAAAGCAGGTTTTTGTAAATGTATGCTATCGAATTATTAGTAAATAGTATTCTGGAAAATATTTATCTTTGATTTTATTATATAATATAATACACTATAATAACAGACTAGAATAAAATATAGTTACATAAATAAGAGTTTTACTTAATATTAAAATAATATGATATTAATATAACTAATACAATAAAAGTGTAATATTTTACAAACCGTAATTCATTAATATCTTGTAATCTGTTTTAGATTATTTTCTTATTTCTGCTTATACCAATTTAAATGTATATTTATGGAAAAAGGAACTAAAAAAATAATTTCAATGTTGTTATATTTAGTACAACCGAATAAAATATTAATAATGGGGTAGAAAATCTAATTTAATGATTTAAACAATATAATAATTAATTGTATATCGCATATGGTTTATTTACTCAGCTTGTAAGTTTTCCACAAAATTGACCAATCAGATTATAGCAGAATTTTTAAAAGGCTTAAATTTTCAAATAACTTAATTTTTTAAATACCACATTACTCCCTATATTCCATACTCTGATATATTTAAGACTTTCAATTCATATGTGTGAGTAATACTCTATTGCGGTTAATTTGAAAATCTTTATTCAAAGTTAGATTAACAAATTATAACATTATTATAAATAACCAAACTGAAGTTTCGATATTATTTATTGAATTGTGAAACCAGAAGAATAAATGACTTAATTTGATCTGTATTTATTAATCTTGAACAGTAAAGAATAGATTGAATAGAGGGGCATCATCATATAGTATGCATACGCGATAATAAAAACAGCCGATTATACACATATCGAAACAGTGAAATTATAAGGAGTTGTGAAGCGTTCACAAAAGACTACGACTAAAACGACGACTAAGCAGAATCATAAGAAAACTAATACGCGGGTGGAGAATTGCGATCTAGGCATTCCAAGTAAAAAGTATTGTTGTAATATACACGCGCCGGCGAAACGAGGAGGGAATAGGGAAGGATCACTAAATATCTCTTCGCGAGGAAGATTCATCGTGCTTTCGCAAGGCGAGCGAATTCCTCAAACGAAATACCCGAGTTACGAATGCAGATGAGTGAGTGTATAGGGTATTCGATACCCGGGTAAAACGCATACATATAGTAAAAGTGGGGTATTCGATGCTCGGGTATAATGTAATCAAGGTTAAGGGAGATATGAGGATTATTAAGATGCAGTAGGTTGGGAGGAGATAGTGATTGAGTGTGGGAAGGGGAGATATACGACTAAAAGTTTGTGGTGAAAGGAGTGAGGGATATTTGTATGGTATGGAGAGAGGGATATAAGGAGAAAAGGAAATAGGGAGATAGGGAGGTATTAGGACATTGAGATTTGTGAGATAAGTAAAGTTGTAGATTGCAGATAAGGAGGACGTATATTGCAGGGAGATATGATAGGGATATAGGTAAGGGAATGAATAGGCAGATGGAGGATCATTGTCGAGAGAGGTGCTTAAGAAGGATCGGGTTGATTAACATAGGAGGTGGATAGGAAGTGGATAGGAAGTGGGGTACGCAGCGGGGTTAGAGTTGATTGGAAATCGAGTGGCCGCACAAGAGACCCGTTTGACCGGTTACCACGGCTCCGAATTGACCGTTGCCGTCCGTAGAGCCGACGATGGCACCGACCTCCGCGTCGATATCGGGCGGCGAAGGCGGAGAAAACATCGGCGTATGCGGAGGTGTGGTCATCTCGACGGGAGGCGGGGTTGTCATGACGGCGTGAGGAGGGGGCGTGGTCATCTCGGAGCGAGGCGGCACAGCACCGTGGGAAGGGAGGGTGGTCATCAAGTCTTCTCGACGCGAGACACCAGCCGGAGGCTGCGGGGGAGATCCGGAGTCTGTCGCATCTATTCGCGTTTTCACGACCCTCCGGTTGCAATCGTCTCCCGTTGCAATCTCATCGAAGTCGGTGGTCGGCTTCTCGCTGGAACGATCGTGTTCGACCTACGGATGAAAGCGGTAGTTCTAGAAACAACGTTAAAAGTCGCACGTATACGAGATTAATGTTCGTACGACGAAACGCCAATGAATTGTCCGCTGTTTAAATTGTTAATGTTACTATCGAATGTTAAATGAATACTTTGAATTGTGCCTATCTAGGGTAGAGGAAGATGGGAAGAGGAAGTGTTTTGGAAGAGAAGGGTTGGGAACGAACATATTACAAAATAACCTGATATTTCTGTGCCACTACATGAGAAAGTTAATAATCAGGATTGCATTAGGCAGAGTCTAGTCGAGTGTCAACTAGATGTCACTATGTGTCATCATGTGTCACTATGTGCCATCATGTCACAAGGTGTCATCACCTGTCACAAGGTGTCATCATATATCACAAGGTGTCATCATATGTCACTAACCAGTCTGAGGATGGCAGTCGCTAGTGTCAACTAGATATCACTGTGTCATCACCTGTCATTAACCAGTCTAAGGATGGCAGTCGCTAGTGTCAACAAGGTGTCATCACATTTCACTAGGTGCCATCACCTGTCACTAACCAGTCTGAGGATGGCAGTCGCTAGTGTCAATAAGTGTCAACTATATGTCACTATGTGTCATCATATGTCACTAACCAGTCTAAGGATGGTAGTCGCTAGTGTCAACTATATGTCACTATGTGCCATCACCTGTCACTAACCAGTCTAAGGATGGCAGTCGCTAGTGTCAACAAGGTGTCATCACATGTCACTAGGTGCCATCACCTGTCACTAACCAGTCTGAGGATGGCAGTTGCTAGTGTCAATAAGTGTAAACTATATGTCACTATGTGTCATCACCTGTCACTAACCAGTCTAAGGATAGCAGTAGCTAGTGTCAACTATATGTCACTATGTGCCATCACCTGTCACTAACCAGTCTAAGGATGGCAGTCGCTAGTGTCAACAAGGTGTCATCACATGTCACTATGTGTCATCACCTGTCACTAACCAGTCTGAGGATGGCAGTCGCTAGTGTCATCACATGTCACAAGGTGTCATCACATGTCACTAGGTGCCATCACCTGTCACTAACCAGTCTAAGGATGGCAGTTGCTAGTGTCAACTAGATGTAATCACATGTCACTAGGTGCCATCACCTGTCACTAACCAGTCTAAGGATGGCAGTCGCTAGTGTCAACAAGGTGTCATCACATGTCACTAGGTGCTATCACATGTCACTAACCAGTCTAAGGATGGCAGTCGCTAGTGTCAACAAGGTGTCATCACATGTCACAAGGTGTCATCACCTGTCACTAACCAGACTGAGGATGGCAGTCGCTAGTGTCAACAAGGTGTCATCACCTGTCACTAGGTGTCATCACCTGTCACTAACCAGTCTAAGGATGGCAGTCGCTAGTGTCAACAAGGTGTCATCACCTGTCACTAACCAGTCTAAGGATGGCAGTAGCTAATGTCAACAAGGTGTCATCACATGTCACTATGTGTCATCACATGTCACTAACCAGTCTAAGGATGGCAGTAGCTAATGTCTGTACGCTGGCGTTCAGTGTCAATGCATGTTGCTTGGAGTCGTCGCGAATTCCTCTCAATAGTTTCATTGTTGCCTGGTGTTGTCGTTGGCAGGAAGTGGCGGCGGCGCTAGGAACAGTAATCTTGGCGGGGGCGTGGCTTAACGAGTGGTGCAACGGGGTCGATTGGTGCAAGGGTGCGGTCGACACGTAGGCGGACTGGGGCGAGACGCCGATGATGGGTGCCACGGAGGCGGCGCCACCTGTAGGGTTCAGGACCACCAAGGGGTCGTAGGGGTGTAAGAGGTCGCGGTTTCGCTTGAACCCGCCGGACCGACGCGAACGATTCTTATTGATGGGTTTCATCTCTGTAGGAGCGCAAGGCGAGGTGTTATCGTAAGCCGTTGGTTATTAAGGAGGCCGATGTAATCTTGAATTGGGTTTACTTGTAGTATGACGAAGTATTGATGGATTGTAGTTAACGAACATGAAATGTCGAGTTATGATTTTTATTCTATTATAAATGCGAATACGAATTTACAATCATTGGGACTAATTGTATATGAAATTATATATTAAATATAACTATAAACACTAATAACAATATTACAATTGTATTGTTATAAATACTACAATAGAGGTTTTATTGTATCGATATTAAAAAATTAATTAATGTGAAAATATATAAATTTACAAGAATATTTATGAAATTAAAAAAGATGAATCACAAGAAATAACACAACATAAAATAAATTATACCACAAATATTATATTAAATATTCTACAAGTTAAATATCATCTGTATTTTATTTTATATTTTAGTAAACATTATATGTAGTTAAGGTATATGTATAAATCAATTACAGATGATACAGGAAATACAACTAATAAGATTGATTAGGATGAAATTATTAGAATAGGATAATATTTAATTTAACAAATGTTCATTATTTGCACTGTTTCTGATGTTAATCTAAATTAAAACTACAACCAAAATGAAAAGTTGATTTATTTTTTGATTTTTAACATTTAATTAATTTTTCATTTCATTAAAACTGATCTTGTCTTCATAACAATATTAAATTAATATTTAATATTAATATCATAGTTATTTAATATCATAGATCATTACATTAATCAACAATATTATAAAGCATAAATAATAATATATATTATAAAAAATTGTTATATGATTTGATATTGACATTTTTATATTATCTAGATAACGGAAATCAACAATAATCTCTTCATTTTTTATATTCCAATTTATGTTCGATTTTCTCAAATAATGCTCATATTGTTAGAGATGTTCTTTTATAAGTTTTGACCGTAATCTCTAACTTACAATGCAATCATTGACAGTATTACGAAATGATAATAAAAACATATTTAAAATTCCTTGATTACAAAGATAGATGAATTAGATTAGATGAGTCTAGAAAGTCTATATCTTTAGACATTTTCTACAAACGTACTTATATAGAATAATTTGTATCTTATGATTATTGTAATATTAATTAAATAAATATTATCCATAATATAAATATTTATTTGTTCAATTCATTCTCAAAAATTCATAATTTTGTTACGCTGCCCCTTATTATGATAACAATTGTCTAGCAATAATTATAGTATCAAATTACTTGCCATTGTATATGAAATTACAAAACTTAATAATTGATCTATTTATCTGCTGAATACTGGTATAAGAGAAAAACTAAATTTGACAAATCGAACTACTATTTTAAATATTCTATGTAGCTTGAATCATATTTATTGGGATATTCTAATAGTTAATGAAACTATAACTTCTTGCGATAGATTCCTGGATATGTTTAGGAATCTTTTTTAATAGATATCGACTAAGTGATTAAAATTAATTTATCGAAAAAGTATACCACGGATAAATAAACCGATAGCTAAAGAAATAAAAAATGCTTGTAAATAAATGATATCATGTAGAAACCACTAGATACTGATTTAATGTTATATAAAGAATTAAAACTTATTCTTTAATTAGGTTGACTAAAATGAATTACTACAATATCAACTTATCAGATTCATCAAATGCAAATAAATGGAACACTTGAAATTATATAGAAAATATTAAATTCAGATCGCAAACTATTAGTGATTCTTTTATCAAATATTGAGCCTATTACAGTCAAAACATGGTTTAATTTACACTTAAGTGATATATATATATATCAACAGGTCTTGACTTAAGTCAAATTAGACTTAAGTGAAAGTAAAATTTTAAGTTTGATATAGTTCCAACAATTCCAAAAACCTCATATTTTATTTTTAATGTTAAAATCAAATCAGCGATTCCTTCCATATTTACAAAGCATGACTTTTAGATCCCATACTTTTAAAATATATATTAATGATAATGCCAAGTATATAACTTCACGGTTGTTTACGTATGATATAACTTTATTGATTAAAAGTAAACATTCAAACTCATTAGTAACTAATATATATTCATTACTTTTAATAAATGATCACTAAAGTATCTTTTGGTAATCTTAGAAAATAAATAAAATGGAAAGTTTCACAAATCTAAATTAAGGGCAAGTCACTGTTTTTTTATATTTAATAATATGCTTTAATGATATATTATCTACCTATCTATTAAATATCACATTGCAAATCAATATATAAATGCATAGAAATGACATTTTTATGACCCTATTGTAAAATAAGATTTAATAAATAATTAATTTATATAAAAGGTTATGAAAACTTAGAATCTTTATTGATTACTGTATCAATTTTCAAAATTTAAAAACAGATTTAAAATAAAATTATTTATGTATCTACACTTGTAATATCAACATAGGTGGTAATACATGTAATTAGATATCATTCAATGAAATCAAAGCATTTTTTTATAACATTTTTACCGCCGTTGATTATACTTATTATTGATACTTATGCAATCCTATATTTGTATGCTTTTTATATCTTCACCATTTGATCTTAACATTGAATTCATTAAAAATGAGTTGTAAGAATAAAACCAAATTACGAATGATGAATAATTCTCATGGAAAGAAGGTTAAAAAGCAGATATTTTCATATTCAATTTTAAAATTATACAATATAATATTTCACCGAAATATATTGATAAAAATCTAACTTTATATAATAGTTATATAAATGATCTAATTCTCTTTTTATATGATATATATTTGTGATTTAGTAATGCTATTTAAACAGGATACACCTGAGTTTGAAAGTTGCCAAATACGAAAATGAATTCAATAGAATATGAATATGTATAATAAATAATTTACTGATTTAATAAATAAAACTTCAAGCCTTGTTTTCTAAGTTATTTATGTTTCACTGTATTATTTTATTAGAATTCTATTTATCATCGAGTATTTTATATTTCATTCTCAAATTTTCACTATATCAAGATATATAATTACTAAATAGAAATGTTGCTTTAAATTGAGCAATCTTTAAAATAAGTATAATTTTTATACTTTTTATAGTTTAATAAAAGATAACAAATATTTATTTAATAATATTAAATAAATAAATGTCTACTTTATATAAATGTAAAAAATGCAACATAATTAAAGATGAATATGTTATTAATCGAATGTGAAAAAAGTAGGTCAATATCTATATTTAGCAATGAGAAATAGTATCATTTTATATGACATCATATTTTCCTATCTAAATACATTACACGCGGCAAACGGCGCCCGTGCCCTTAAATAAATTATTTACGTTTTTCTGAATTTTAGACTAAAAAAATGTCCCTTTGATCCATTAATCTTTTTTATTCGCTCACCTATTCTATTACAATATTTGTTATTGTCATTCATGTGTTTATATTTTTTGAATTAAAATATAAAATAAAATTGTCCAAAAAAAATTTACTAAAAATAAAAAACCTGTTTTATAATTTTTATTTTTATAAGTTTTATAATTTTGTTTTTTAATCTTGTAATTTTAATGGGTAAATATTATGTCCATATATTTATTCTTATCTATTGCTATGTACATTTTGATAAGGTTTTATAAAATGTAATTAAATGGTTATAGGGAATTCTATACAGTGCATCTATAAATAGATTTTTGCATGTATTCAAAAGGGAAAATAGCATTCTACCAAAATACCCATTTGTTGATATTATTTGAATCTATAAAATATTTAACACCGTGAAAGTTATCTATATTAAATTTGTATTACAATATACAAAGGAATAATAAAAACATTATTTATAAAACTCTGATTTAAAACATCGAAAGAATTATAACTTTGATATTAGATATACTAATTAATAATATTATGTATTAATATATTATTTATATCTGAAAATTTAATTTAATTTAATGCATTATTGAATGAATTATGGATATTTAATAGACAAAATTCTTGTAAATATTTATTTTGTGTAAATTGAATTTGATATATATAACTAAAAAACTGTATTCGTATATATATATATATATATATATATATATTTATAACATAATTGATATATAATGTGTTAATGTAATAAAATGAAAAGATGAAGTAGTAAATAATTAAATATAAAATTGCATCAATAGAAAAATAAGTAAAAAATACAACTAATGCTATAATTATCACATGGTCATATTATAAACAAAGAGAAAACGATTATAAATAAATAAACAAGCTTTATTTTGATATTGAATTTTTTTAAATGAATTTATAATAATCCATTAAATTATTGTAATTATAAATTATAAAAAATTATTTTAAATAAAATAATCCATTTTATTTAATTTACACTTAAATATGAGCTTTTAAAAAGTTTATTATATTTTTATAATAATAAACAAAACAAAAATGTAGTTTCATTTTTGTGTTGTCATTTTACACTGTAATTACATACTTAACTGATTTCACGGGTATAAAAAAGCCAATTTAATATAAAAATAATATAATGAAGAATATTGAGAATCATTATTAAAAAAGTAAAATAAATAACTATAATTAAGAATAATAAACTGACAATGTAACCGATGAATACAATTTATGAAATATAATCATAATCAAATGACTATGGCGATAATTAAAGGATATATAATAATTCATATATCTATTTTAATGAATCAGTATTCAGTGTTTATTATTTAATCATAGATAACACAATTTAACCTTTTGTAATACTAGAATACATATCACATTTGGAAACTAAGCATAGCAAATATATTTTAAATAATTGATTACAAATAAATAATATGGTTTGAAAAAACAAACAATAGAAGGATTGTCAAAAGAAAACAAACAATAGAAGAAGTGGCAATCTACTACACTTTCATATGTAAAAAAACTGAATCAATAATTAATATTGAATTGTAATAAATATGCAATAAACTAACTTTGTAATGAGTTTTGATGGATCAAAGGAGATTGTTCAAATGACTTGGTCGAGCCATTGAAAGCGAGGTAGGAGAGAGGAGAATCTGTTACTGTTAGGGTGGGGTGAGGGGTTAGGGTGGAGTGAGGGGTTAGAGTGGGGTAAGGGGTTAGGGTGGAGTGAGGGGTTAGAGTGGGGTGAGGGTGGAGTGAGGGGTTATAGTGGGGTGAGGGGTTAGGGTGGAGTGAGGGGTTAGAGTGGGGTGAGGGGTTAGGGTGGGGTGAGGGCGGAGTGAGGGGTTAGGGTGAAGTGATGGGTTTGGGTGGGGTGAGGGGTTAGAGTGGGGTGAGGGGTTAGAGTGGGGTTAGGGTGGAGTGAGGGGTTAGGGTGGGGGGTGGGGTGGGGGGTGGGGTGAGGGGTTAGGGTGGGATGAGGGTGGGGTGAGGGGTTAGAGTGGGGTGAGGGGTTAGAGTGGGGTGAGATGTTAGGGTGGGGTGAGGGCGGAGTGAGGGGTTAGGGTGAAGTGATGGGTTTGGGTGGGGTGAGGGGTTAGGGTGGAGTGAGGGGTTAGAGTGGGGTGAGGGGTTAGAGTGGGGTAAGAGGTTAAGGTGGGGTGAGGGCGGAGTGAGGGGTTAGGGTGAAGTGATGGGTTTGGGTGGGGTGAGGGGTTAGAGTGGGGTGAGGGGTTAGAGTGGGGTGAGGGGTTAGGGTGGAGTGAGGGGTTAGGGTGGGGGGTGGGGTGGGGGGTGGGGTGAGGGGTTAGGGTGGGATGAGGGTGGGGTGAGGGGTTATAGTGGGGTGAGGGGTTAGAGTGGGGTGAGAGGTTAGGGTGGGGTGAGGGCGGGGTGAGGGCGGAGTGAGGGGTTAGGGTGAAGTGATGGGTTTGGGTGGGGTGAGGGGTTAGAGTGGGGTTAGGGTGGAGTGAGGGGTTAGGGTGGGGGGTGGGGTGAGGGTTTAGAGTGGGGTGAGGGGTTAGGGTGTGGTGAGGGGTTAGGGTGGGGTGAGGGTTAGGGTGGGGTGAGGGGTTAGGGTGGGGTGAGGGGTTAGGGTGGGGTGAGGGGTTAGAGTGGGGTGAGGGGTTAGGGTGGAGTGAGGGGTGAGGGGTTAAGGTGGAGTGATGGGTTAGAGTAGAGTGAGGGGTTAGGGTGTGGTGAGGGGTTAGGGTGGGTGAGGGGTTAGGGTGGGGTGAGGGGTTAGGGTGGGGTGAGGGTGGGGTGAGGGGTTAGAGTGGGGTGAGGGGTTAGAGTGGGGTGAGGGTGGAGTGAGGGGTTAGAGTGGGGGTAAGGGGTTAGAGTGGGGTGAGGGGTTAGAGTGGGTGAGCGGTTAGAGTGGGGTGAGGGGTTAAGGTGGAGTGAGGGGTTAGAGTGGGGTGAGGGGTTAGGGTGGAGTGAGGGGTTAGAGTGGGGTGAGGGGTTAGAGTTGGGTGAGGGGTTAGAGTGAGGTGAGGGATTAAGGTGGAGTGAGGGGTTAGAGTGGGGTGAGGGTGGAGTGAAGGGTTAGAGTGGGATGAGGGGTTAGAGTGGGGTGAGGGGTTAAGGTGGAGTGATGGGTTAGATTGGAGTGAGGGGTTATGGTGGAGTAAGGGGTTAGGGTGGAGTAGGGGTTAGGGTGGAGTGAGGGGTTAGGGTGGAGTATGGTAGGATTAGACTAGAGAGTTAAGAGTCTGTTACAGATTGTGATGCATTTAGGGTTAAAAGGCTGGGTGTTTAGGTTTGGTGAATATATTAACACTACTATAACTAAAATTGATATGAGATTGTTAGAGTAGGGTAGGGGTTTGGGTTAGTGGAGTTTGAGGAGGATAAATAGGGTTAACTACTACTACCTAACTACTACTACCTGACAATACACTACCTAACTACTACTACCTGACAACACACTACCTAACTACTACTACCTAACAACACACTACCTAACTACTACTACCTGACTACTACTACCTAACTACTACTACCTGACAACACACTACCTAACTACTACTACCTGACAACACACTACCTAACTACTACTACCTGACAACACACTACCTAACTACTACTACCTGACAACTACTACATGACAACACACTACCTAACTACTACTACCTAACTACTACTACCTAACTACTACTACCTAACTACTACTACCTGACAACACACTACCTAACTACTACTACCTGACAACACACTAACTAACTACTACTACCTGACAACACACTACCTAACTACTACTACCTAACTACTAATACCTAACTACTACTACCTGACAACACACTACCTAACTACTAATACCTGACAACACACTACCTAACTACTACTACTTAACTACTACTATCTAACTACTACTACCTGACAACACACTACCTAACTACTACTACTTAACTACTACTACCTGACAACACACTACCTAACTACTACTACTTAACTACTAATACCTGACAACACACTACCTAACTACTACTACTTAACTACTACTACTTAACTACTACTATCTAACTACTACTACCTGACAACACACTACTTAACTACTAATACCTGACAACACACTACCTAACTACTACTACCTGACAACACACTACCTAACTACTACTACCTAACTACTACTACCTGACAACACACTACCTAACTACTACTACCTGACAACACACTACCTAACTACTACTACCTAACTACTACTACCTGACAACACACTACCTAACTACTACTACCTGACAACACACTACCTAACTACTACTACCTGACAACACACTACCTAACTACTACTACCTGACTACTACTATCTAACTACTACTACCTAACTACTACTACCTAACAACACACTACCTAACTACTACTGCCTGACAACACACTACCTAACTACTACTACCTAACTACTACTACCTGACAATACACTACCTAACTACTACTACCTGACAACACACTACCTAACTACTACTACCTGATAACACACTACCTAACTACTACTACCTAACTACTACTACCTGACAACACACTACCTAACAACACACTACCTAACTACTACTACCTAACTACTACTACCTGACAACACACTACCTAACAACACACTACCTAACTACTACTACCTAACTACTACTACCTAACTACTACTACCTGACAACACACTACCTAACTACTACTACCTGACAACACACTACCTAACTACTACTACCTAACAACACACTACCTAACTACTACTGCCTGACAACACACTACCTAACTACTACTACCTAACTACTACTACCTGACAACACACTACCTAACTACTACTACCTGACAACACACTACCTAACTACTACTACCTGACAACACACTACCTAACTACTACTACCTGACAACACACTACCTAACTACTACTACCTAACAACTACTACCTGACAACACACTACCTAACTACTACTACCTGACAACACACTACCTAACTACTACTACCTGACAACACACTACCTAATTACTACTACCTGACAACACACTACCTAACTACTACTACCTGACAACACACTACCTAACTACTACTACCTGATAACACACTACCTAACTACTACTACCTAACTACTACTACCTAACTACTACTACCTGACAACACACTACCTAACTACTACTACCTAACTACTACTACCTGACAACACACTACCTAACTACTACTACCTGACAACACACTACCTAACTACTACTACCTGACAACACACTACCTAACTACTACTACCTGACAACACACTACCTAACTACTACTACCTGACAACACACTACCTAACTACTACTACCTGACAACACACTACCTAACTACTACTACCTGACAACACACTACCTAACTACTACTACCTAACAACACACTACCTAACTACTACTACCTAACTACTACTACCTGACAACACACTACCTAACTACTACTGCCTGACAACACACTACCTAACTACTACTACCTAACTACTACTACCTAACTACTACTACCTGACAACACACTACTTAACTACTACTACCTAACTACTACTACCTAACTACTACTACCTGACAACACACTACCTAACTACTACTACCTAACTACTACTACCTGACAACACACTACCTAACTACTACTACCTAACTACTACTACCTGATAACACACTACCTAACTACTACTACCTGACAACACACTACCTAACTACTACTACCTGACAACACACTACCTAACTACTACTACCTGACAACACACTACCTAACTACTACTACCTGACAACACACTACCTAACTACTACTACCTGACAACACACTACCTAACTACTACTACCTGACAACACACTACCTAACTACTACTACCTAACAACACACTACCTAACTACTACTACCTAACTACTACTACCTGACAACACACTACCTAACTACTACTGCCTGACAACACACTACCTAATTACTACTACCTGACAACACACTACCTAACAACACACTACCTAACTACTACTGCCTGACAACACACTACCTAACTACTACTACCTGACTACTACTACCTGACAACACACTACCTAACTACTACTACCTAACTACTACTACCTAACTACTACTACCTAACTACTACTACCTGACAACACACTACCTAACTACTACTACCTAACTACTACTGCCTGACAACACACTACCTAACTACTACTACCTAACTACTACTACCTAACTACTACTACCTAACTACTACTACCTAACTACTACTACCTGACAACACACTACCTAACTACTACTGCCTGACAACACACTACCTAACTACTACTACCTGACAACACACTACCTGACAACACACTACCTAACTACTACTACCTGACAATACACTACCTAACTACTACTACCTGACAACACACTACCTAACTACTACTACCTAACTACTACTACCTAACTACTACTACCTGACAACACACTACCTAACTACTACTACCTAACTACTACTACCTGACAACACACTACCTAACTACTACTACCTAACTACTACTACCTAACTACTACTACCTGACAACACACTACCTAACTACTACTACCTGACAACACACTACCTAACTACTACTACCTGACAACACACTACCTGACAACACACTACCTAACTACTACTACCTAACTACTACTACCTAACTACTACTACCTGACAACACACTACCTAACTACTACTACCTAACTACTACTACCTGACAACACACTACCTAACTACTACTACATGACAACACACTACCTGACAACACACTACCTAACTACTACTACCTAACTACTACTACCTGACAACACACTACCTAACTACTACTACCTGACAACACACTACCTAACTACTACTACCTGATAACACACTACCAAACTACTACTACCTGACAACACACTACCTAACTACTACTACCTGACAACACACTACCTGACAACACACTACCTAACTACTACTACCTGACAACACACTACCTAACTACTACTACCTGACAACACACTACCTAACTACTACTACCTGACAACACACTACCTAACTACTACTACCTAACTACTACTACCTGACAACACACTACCTAACTACTACTACCTAACTACTACTACCTGACAACACACTACCTAACTACTACTACCTGACAACACACTACCTAACTACTACTACCTAACTACTACTACCTGACAACACACTACCTAACTACTACTACCTAACTACTACTACCTGACAACACACTACCTAACTACTACTACCTAACTACTACTACCTGACAACACACTACCTAACTACTACTACCTGACAACACACTACCTAACTACTACTACCTAACTACTACTACCTGACAACACACTACCTAACTACTACTACCTAACTACTACTACCTGACAACACACTACCTAACTACTACTACCTGACAACACACTACCTGACAACACACTACCTAACTACTACTACCTAACTACTACTACCTGACAACACACTACCTAACTACTACTACCTGACAACACACTACCTGACAACACACTACCTAACTACTACTACCTGACAACACACTACCTGACAACACACTACCTAACTACTACTACCTGACAACACACTACCTGACAACACACTACCTAACTACTACTACCTAACTACTACTACCTAACTACTACTACCTGACAACACACTACCTAACTACTACTACCTGACAACACACTACCTAACTACTACTACCTAACTACTACTACCTAACTACTACTACCTGACAACACACTACCTAACTACTACTACCTGACAACACACTACCTGACAACACACTACCTAACTACTACTACCTGACAACACACTACCTAACTACTACTACCTGACAACACACTACCTGACAACACACTACCTAACTACTACTACCTAACTACTACTACCTGACAACACACTACCTAACTACTACTACCTGACAACACACTACCTGACAACACACTACCTAACTACTACTACCTGACAACACACTACCTAACTACTACTACCTGACAACACACTACCTAACTACTACTACCTGACAACACACTACCTAACTACTACTACCTGACAACACACTACCTAACTACTACTACCTGACAACACACTACCTAACTACTACTACCTGACAACACACTACCTAACTACTACTACCTGACAACACACTACCTAACTACTACTACCTGACAACACACTACCTAACTACTACTACCTGACAACACACTACCTAACTACTACTACCTAACTACTACTACCTGACAACACACTACCTAACTACTACTACCTGACAACACACTACCTGACAACACACTACCTAACTACTACTACCTGACAACACACTACCTGACAACACACTACCTAACTACTACTACCTAACTACTACTACCTGACAACACACTACCTAACTACTACTACCTGACAACACACTACCTGACAACACACTACCTAACTACTACTACCTGACAACACACTACCTGACAACACACTACCTAACTACTACTACCTGACAACACACTACCTAACTACTACTACCTGACAACACACTACCTAACTACTACTACCTGACAACACACTACCTAACTACTACTACCTGACAACACACTACCTAACTACTACTACCTAACTACTACTATCTGACAACACACTACCTAACTACTACTACCTGACAACACACTACCTAACTACTACTACCTAACAACACACTACCTAACTACTACTACCTAACAACACACTACCTAACTACTACTACCTAACAACACACTACCTAACTACTACTACCTAACAACACACTACCTAACTACTACTACCTAACTACTACTACCTGACAACACACTACCTAACTACTACTACCTGACAACACACTACCTGACAACACACTACCTAACTACTACTACCTGACAACACACTACCTAACTACTACTACCTGATAACACACTACCAAACTACTACTACCTGACAACACACTACCTAACTACTACTACCTGACAACACACTACCTAACTACTACTACCTAACTACTACTACCTAACAACACACTACCTAACTACTACTGCCTGACAACACACTACCTAACTACTAATACCTAACTACTACTACCTAACTACTAATACCTAACTACTACTACCTAACAACACACTACCTAACTACTACTGCCTGACAACACACTACCTAACTACTACTACCTGACAACACACTACCTAACTACTACTACCTAACTACTACTACCTGACAACACACTACCTAACTACTACTACCTGATAACACACTACCAAACTACTACTACCTGACAACACACTACCTAACTACTACTACCTGACAACACACTACCTGACAACACACTACCTAACTACTACTACCTGACAACACACTACCTAACTACTACTACCTGACAACACACTACCTAACTACTACTACCTGACAACACACTACCTAACTACTACTACCTGACAACACACTACCTAACTACTACTACCTAACTACTACTACCTGACAACACACTACCTAACTACTACTACCTAACTACTACTACCTGACAACACACTACCTAACTACTACTACCTAACTACTACTACCTGACAACACACTACCTAACTACTACTACCTGACAACACACTACCTAACTACTACTACCTAACTACTACTACCTGACAACACACTACCTAACTACTACTACCTAACTACTACTACCTGACAACACACTACCTAACTACTACTACCTAACTACTACTACCTGACAACACACTACCTAACTACTACTACCTGACAACACACTACCTAACTACTACTACCTGACAACACACTACCTAACTACTACTACCTGACAACACACTACCTAACTACTACTACCTAACTACTACTACCTGACAACACACTACCTAACTACTACTACCTAACTACTACTACCTGACAACACACTACCTAACTACTACTACCTAACTACTACTACCTGACAACACACTACCTAACTACTACTACCTGACAACACACTACCTAACTACTACTACCTGACAACACACTACCTAACTACTACTACCTGACAACACACTACCTGACAACACACTACCTAACTACTACTACCTGACAACACACTACCTAACTACTACTACCTGATAACACAGTACCAAACTACTACTACCTGACAACACACTACCTAACTACTACTACCTGACAACACACTACCTGACAACACACTACCTAACTACTACTACCTAACTACTACTACCTGACAACACACTACCTAACTACTACTACCTAACTACTACTACCTGACAACACACTACCTAACTACTACTACCTGACAACACACTACCTAACTACTACTACATGACAACACACTACCTAACTACTACTACCTGACAACTACTACATGACAACACACTACCTAACTACTACTACCTAACTACTACTACCTAACTACTACTACCTGACAACACACTACCTAACTACTACTACCTAACTACTACTACCTAACTACTACTACCTGACAACACACTACCTAACTACTACTGCCTGACAACACACTACCTAACTACTACTACCTAACTACTACTACCTAACTACTACTACCTGACAACACACTACCTGACAACACACTACCTAACTACTACTACCTAACTACTACTACCTAACTACTACTACCTGACAACACACTACCTAACTACTACTACCTAACTACTACTACCTAACTACTACTACCTGACAACACACTACCTAACTACTACTACCTGACAACACACTACCTAACTACTACTACCTGACAACACACTACCTAACTACTACTACCTGACAACACACTACCTAACTACTACTACCTGACAACACACTACCTAACTACTACTACCTGACAACACACTACCTAACTACTACTACCTAACTACTACTACCTGACAACACACTACCTAACTACTACTACCTAACTACTACTACCTGACAACACACTACCTAACTACTACTACCTGACAACACACTACCTAACTACTACTACCTAACTACTACTACCTGACAACACACTACCTGACAACACACTACCTGACTACTACTACCTGACAACACACTACCTAACTACTACTACCTAACTACTACTACCTGACAACACACTACCTAACTACTACTACCTAACTACTACTACCTGACAACACACTACCTGACAACACACTACCTAACTACTACTACCTGACTACTACTACCTGACAACACACTACCTAACTACTACTACCTGACAACACACTACCTAACTACTACTACCTGACAACACACTACCTGACAACACACTACCTAACTACTACTACCTAACTACTACTACCTGACAACACACTACCTAACTACTACTACCTGACAACACACTACCTGACAACACACTACCTAACTACTACTACCTAACTACTACTACCTGACAACACACTACCTAACTACTACTACCTGACAACACACTACCTGACAACACACTACCTAACTACTACTACCTAACTACTACTACCTGACAACACACTACCTAACTACTACTACCTGACAACACACTACCTAACTACTACTACATGACAACACACTACCTAACTACTACTACCTGACAACACACTACCTGACAACACACTACCTAACTACTACTACCTGACAACACACTACCTAACTACTACTACCTAACTACTACTACCTGACAACACACTACCTAACTACTACTACCTGACAACACACTACCTGACAACACACTACCTAACTACTACTACCTGACAACACACTACCTAACTACTACTACCTGACAACACACTACCTGACAACACACTACCTAACTACTACTACCTAACTACTACTACCTGACAACACACTACCTAACTACTACTACCTGACAACACACTACCTGACAACACACTACCTAACTACTACTACCTGACAACACACTACCTAACTACTACTACCTAACTACTACTACCTGACAACACACTACCTAACTACTACTACCTGACAACACACTACCTGACAACACACTACCTAACTACTACTACCTAACTACTACTACCTGACAACACACTACCTAACTACTACTACCTAACTACTACTACCTGACAACACACTACCTAACTACTACTACCTGACAACACACTACCTAACTACTACTACCTGACAACACACTACCTAACTACTACTACCTAACTACTACTACCTGACAACACACTACCTAACTACTACTACCTGATAACACACTACCTAACTACTACTACCTGACAACACACTACCTAACTACTACTACCTAACTACTACTACCTAACTACTACTACCTGACAACACACTACCTAACTACTACTACCTGACAACACACTACCTAACTACTACTACCTGATAACACACTACCTAACTACTACTACATGACAACACACTACCTAACTACTACTACCTGACAACACACTACCTAACTACTACTACCTAACTACTACTACCTGACAACGACTACCTGACTACTACTACCTAACTACTACTACCTAACTACTACTACCTGATAACACACTACCAAACTACTACTACCTGACAACACACTACCTAACTACTACTACCTGACAACACACTACCTAACTACTACTACCTAACTACTACTACCTGACAACACACTACCTAACTACTACTACCTGACAACACACTACCTAACTACTACTACCTGACAACACACTACCTAACTACTACTGCCTGACAACACACTACCTAACAACACACTACCTAACAACACACTACCTAACTACTACTACCTGACAACACACTACCTAACTACTACTACCTGACAACGACTACCTGACTACTACTACCTAACTACTACTACCTAACTACTACTACCTGATAACACACTACCAAACTACTACTACCTGACAACACACTACCTAACTACTACTACCTGACAACACACTACCTAACTACTACTACCTAACTACTACTACCTAACTACTACTACCTGACAACACACTACCTAACTACTACTACCTGACAACACACTACCTAACTACTACTACCTGACAACACACTACCTAACTACTACTACCTAACTACTACTACCTAACAACACACTACCTAACTACTACTACCTGACAACACACTACCTAACTACTACTACCTAACTACTACTACCTAACAACACACTACCTAACTACTACTACCTGACAACACACTACCTGACAACACACTGCCTGACAACACACTACCTAACAACACACTACCTAACTACTACTACCTAACAACACACTACCTAACTACTACTACCTGACAACACACTACCTAACTACTACTACCTGACAACACACTACCTAACTACTACTACTACCTGACAACACACTACCTAACTACTACTACCTAACTACTACTACCTGACAACACACTACCTAACAACACACTACCTAACTACTACTACCTGACAACACACTACCTAACTACTACTACCTGACAACACACTACCTAACTACTACTACCTAACTACTACTACCTAACAACACACTACCTAACTACTACTGCCTGACAACACACTACCTAACTACTAATACCTAACTACTACTACCTAACAACACACTACCTAACTACTACTGCCTGACAACACACTACCTAACTACTACTACCTGACAACACACTACCTAACTACTACTACCTAACTACTACTACCTGACAACACACTACCTAACTACTACTGCCTGACAACACACTACCTAACTACTACTACCTGACAACACACTACCTAACTACTACTACCTAACTACTACTACCTGACAACACACTACCTAACTACTACTGCCTGACAACACACTACCTAACTATTACTACCTGACAACACACTACCTAACTACTACTACCTGACAACACACTACCTAACAACACACTACCTAACTACTACTACCTGACAACACACTACCTAACAACACACTACCTAACTACTACTACCTGACAACACACTACCTAACAACACACTACCTAACTACTACTACCTAACTACTACTACCTGACAACACACTACCTAACTACTACTACCTGACAACACACTACCTAACTACTACTGCCTGACAACACACTACCTAACTACTACTACCTAACTACTACTACCTGACAACACACTACCTAACTACTACTACCTGACAACACACTACCTAACTACTACTACCTGACAACACACTACCTAACTACTACTACCTGACAACACACTACCTAACTACTACTACCTGACAACACACTACCTAACTACTACTACCTGACAACACACTACCTAACTACTACTACCTGACTACTACTGCCTGACAACACACTACCAAACTACTACTACCTGACAACACATTACCTAACTACTACTACCTGACAACACACTACCTAACTACTACTACCTGACAACACACTACCTAACAACACATTACCTAACTACTACTACCTGACAACACACTACCTAACTACTACTACCTGACAACACACTACCTAACTACTACTGCCTGACAACACACTACCTAACTACTACTACCTGACAACACACTACCTAACAACACATTACCTAACTACTACTACCTGACAACACACTACCTAACTACTACTACCTGACAACACACTACCTAACTACTACTGCCTGACAACACACTACCTAACTACTACTACCTAACTACTACTACCTGACAACACACTACCTAACTACTACTGCCTGACAACACACTACCTAACTACTACTACCTAACTACTACTACCTGACAACACACTACCTAACTACTACTACCTAACTACTACTACCTGACAACACACTACCTAACTACTACTACCTGACAACACACTACCTAACTACTACTACCTGACAACACACTACCTAACTACTACTGCCTGACAACACACTACCTAACTACTACTACCTGACAACACACTACCTAACTACTACTACCTGACAACACACTACCTAACTACTACTACCTGACAACACACTACCTAACTACTACTACCTAACTACTACTACCTGACAACACACTACCTAACTACTACTACCTAACAACACACTACCTAACTACTACTACCTGACAACACACTACCTAACAACACACTACCTAACTACTACTACCTGACAACACACTACCTAACTACTACTACCTGACAACACACTACCTAACTACTACTGCCTGACAACACACTACCTAACTACTACTACCTGACAACACACTACCTAACTACTACTACCTAACTACTACTACATGACAACACACTACCTAACTACTACTACCTGACAACACACTACCTAACTACTACTACCTGACAACACACTACCTAACTACTACTACCTGACAACACACTACCTAACTACTACTACCTGATAACACACTACCTAACTACTACTACCTGACAACACACTACCTAACTACTACTACCTGACAACACACTACCTAACTACTACTACCTGACAACACACTACCTAACTACTACTACCTAACTACTACTACATGACAACACACTACCTAACTACTACTACCTGACAACACACTACCTAACTACTACTACCTGACAACACACTACCTAACTACTACTACCTGACAACACACTACCTAACTACTACTACCTGATAACACACTACCTAACTACTACTACCTAACAACACACTACCTAACTACTACTGCCTGACAACACACTACCTAACAACACACTACCTAACTACTACTACCTGACAACACACTACCTAACAACACACTACCTAACTACTACTACCTGACAACACACTACCTAACAACACACTACCTAACTACTACTACCTAACAACACACTACCTAACTACTACTACCTGACAACACACTACCTAACTACTACTACCTGACAACACACTACCTAACTACTACTACCTAACTACTACTACCTAACTACTACTACCTGACAACACACTACCTA
This sequence comes from Osedax frankpressi, assembly GCA_964035775.1. NCBI lineage: Eukaryota > Metazoa > Annelida > Polychaeta > Sabellida > Siboglinidae > Osedax > Osedax frankpressi. The sequence goes on from OZ038318.1 coordinate 11,564,540, forward strand.
ACTACTACTACCTGACAACACACTACCTAACTACTACTACCTGACAACACACTACCTAACTACTACTACCTAACTACTACTACCTAACAACACACTACCTAACTACTACTACCTGACAACACACTACCTAACTACTACTACCTGACAACACACTACCTAACTACTACTACCTGACAACACACTACCTAACTACTACTACCTAACTACTACTACCTGACAACACACTACCTAACTACTACTGCCTGACAACACACTACCTAACTACTACTACCTAACTACTACTACCTAACAACACACTACCTAACTACTACTGCCTGACAACACACTACCTAACTACTACTACCTGACAACACACTACCTAACTACTACTACCTAACTACTACTACCTGACAACACACTACCTAACTACTACTACCTGACAACACACTACCTAACTACTACTACCTGACAACACACTACCTAACTACTACTACCTGACAACACACTACCTAACTACTACTACCTGACAACACACTACCTAACTACTACTACCTGACAACACACTACCTAACTACTACTGCCTGACAACACACTACCTAACTACTACTACCTGACAACACACTACCTAACTACTACTACCTAACTACTACTACCTGACAACACACTACCTAACTACTACTACCTGACAACACACTACCTAACTACTACTACCTGACAACACACTACCTAACTACTACTACCTGATAACACACTACCTAACTACTACTGCCTGACAACACACTACCTAACTACTACTACCTGACAACACACTACCTAACTACTACTACCTGACAACACACTACCTAACTACTACTACCTGACAACACACTACCTAACTACTACTACCTAACTACTACTACCTGACAACACACTACCTAACTACTACTACCTAACTACTACTACCTAACTACTACTACCTGACAACACACTACCTAACTACTACTACCTAACTACTACTACCTGACAACACACTACCTAACTACTACTACCTGACAACACACTACCTAACTACTACTACCTGACAACACACTACCTAACTACTACTACCTGACAACACACTACCTAACTACTACTACCTGACAACACACTACCTAACTACTACTGCCTGACAACACACTACCTAACTACTACTACCTGACAACACACTACCTAACTACTACTACCTAACTACTACTACCTGACAACACACTACCTAACTACTACTACCTGACAACACACTACCTAACTACTACTACCTGACAACACACTACCTAACTACTACTACCTGATAACACACTACCTAACTACTACTGCCTGACAACACACTACCTAACTACTACTACCTGACAACACACTACCTAACTACTACTACCTGACAACACACTACCTAACTACTACTACCTGACAACACACTACCTAACTACTACTACCTAACTACTACTACCTAACTACTACTACCTGACAACACACTACCTAACTACTACTACCTAACTACTACTACCTAACTACTACTACCTGACAACACACTACCTAACTACTACTACCTAACTACTACTACCTGACAACACACTACCTAACTACTACTACCTGACAACACACTACCTAACTACTACTACCTGACAACACACTACCTAACTACTACTACCTGACAACACACTACCTAACTACTACTACCTGACAACACACTACCTAACTACTACTACCTGACAACACACTACCTAACTACTACTACCTAACTACTACTACCTGACAACACACTACCTAACTACTACTACCTGACAACACACTACCTAACTACTACTACCTGACAACACACTACCTAACTACTACTACCTGACAACACACTACCTAACTACTACTACCTGACAACACACTACCTAACTACTACTGCCTGACAACACACTACCTAACTACTACTACCTAACTACTACTACCTAACAACACACTACCTAACTACTACTGCCTGACAACACACTACCTAACAACACACTACCTAACTACTACTACCTAACAACACACTACCTAACTACTACTACCTGACAACACACTACCTAACTACTACTACCTGACAACACATTACCTAACTACTACTACCTGATAACACACTACCTAACTACTACTACATGACAACACACTACCTAACTACTACTATCTAACAACACACTACCTAACTACTACTACCTGACAACACACTACCTAACTACTACTACCTAACAACACACTACCTAACTACTACTACCTGACAACACATTACCTAACTACTACTACCTGATAACACACTACCTAACTACTACTACCTGACAACACATTACCTAACTACTACTACCTGACAACACACTACCTAACTACTACTACCTAACTACTACTGCCTGACAACACACTACCTAACTACTACTACCAAACTACTACTACCTGACAACACACTACCTAACTACTACTACCTGACAACACACTACCTAACTACTACTACCTGACAACACACTACCTGACAACACACTACCTAACTACTACTGCCTGACAACACACTACCTAACTACTACTACCTGACAACACACTACCTGACAACACACTACCTAACTACTACTGCCTGACAACACACTACCTAACTACTACTACCTGACAACACACTACCTGACAACACACTACCTAACTACTACTACCTGACAACACACTACCTGACAACACACTACCTAACTACTACTACCTGACAACACACTACCTAACAACACACTACCTAACTACTACTACCTGACAACACACTACCTAACTACTACTACCTGACAACACACTACCTGACAACACACTACCTAACTACTACTACCTGACAACACACTACCTAACTACTACTACCTAACAACACACTACCTAACTACTACTACCTGACAACACACTACCTAACTACTACTACCTAACAACACACTACCTGACAACACACTACCTAACTACTACTACCTAACTACTACTACCTAACTACTACTACCTAACTACTACTACCTGACAACACACTACCTAACTACTACTACCTAACTACTACTACCTGACAACACACTACCTAACTACTACTACCTGACAACACACTACCTAACTACTACTACCTAACAACACACTACCTAACTACTACTACCTGACAACACACTACCTAACTACTACTACCTAACAACACACTACCTGACAACACACTACCTAACTACTACTACCTAACTACTACTACCTAACTACTACTACCTAACTACTACTACCTAACTACTACTACCTAACTACTACTACCTGACAACACACTACCTAACTACTACTACCTGACAACACACTACCTAACTACTACTACCTAACTACTACTACCTAACAACTACTAACTGACTACCTCTAACTGACTATCACTAATTGAACACATAGTATTGACTTGTTTTTAAATCATTTATAATATTCAGATAACATAGATTCCTAGTACACATGCACCAGGAATCTGTTACTGTTAATCGGTCCACTTACGGTTGTCGATTTCGTGTACGGAGACATGCGATTGGCTGTTCATCAGCATGTCGGCGACGCTCGTTTTGGCTTCGTTCATGTCAATAAATGACAGTGCTAAGCCTGTAGAGGTAAAACTGTTTATGATAGCAATGGAAGAGGGTGGAGTCTATGAAAATGGAGGGTATAGTTGGGATTTGACGGGATGTGTAGGCTTGGGATTATTGTGGGGGCGGTTGTGCATGGTTACGGTGGAGTTATGAATGGATAGCCAGATAGAAAGAATGAGGTAATAAAAAGATTGATGCAATAAAAAGAATGATGTAATTATGATGTACAACATTAATACATTTTAATTTAAAATAATAATTTTTAACATTATTATAAAGTAAAAATTTAAATAACATTAGATGAGTTATGTTGCGGTAGGGTGTATAGAGTGGTTAATGGAAAGGATGTGTGATAGTTGTCTATAGTGATGTCATATGTAGTAATGTGCTACCAATTATATTAAAATCAACAAGTAATATAATTAAATATATTTATAAAATTTACAAATTTAAATGAAATATTTCATATTATAAACATCGTCCAATTGAAATGTACATAGTAGAGTGAAATGTACATGGTAGAGTTAAATGTACATGGTAGAGTGAAATGTACATGGTAGAGTTAAATGTACATGGTAGAGTGAAATGTACATGGTAGAGTGAAATGTACATGGTAGAGTGAAATGTACATGGTAGAGTGAAATGTATATAGTAGAGTGAAATGTACATAGTAGAGTGAAATGTACATGGTAGAGTGAAATGTACATAGTAGAGTGAAATGTACATGGTAGAGTGAAATGTACATAGTAGAGTGAAATGTACATGGTAGAGTGAAATGTACATGGTAGAGTGAAATGTACATGGTAGAGTGAAATGTATATAGTAGAGTGAAATGTACATGGTAGAGTGAAATGTACATGGTAGAGTGAAATGTATATAGTAGAGTGAAATGTACATGGTAGAGTGAAATGTACATGGTAGAGTGAAATGTACATGGTAGTGTGAAATGTACATAGTAGAGTGAAATGTACATAGTAGAGTGAAATGTACATAGTAGAGTGAAATGTACATAGTAGATTGAAATGTACATAGTAGAGTGAAATGTACATAGTAGAGTGAAATGTACATGGTAGAGTGAAATGTACATAGTAGAGTGAAATGTACATAGTAGAATGAAATATACATGGTAGAGTGAAATGTACATAGTAGAGTGAAATGTACATGGTAGAGTGAAATGTACATAGTAGAGTGAAATATACATAGTAGAGTGAAATATACATAGAAGAGTGAAATGTAGAGTGGGCCATAACAGGAAAACACTGACTTTTATCGTGTTTTATATCGAGGTCTGTATGGTGACCGCCAGCAATGCTACCTAGACCTCCTACGGGCATCACACCTGGCTGGTAAACTTCTCCAAACATCTCGAGCAGGTCGGCGTAACGAGGACATGAGGCCGCATTGGGGCTTAGGGATCCTTCTACGTAGACCTAGAGGGTGATCAGGGTCTTAGGGAGTCTTCTTCTTAGACCCGCAAGTGCTTCAACTCTCATTTGCTCCAATCTCCAATCCAGTTAGAAAATAAATGACCAAATTAAGTGAACTTTTGGATGGAAAGAATATAAAGTGAATACTTAGAATCAAATTAATGTGTAGAGGAAATCAGTGGATTCCAGTGGTAAATAGACGTAGTATATTATACAATATAAGTACGGACAGCAGTAAGAGTGAAGCTTTTTATAAGTACTGAACGCAGATGACTAGATTAAAAGAATAAGCGTAAATAAATTAATTTTACCAAACATAATATTATATTTAACACAACCTTGTTAAAGGTATTCGCATATAGTTTGTATTTCATACGATTATTGTAGTAATATTTTAAATAGTATCCGTAATAATACAGGTATATAATACAGTTATACTATTTAAAAAGTATTATCATTAGTTACTTAGATTATATTTAAAAAAATTTAATTAGTTAATTGTTAAATAATAAAGAATCAAATACAATATGCTTATATACAAAGAACATAGGTTATAAATTAGATGTATAGGGAAACGTTTTTTATCTAGATTATATTATTGTATATGCTGAATTCGTTAAAAAAGTTTACTATAAAGCTTTTAATAAACAGATAAATAATAGTAAATTGTTAATTATAAAGTTAAGTTATATAACTTAAACTCTCTATCCACATGTATACAATCAAGATTGATATATAATTTTATAAACTACTATAATTAAAAAAAGGAAAATATTAATTCTAAATGAAAAGTTAACATACTTTAATAAATGTTGCACGGTGTTTTTTGAGTTTAGTTTCAATTTGGGAATATGTTCGAGTAAATCCTTGGCTTTTATACGCTTGGTATACTTTAATATATCTCTGTCGATTCGACGAAGAATCCAAAACACCATTTTCTTTATCATGTTTTCGAACACTTTTCCATACATCGAATATAAAATCTTCTTCTTCTTTAGTATAGGCAACCATTTGTAATAACGTTTAAAATGTATTTCAATACATATATATATTAATCATTTAAAATAAATTATCAACAACGTATTTTAAAATATTACATGTTTAAAAATTACGTAATAATAGGTAATAAGAATTAGGAATAAATTATATATAAATATATTTTTTTTAAATAAAATATTTATATTTTATGAATAATAGCATTATTGCTAACCAATCAACTTTAAGAATGTATTATTATCATTAGAATATAAACAACAACTACAACAAGGTCTATTGATAATTATAATAATCGTATATAACCAATGATAGAATTAAAATTAAATTTCTAAATCATAGATATGGATATAGATAAATATAAGAGTACTCAGGTAATATTGGGATACATATAGATATTTAATATCTATAATCTGTAATATTGCCATCAATTTATTGAAAAATTGATATCTAGATACTTTCAAATAGCAAAAAATGTTATTATGATTTTTTCGAATACATTAAATAAAAATGCAATAAATAAAAATATAGGATCTCGAAATCTTGTAATAGTAAGTATTGATAAACTAAAATATTAATTTCAGAAAATTACTAATCCCAATACAATAAATATAGTAGTTATTATTATTTAAATATAAGATTTAGCAATTTTTCTTTGTGAAACTAATAATAAATATATGATATTTTACTTATATTATTTAAATTGGAATACCAAATGATGTATTTATTTGGAGTATTTAATCACAGTTATTAATGTATCATTAATAACTGTGATTAAGTTAAGTACTTATATTTTTTTAGTTCTATTTCATATTGGAGGAAAATAAAATGATTTTACTTTATTGGTAAACTAAATATATAACTACATATATGCCTATCCATATACTCTAGAGTTTAAAGTAAATAATATAGTATATGGTAGCAAGTAGGTGCAACCAAAATTATATTAAATATTAATATTATATTAGCAATTTGTAGATATTCATAGTAAAATTGCAATAAAATCTATATTTTTCCTTACTGTTCTAATTTTTTTTCTGTGTTAAATATTATGTAATTTCTCATAATATTATCGGCAGGTTTCAAAGTGTTTATACAAATTGTGTTATATAACAATTAGGTTACGAACTAGATGGTTACGAACTAGATGTAAATAATCAAGAGTAGAATAACGTAAAGAAAAAAAATATATTAATTTAATGATGACGATTTTAGATTATAATTTATATTTAAGGATACGAATACATATATAAATCAGATATAGACTGGATATATATTAATTAGTTATTTTAAATATTGTTTGGTAATTATAACGAAACGAAATAATCGAGGTTTGACGAAATAAAAAATTAACCTATTACAACACTACACAATAGCTATATGATATTTAAATATTTATTCACGGAAATAATTCTCCGCGAAGTAGTAATTATTGATTTCAACGCCCAAGAAATGGATACGCAGAAATGTATATTTAATATACCAGTCAGCTATTTATATCATATACTTGTTTTATCAATTTTACGAAAGTACGGTTGTTAATATTATTTATCAAAGAAATTGCATGTAATATATATTATTAACGTGCTATGAAATTACTTTTAATAAGATACTATTGTTGGGTACATTCAATATTTCTAGTTCTATGGATTCATGTGCTATAACATATATGAAGAATTATATATTGATAAAAATATTAAAATACAAAGGATACTGGAAATATGTGTTTTCTTTTATATAATGGTCAATACAATAATTAAACTGTCTATATTGTAATATGCAATTAAAATATATAATGCAAAATATCTAACCCGTTGGATTAACAAAAAAATTTAACTAAATAATATAATTTAAAAAATAAACAATAGATAATATACGATCTAAACGAACAGATGATTTAATAAAATTTTAATTTTAATTTAATATTATGAAGTACATTTACTATATTTATAATATCAATATAAGTATTTTATTAATAATTCATATAATAATTGTATTTGTTATAATAATTACCCTATATAGTTAATACATTTAACGTATTAACATAATATTAACTATGTTAATATATATAAATGTGTATATTATTTTAACATTTATATTATAAATGGAACAGCATATTATTTTATGAATGTATACTTATATTTATTAAAAACGATATAATATATTTTTTGAAATCAAATTTATGAATATACACATTCAAATGCACATGTAAAAGCCCAAAAGCAGTTGGTCAAAAATAAGAATATGAACACTGAAACTACATATATTTGTTATAAAAGATCCGCTGGACAAATCGCACCTTAACAAAATATATACATAATGAATTTATAATATTATAGAATGATTACAGATTATGTTGAATATGTTGATGTCGATTTACAAAAAAATAGTTATGCTTGACTATATTTTAATATGTTCGTGTTTTTCTTTAAATTTGTTTTTGATTTTCTTTTGATTCTTTTGATTACGTTCTTTCGTCTTTCGTCTTTTGGTTTTCTTATTGTGAATTCGGTTATTTTTTGTTTTATGGTGATCGAATGTTGTTGTTTCTGCAAACATGTATTTACTTTTCAGAAGGTACCTTTTTCTCGTTTTGCCATGATCTGAATGCATGTAATTAGGATATAACTATGAGTAATAATGTGCATACATATATTTAATATTATACAATGAATTAACATCATGTTCTGGTTTAGGTGACTAATGTGATATAGTATTAAAAATATATTAATTACAAATAAACTGTATAAAATCAATAATAATTTTAAATATATTCTGTATATTATTTCCATGCTTTATAATGTGAAAAACATATTCTGATAATATTACTAATGCTCCTATAGATACATTTATTTATATTTATTATATTTAATTGAATGGTTTACAAATAGTAGTTATATTATTATATAATACGCCATATAGAAATGTAATATATATTTTAAATATAGGAATTTTATTTCTTCTCCATTATAATTAATTTGTAAATTATTTATTATATTTATTTTAGAAGTTATCAAAAATAAGAAATACTCTTTTATTTTAAATTTTTATTTTACACTATTACGCTAACTAAATAATTTTAGGGTTAGGAAATATCTGGAAAAATACGTTGCATATTTCACAAAGATCATAATATTATTTAATTAAGTACATTATTTTGCAGTTACATTTATATGCTGTATATAATCTAAATCGTTAAAATCGTTAAAATAATATATGGGCTCTTCTATTTGATATAATAATTTAACTATTTAATTAAATTATTTTAAAACTTATTAAATAGCCTAGACAATGCATTAGAGTTATTATATTTAAAATCGCAGACGATCTTTGATAAATATGACGTAATTAATATAATATTAAAGTAAACAATAAAATAGATAACCAACTCGTAATATATTGCAATTTCTTATATAAAAAACTTGATATATGTGATCTATTGCAAATTATTAATTAAGTTATGATTATATTAAGATATTAAATATTTATTTGGTCGCAATTCATATTTTTGTTTAAATTTTCAATTATTGATTTAATATGAAAGAATTTGAAAAAACGTTTACGAAAAAAACTCCTTTATATTAGTTACAAAATGGATTAATACAAATTAACTAATTAGTACACATCTAAATTAATGCAACGATAACGCTGCAATTTCCTCTACTAACTAGTAACCATGGCTTTACTCTGGCGTCACCATAGCAACGAAGTAAGAGCAGCGCTAGCAACCACGACACCAACAATACTCGTGATCGAAAGACCTGCAAATGCGTATCAGGTAAGCACATGTCTTAAATTCTAATGCAAGGATATAAGGTTGGGAATATATTTTTACACTAATTATGGATTTTAAATATATTATTTAATCTCATTTTACATATATATATATAATAAATATATATATATATATATATATATATATATATATATATATATATATATATATATATATATATATGAAAAATTGGGTTAAATAATGTATTTAATATAGATAATTATAATATATATACATATATATATATATATTGGTATAATAAATCTAATATAACATATATATTCTTCCTTCAACTTTATTTTTGGAGAAATTTATAATAAATATTTAGTTTGGATTTACAATTGTGATTTCATAACCACTATTTAATTAGTTAATTAATTAATTATTTAATTATTTAATTTCGAATGCTCATCTATTTATTTTAATTTATGACACTATAGTATGACAACTAAAAGCTATATATAGTTTTATTGTTATCATGAGTTTATTGTGAAGATATATTGAATCGAATTCAATATCTGCATTATAATATTTAATTAAGAAACGGACATCGGCTAAACTCGAGTGGTTTATTTAATATGCTACTCATCTATTATTGTTAACAATGAAGATATTATGCGATGACCTAGTAATGGCATAGAAGGCAAGACATATTTCTAATAATATTATTTGATTATGTTTAGCGGAAATATAAATATATTAATACATATATTAATATATATAAAATATATATATTGTTTAAAATAAAATTATTTTTATACCCAATTATATTACGCAATATATATATCGTTACTATCTTTCATTGAGCATTCATTTCGTATTCTTGGTAACTACATATCGGTGTTATTAGCAACATCTCATATACAAATCTTAACCACGCATTTCTTACGCGGTCGACATGAATTACGAGGAGATATAGTACTTACTGAAGTTAGACAATGGTTAGTGTACGGCGTATACTGTACATTATATAGTATACGGTGTACACTGTACACTGTACAGTGTACAGTGAAGACCTCACTATTGGTCACATATCATTTATACTAGTGCATGCTGGCGAGGAGAAAATGAGAGAGCTACGATAATCTGCTTTTATAGGAAAAATTACTTAAATATGAGCTTATGAAACATTTATTTAAACACTAACACCTAAGGAATAATGGTAATAAATACTCCCATTTGTGGCATAATTGTATTAAATACTAACTAAGTTATTAATATATAAAATATGATCGCATGTGACTTAGAAGTGTCTTGGATAAAATATACCTAGTTTTTATAAGGTAACAATATACAATAAATGTACGCAGCAGACGAAAATAGACACAATTAACGTTGAATGAGAAACGATAATAAATAATGTGCGATATGGAATGGAAGGTGCAAATTGATGTATTGATATTATAAAAAGTAGAGCGAGAGAGTTCAAATATGTATTAAGGAAATACGTGTTACAAAGAGATTATACACATGCATAATGAGACTACATAAAGGATGTAAAGAGGGTGTGGTATGATAAAGGAGTAGAGAGGAAGGTTAATGTTAGAGAGAGAGAGGAGATTCAAATAGCGAATAGAATAGGTAAAAGGGTATGCAAGAGTGGTCAAGAGGGGTCAAGAGGGGTCAAGAGGGGACCAGGGAATGTATTCGGGGATATAATATAGATATTAGGTTAAATAGTGTATAACTATATAACATGTTAAAGGTGTATATGGGGGTAATGAGATTACGACGATATGATTTAAGTAAGGGGTTTACCGTAGACATCGGTAGACACGCCCACTAACCGTATACTTTACATTGAAGACACGCCCACTAACTGATATGTTTTGCCGTATTAACCACTAGGTACGTCGTGGTCATTCGAGGCGAAGTATCGGTCATCGTAGCGGGCCATTCATCGCTAGCTGTGTACGCGAAATAGGATCGACTCATGCAATACAACGGATAGGATGCACACGCAATAAGAATGCGTGCTATGCACGCCGTGCGTGCGTCGGTAATACGCGTTGCCTAATGGCGCGGGATCTATAATCAAATTCGTTACCGATGTGTTCGATTGTACGTTGGTTTGTACGCGTGAGATGAGAAACAACGATAACAAATGCGCTAATTGACGATTACGCATGCGCGGTAAATGTATGCGTTCTTATAAGAACGCATCAAATATTATCAGCTGCAAATGCATTTTAAAACTATTTCCATTTATAGATATCTTCACTCATTATTATTAAAGTTTGTTTCGGAACATAAGTCTGACCAGTACCGTACTTCTTAGTAATATATGTATCAGTTAAAGCCATAAGAATTGAATACAAAATGACTAGAAAACTATAATGTTTCGGGATTAATAAAATATAATACCCTCAATAAATAATTCTCTTTAAATAGATATTTTTAAATACATATTTTAAATGAATATTTGTTAATATATTTATAAAAGTGTCGATATTATGAAATTAAAATTCGTATTCTGATTACTAACTGGAACTGGAGTTCTTCTTTGGATATTTCGAAACCGTAGTATAACTGAAGGTCACGTCGGTCATAATTGTAGTGGGCGTGGTTATAGACATTGTTGTTGTAGCAGTGGGCGTATTAGAACTGAGCTCGTTATTAGCGCTTGTTGTCATTTGTACAGCTGAATTAACGGTTGACACCGTAGTAGAAGGTGGAGTAGCGGTGGTGTGTGTAGTAGTTTCTACATTAGAGGAGGTTACCTTAGTTGTAGTGAATACGTCACTAGTAGTATCGGTAGAAGTAGTAGATGGTGAGATAGGTGTGCTGGGTGGAGTAGTTATGGTGTCCTTAGTAGAAACAAAGTCATTAGTAGTAGCAGCAATAGTGTTACCAACATTGTCAGTTGTAATGGCAAAAGTAGTAGTAGCAGAAGCAGTAGTAGCGGAAGCAGTAGTAGTAGTAGCAGAGTCAGTGGTAGTAGTAGCAGAAGCAGTGGTAGTAGTAGCAGAAGCAGTAGTAGTAGTGACAGAAGCAGTAGTTGTAGTAGTGGGAGCAGTTGTAGTATCGGGAGCAGTAGTAGTAGTAGCAGGAGTAGTAGTAGTAGCAAAAGCAGTAGTAGTAGTAGCAGAAGCAGTAGTAGTTGTAGTAGTAGCAGGAGCAGTAGTTGTAGCGGGAGAAGTAGTTGTAGTAGCGGAAGTAGTTTTATCAACAACAGTTGTTTCTTCTTCTATCTGAATATAATTAAGTAAACATTTATTTATAATATTAGTGAATATTAACAAACTTATATAGATTTTATAATAAAATATCAGAAATTATCATCGTCGTCGTAGACGTGGTCATCGTCATTATTATCATCATCATCATCATCATCATCATCATCATCATCATCATCATCATCATCATCATCATCATCATCATCATCATCATCATCATCATCATCATCATCATCATCATCATCATAATCATCATCATCATCATCATCATTATCATCATCATCATCATCATAATTATCATCATCATCATCATCATCATCATCATCATCATCATCATCATCATCATCATCATCATCATCATCATCATCATCATCATCATCATCATCATCATCATCATCATCATCATCATCATCATAATCATCATCATCATCATCATCATTATCATCATCATCATCATCATAATTATCATCATCATCATCATCATCATCATCATCATCATCATCATCATCATCATCATCATCATCATCATCATCATCATCATCATCATCATCTTCATCATCATCACCAACACCACCACCAACACTATCAACATATATACCTCTGCGATACAGGAAGTGTCGAACTTGGATTGCCATCGTTCATACATTGCTTTAGCGCAACTCGAGAACAGCTGAGGGGCGGGACTATGGGCGTGGTAAAGTGGTAAAGTGGGCGTGGTAGAAGGTGAAGTATGATTTTATTTAAGAATAACTAATGGGCATGTTAGAATTGGGCGTGGTAGCAGGTAGATTATAACATATATTAAACATAACCTTATTATGGGTTTATGTTTGTAATATAAGTGGTTTTAATAGTGGATGGAGTTTGGAATTCATTAAGAATAATGATGTAAGGGACTATAGGTATAGTAAAAGTGGGAGTAGTTTAAATTATAGGTGGAGTTTGGCACACATAAAATATATCTGATGTGTGTGTTTGTGGGCGTGACTAATGAACATGACATTAGTGCACGTGATACAGTTTAACAACAACAATATGAGATTATGCAAGAAGCTACGTGGGTAGGGATGGGCTGGAGAGATAGTAGAGTGTGTTAGAATACAGCTTGAGAATACCTTACATACGGGAATGTAAATTTGAGTGGTCAAGTAGTGATAATATAGACAATACAATAATAATATTTCAACCGTTATCGTAGATAACCTATTCACGTAAGATAGCATTATACATTTCCCTGAAGAGAATTCACAGACATTATTAGCGCAAGTATTCACAACGTTAGCATCGGATAGCACATGCGAAGGCAGGGTTTCTGAGTGGGTGTGGTCATTTGAAAGGGGCGTGGTTAGTGGAACATGGCGTAGCCGAAATATAAAGAGATATTAAGGCCACGTATGAAGTGATCTTCAAAATGAGTCATATTTAGCGTAATTTGCTGTTGTTGGCGGAAATAAATAGTTGTTGGCTTATTTATCAGCATTCAGGGGCACTGTCTGAAGATAGGGGCGTGTCTTAGAATATGTGTTGTTGGCGAGTATATACGAAATGAAGTCGTAAATAGTTTCAAACGGTGAATGCGTGATATAATGACAACATTCCAATATCATATGATAATTGATATATATATATATATATATATATATATATATATATATATATATATATATATATATTAATATGATTAAAGGTATTTGCATTCTATATATACATATATGTATTCCTGGTGTATTTGAATAAATATAATAAGCTGTTTACAGAAATTAAATATAGTTGTAAATATATAACACCACGGTTGGCCATTCTTATTATTTTAGATTTAATTCAATTATATTTACGTAAGATAGAACAATTATACAGAGTGTCGGTAAATATAATAACGTTATCGTTTGTTAAATATATATACTGCCAAATATACATACTAGCTCGGCTATGTATTATCCTATAATGTATTGACCACAACTAGGGAGGCTCGACTAACGGTCGTAATGATAGAGGCCCATTGTATGACCCAGTTCGTGCGCTAATGTAGAAGCGAGTCCGGTGATCTGATGGAGATGGGGTGTGGTGACATCACGAGGTTATGCTTGTTGTAAAGGGAAGGTCACGTGCAATGGTCAGTGGTGACATTAGTACATATAGCTGCAGCTCTTATGGTACAGGAGTAAGAGCTGGTGTTAGGTTGTAGAACAAACTACACCGTGCCATCTCCTACTCGTAGACACCTTCACATTACTCTCCCAGCACCCATTTCTAGCCCAGCTTTAGTCTAATCCCATCCACTGATGTAGTAAGAAACTAGCTCCTAGAAGTCTACTGTACATATCGGTGCGCATTGATTTATCCATAGACACGCCCTACCCCTAGCCACGCCCCTAGCCACACCCCTAGC
>OZ038318.1:11584874-11599941 GCA_964035775.1 Osedax frankpressi
CCCGATTTCGCTATTTACCCGATATCTCTATTTACTAGATATCTCTATTTACCCGATATCTCTATTTACTAGATCTTTATATACTGTTGATATGGAGAGTTATTGACGTAATTATGAAAACACGCACAATTATGTAATATTCTCTAACGCAGGGTCAATTATATTATATTAATGTTATTTTATTTTCATTAGTTAATATTTAATATAATATGCATACAATTATGTTTTCATATAAAAAGTATCTTCCCAGAGTATTGCTTGTTGTCTAAATTACGACAAGTAATCAATGTATAGTACTATAGTATAGTACTATAGTATATATTATACATATCTACTAATTTATGGTATTATAACACTTATCATAAACTCGGAATGCGAATAATATTATTGTTTCATAACATGTTTTATTTAGAATTTGTATTTTGATTATTAAATATTACCGGAAACGCGATATTGTGTTTCTATTACCTTATAAACATCTATTTATATTCTACCTTATTAATTTCTGTAACATTTTCAAAGTATAAATTTTATAGTACATTTGTACACGATTATTACATAACTTGTTTTACTACTTTATTATATTGATTTTATAAATAGTCATACATATATGTATATATAATATATTATAATATGTTTCTATATAATCGTCTGAAACAAAGCTATTGTCATCGTTTTTAAAGTATTAATTTAGCAATTATCGATGATTTTAACGGAAACAATTAAGCAAACAATTAATATTGATTCATATTTCTATTAAAGCATAACAATTCATATTGATTTCATGATGCACTAATGTTTTATTAATTTAAAAGCCAAAATACATTTACTAACGCATTAAAATTGCACTAATGCATTGCGCATATGCAATACATTAATTTGTTATTATTAATGGTATATTTACTGAACAAAATTAATAAAACTATAAATCCATAATCTTTAAAAAATAAATAAAAACAATTATATTATATTATGTTATAATAACCAGTTATTTATGAGTTGTAAATGAATTACAAATTACAGTACCATAAAAATATATTTCATTTTATTCCAAAAAAATACATTACAAAATTGTATTCATCCTATGATTAGTAATATTTCTTATTATTTGTATTTTGGAAATGTGTCACATTACCATAAGAATGTTAAACCAACCAAATTCTATGTACGCATTGATTGTAAACAATTATTAATAATATCAATATATAACATGAACACATATGGATACAGTTCATTCTGCTATTCAGCCCCATTAATATGGAACGTAATTCCACACAAAATACGCTTACTAGGAAATATTCTGTATATATAAAATATTTAAAAATATTGTATAGTAATTTGTATACTTTCAATGTTAAATAACCATTTGCTTGATTTCGATAACTTCACCATTCGCACATTCATTAAATATTAAATAACAGTATATTATATCGTAACATATAACTGTTAAAACTCCCAGTTTTATTCTGTACATAATATATTTATAATAGAATAAATATGAGAGTAAACTGTTAACATCGTTTACCTATTGTTTAATTTAATAATAGGAGACGTTACATTACTCTAATATTAGAGTTTTGACCAATTAGTATGGGTCTGGTTTATCTCTAACATAACATACGTCTAATATTTATATGAAATTAGCATTCATTCTAAATATGTTCTTAACGTTCCTTAATACAATATTATAATTTGTAAATTATTATTAAAAAAAATTTAATTAAAAATTATTATTGTATTGTTTTGTGTAGATATATATTTATTTCTAAAATGATATCAATAATAATTTATAATTCTTTAGATATGTTTGTAATTCTATACACTCATATATTTCTAACTATCTAGCTATTTATATTATAACATTTTATATTATAACATATTATAACATTATTTATTCACCATATTTAAAGATAGTTATTTTCATTATATGATGATCAGATGGGACCTTAATAACTATTGCTAATAAAATACCTTATATGGTGATTGAATTATAATTAATATGTTCTTTAGAAATAAGTATTAGCACATACAAATAAGGGGTTTCTTAAAAATATGTTCTTATAAGGTAGAAAATCAAGAATATCTTATTTTATTGAAATTATAAATTAAGTAAATATAATATTGTATTTAAAAATATAAATATTCCATTTATATATATATATATATATATAATAATATATATATATATATATATATATATATATATATTTATGAATTATACTATTTTATTATATGAAAGTATAATTATTACCTTAGTTATGGCGTCAGTAATTATTGTGAAATATCCAGGCACGTCACTGTGGAACCGTTTAATGTAGTTCTCCTGAAAAAGATAATTATTAAAATTATTATTATTATTATTATTATTATTTTATCATTTATTTTTAAATCTACTCATCTAAACATGTGCTAATTAATCGATATTCGTGAGGTTACATAAACATATGAAAACAATGCTATATTTAGATAATTAATAACGATTTCTGTTTGTTGGTTATTAGTATTATGATCATGCGTAGAATTATTGAGATACATAAACCACGCACGCGTTATTCTACATATTCATGTCATTTAATCACTATAACATGTAATACGCTAAATAATACATCAACTTTCATTGTTATTGATGTATATACACATATAAGTGTATCTATAGAAAGAAGTAGCTAATATTTATTTATCTCTATAAATTACCAGTACTGGATTGAATAATTCGATTGTTATTTAACTATTATGATATAATCATTCATATTTATGATCGCATATAATATACTATTTATAATTATTAATATATATTTAATCTGTTTTTAAATAATCTAAAAAATCATAATAATATCTTTATAACCAATATCGTCTGATTTATATTTTAAAGAATAATATTCTCATTATAGTTAATTTTTATATTGTATAAAATTGTAATAATATTTATCTTTATTTATATAATATGTAGCAATATCTCTCTCTCTCTCTCTCTCTCTCTCTCTCTCTCTCTCTCTCTCTCTCTCTCTCTCTCTCTCTCTCTCTCTCTCTCTCTCTCTCTCTCTCTCTCTCTCTCTCTCTCTCTCTCTCTCTCTCTCTCTCTCTCTCTCTCTCTCTCTCTCTCTCTCTCTCTCTCTCTCTCTCTCTCTCTCTCTCTATGTATATATATATATATATATATATATATATATATATATATATATATATATATATGTATATATATGATACTGTTAAAGTTTAATTATTAAGCTCTAGTATATAGAATTATTTTTGAAAAATATACAGTTAATATAAAAAGAAGTTAAAGTAGATAGTAAAATATAATGTTTAATTAAACGTAACTAAATTGTAAATTTTAACTTAAATTAATTCGTAAACTATTCCGTAAACTAGGATTATAATAATTAGTAAACAATAACTTAAACTAGGCCTTAAACGATGAGTAATTTAAGAAGTAAACTATAACTTAATCTAGGCCGTAACTTAGGACTACCTAAAAGTAAACTATAACTTAAACTAGGCCGTAACTTAGGACTACCTAAAAGTAAACTATAACTTAAACTAGGCAGGAACTAACACATTTTATGTCGCAATGGAAACACATGTCAACTTCTCCGTTTTTTACAATAGATCTTTTGTTCTAAGGCCGGAATGTAGGAATAATTAAATATCATGCAATTAACATATCATCATTACCTATATTATATAATTCTTATATACAATTATCCAAAATATATATATTTTATATTTGTATTAACGTATATTATAAGATAATAAAAATACATATAAATAACCACATATATCTACGCCTTTATATATATATATATATAGCCCCCAATTGATTCATATTATAATAATAATGGTTAAATAAATAGACTAACTGATTAATTTAATTAGTATGCATATGTGATTAGTGTACCTGTATTGATTACTCATTAATGTTGATACCTTTATCAATATTAAGGAGTTATATCGATTGTAATGATGACATCTAAATGAAATGATGATATTTATATGCCGTTAAACACTCGCTAGAGTCTACATTGTTTAAATAAAGTGAATGTACCGCAATCTTGTGTAGCGAGGTGCCGGTTTGTTTACCTGAATTATAAATTGTGGGGTCTATATTTTTATGTATTCTCAAGTCTATAGTTTGGATACCAATCATATACGCATACTTTATTACATATTATAATATATTATATAATATATAATATATTATAATTTATATAATATATTATAATTCATATAATATATATTAAAATATATTATAATTTATATAATTTATTGATTAATTATGTTTATATATCTATTAAGTTAACCACATTTTATCATATTATATTATAATTAAAATAATAATTATGCTATCATCCTCGCATTAATATGAATATTACGTAATGCTATATACGTAGAGTTATAATGGTAATTCAGTATATTCTATTTAATATTCAATTAATAATTAAGGATTAATAATTAGGAATAACTTCATATACTGCCTAGGTACTATAACGGGTTAAATACGAATTCTAATGACTAACCCTGATGTTAGCGGAATAAACACCTGTGAAGGGGTTATGTTAGATATTAATCATCATAGCTGATATGAGTGAATTCATTAAATAATCATATATATATAATATATATATATATATATATATATATATATATATATCTATATATATATACATATATATATATATAAATATATATATATTAATAAATAATAACGCATTATTATATTTGAAATCTCTCCGACTTACATAACTATGTAATAATGGTAATATATTACGTAACTATAACTGTATAAATAATTACTATAATAATTACTATAGTCCTGGTCAATATATATATTAACCCTTTATTAACAAGAATTTCATTATGGGCAAATTCATATTAGAATGTATTAAGATCTCCACATCATTTAAATATATCATTATATGTATATATTATATATGTACTATATAGCATATATAAATTATATTTACTATACAGCTTATATAAATTATATATATATTATACGGCATATATACATTATATATGTAATAGACTATAGCCTATAGCTTAATAATCAATTTAATATTATACCTACTATCCGATAACCTAACCGCTCAATATATAAAACAATGATACTTGGATATTTAATAAAAATAGATATATAATAAAGATATATATATATATATATATATATATATATATATATATATAATAAAGATAGATATATATACAATAAAGATAGATATATATACAATAAAGATATATAGATATATAATAAAGATAGATAGATATATAATAAAGATGGATAGCTATATAATAAAGATAAATATATATAATAAAGATATATAGATATATAATAAAGATAGATAGATATATAATAAAGATATATATATATATATATATATATATATATATATATATGTATAATAAAGATAGATATATATATACAATAAAGATAGATAGATATATAATAAAGATAAATATATATATATATATAATAATGATAGATATATATACAATAAAGATATATAGATATATAATAAAGATATATAGATATATAATAAAGATAAATATATATATATATATAATAAAGATAGATAGATATATAATAAAGATAAATAGATATATACAATAAAGATAGATATATATATATAATAAAGATAGATAGATATATAATAAAGATATATAGATATATAATAAAGATAGATATATATATATATATATATATATATATATATATATATATATATATACAATAAAGATAGATAGATATATAATAAAGATAGATAGATATATAATAAAGATATATATAAATATATATATATATATATATATATATATATATATATATATAATAAAGATAAATAGATATATAATAAAGATAAATAGATATATAATAAAGATAGATAGATATATAATAAAGATAGATATATATATATAATAAAGATATATATATATATATATATATATATATATAATAAAGATATATATATATATATATATATATATATATATATATAATAAAGATGCATTTTCTATCAATTGTAACTTCTCATTAGGTTTAACTGGACCACGGTATGAATGTTTATCAAGTCTAGTGTCCGGACCCAAAGCCCTTTACAAGCGAACAATGCGTATTTATACGTAGCCTATTAGCTCTATGGTAAGGGCCCATGGGTAACGCCAAGCCGGACGCTAGGGTATAGACCTACGATACCTTGTTATATAAAGATATAAAGCTTGTTCTATAAATAGCTCCTCGGTGAGTTATCTCATATATCGTCTTGTTGCGCAATGCATATTGACCCATCAATTCGATATCTCTCATCTATTGACCGTTTACATAAGATAAGCCTAAATATATTTGGGGGTTTATACTGGAGTTTATATTAGGGCATATAAAGGGTCTATACGGGTATATATATATATTGGTGTATATACGGAGATTATACCGGAGTTTATATTAGGGCCTATTAGGGCCTATATACGGGTGTATATACTGGTGTATATATGGGTGTATATACGGGTGTGTATAAGGGTGTATATATAGTTTTAAAAATAATACAGCGTCTCTCTAATATGCAATTAATACATTTAAAGTATATAATATATTACGTCATGTGCTTATTTATTTATGTGTAGATTATATTCAAAGTAGTCGCCGGGGTGATCTTAGTTTTTAATTAAACTAAACGTAAGCTTATATATATATATATATATATATATATATATATATATATCTATATATATATATATCATAAGCTATTTGGAAATGTGTAAGATAAACTAGTTAATAAATACCTACAGGTAAGGATAAGTATAGATCTAAATGTATTTTAACATATCATCTCATTTTCAATTCTATCAAATTTGTTACATTTTAGTTGAAAACTTGATATGTAAATAATCAACTGCCATATCCTCGATAGAGGACTATCTATATAGAAGTATACATAGAGAAATATCTATATATGGCTATATATATCATGGTATCTATAACGGATTATATATTGTGAGGAATACACAATCTGAACATTTACTATACTCCATAATTAGTATTTATTATTATTATTATATATTTATATAAATGTATTATTATTAATATATATTTATATTAATTTATTATTATTATATATTTATATAAATGTATTATTATTAATATATATTTATATTAATTTATTATTATTATTATATATTTTTATTAATTTATTATTATTATTATATATTTAAATTAATTTATTATTATTATATATTAATATTAATTAATTATTATTATTATTATATATATATATATATATATATATATTAATTTATTAGTATTATTATATATTTATATTAATTTATTATTATTAATATATATTTATATTAATTAATTATTATTGTTATTATTATATTTTTATATTAATTTATTATTATTATTATTATATATTTGTATTAATTTATTATTATTAATATATATTCATATTAATTTATTATTAAAGAGTTACTTATGTTACTAAATATATGTAGATACAATATACTGATTACATTCAGTGAGTGAGTTTAAAGTAATGAGTAAAAAGTAATGGAATAATCAAGATTAAGTAGTTTACGAAGTCGAGTGTATTTTAATTTACTATTGCTAAGAATAACCGCCATTTTAATTAATATTATAATATGGTCCTAAAGTAGAGTTGATTCGTGGCTATTCAATGTATGATTATTGCCGCGTTACGTAATATAATGTCTATTACGCAACATTTATGAGTACATTGTTACAATGTAACATCGTCATATAACAGAATTTAATTAAACAGAAAAACAGTAGAATCTTGGTTGAAGGCGCGTGGTTGGGTGTGCGATCTCAGTGGGGAATGGAGTGGAGAGTGGGGTTGGATTGGGGGTTGGATTAGGAGTACGCACTAACTTACGGTAAAATACATGAGAATATATGGGGAATGTACTATAACAATGTTATAGTGTAACAAAGATTAATATTATTATTAAGCATTATTATGCATTATTACAATCTACATATATGAAACTAATCACAATACAATTAGTTAAACTTTTGTACACAGATATATTCACATATCCGTTTTCCATTATACATCATAATGGAGGTAATGATGTAACAGGTAAATAATTAGAGAGCTGTTATTTCATGGATTTGTATAATTGTAGTAGCATTAGTTATTGTATTGATATTAGTTATTGTAGAAGTATTAGTTATTGTATTGATATTAGTTATTGTATTAATATTAGTTATTGTAGGGGTATTAATTATTGTATTAATATTAGTTATGGTAGTGATATTAGTTATTGTATTAATATTAGTTATTGTAGGGGTATTAATTATTGTATTAATATTAGTTATTGTAGTGGTATTAGTTATTGTATTGAAATTAGTTATTTTAGTGGTATTAGTTACTGAAATGGTATTAGTTTTTGTGGTGATATTAGTTATTGTATTAGTAGTTGAAGCAGTTAGTGTGTTTTGTGTAGTTATATTATTATATCACCACATAAAATTATCTATATCTATCTGACAGCATTGTTGATATTGATTACGAGATTGCAGATAACGATTTCAATATTCTACAATGATATCTAAAAGACAATGACACCGTTATTAGTTCATTAATAATGATTGGACAGCGATATCGGAGATATAATTTGTACAGTTATATATTCCAGTTAATTCAACTTTGAACTGAGTGCCACACGATGTTGTGGTATTTATTGAATTATGAAATATTCGGATCACATGCATTCGAAGTTATTTATATAATCGAATGTCATGTAGAAAAACAGAAAACAATTGGAAATACTTGTTCTTATCTAGTAATCTGTCTTCTGTATCAGATTTATCCCGGATAATATTATACATAACTCGAACAATAAGCGCACCTGCTTACATAGACATAATAAAACCCACTCCACACACGCGCAGAACAAATCTCACACCGCACACACCCAGAATAAAACCAACACAGAACACGCATAACAAAACCTACACACACCCCTACGCACACCCATAATAAAACCCTATATAGTTATTAGCTTTATTTCAATTGAATTCTTATTTATATATCAACATATAAATATATTTATACTCCACGTTAAGTTGATTTTGTAAAGCATTGACTAGTAGAGTTTCAATTTAAGTTTATCTTTCGAAATATTGCGAAACTATACTACGCCTAACGGAAGCTAAGAAATAGTACAAGAACATGCACGATGATACATGCATGAACATACATGCACATACATAACGGATTTATTGAGTTGACGAAGTCATAAAATTATAATATATTGAATTTTATCAATATTATCAAGGCACATTTTAATTCGTCAGATTTTTTATTTTTTATTTCGTGAATTATTCTCATATAAATAAACTATTATCAAATCTTAATATTTTTTAAACACATTTATTTACACGAATCTAATAATTATTAGTTCGTGAATATATATATATTATTAATATTTAAGTAAATCGATTTAACAAATAAATGCATTATTAATTATATCATATTATTTGCCGATAAACATAGACGTATTATTTTAAGGAATGCATTTTATTTACAATTATCATTTATCATTTATTAATACAAATGTGTAAATTATCATATATTATTATTAATTTTTTGCCTGAAATTTGTTATAAATATAAGTTAACATTTCTTAACTTTTTAATGTCTCAACATTTCTCTTCCTTTAGTAAAATATAATTTCTAATAAAATATACAAAATTATCTTTTTAGAATATTGACTTACTTATTGGAAACACGTGGGAATAATCATCAACCAATTAGATAACGAATTAGCGACTTAAGATAATGTGCACCCAATGATCTAAGCCAAGGATTTCTATGTTGTGAATATAGCAACAAAGTTTGATAACTTACTTTACAGTAAAGTACACCACCTGTGTGTATCTTCGAGTTAAAGAAGAGATCTTCAGAGATATCGGAGTAAGAATGGAAAATATTATATAAACTTAGTTAAATATTATGTAATAACCAGGACATCGTTCCAGATATTATTAGAGGTTATTATACGGTAATAATGGGTTATTAATTAGTCGAATAATACATAATAATTAATACATGTCATAGTGTGTGATGTATACACAGTACACTATACAGTATACAGTGTACATTTTAGTTTTTAGTTTTTACTTTTACAGTGTACAGTGTACACAGTACAGTATTATTAGAATCCTATCCGGATGAGTGTAAATGTATATGTATAAGCACTATAAGTATACTAAGTATTATAAGGTTATAAGTACACTAAGTACTATAAATACAATAAGTACTGTAAGTACACAAAAAACATCCAGGTCATTTTAGTTTTTTTTAAGTTTATTTTTTATTTTAAATAATTATATAAGGTTGCATAATAGCTACATAATTTGGTTTATCATCATCTGTAATAGTTGCATCACATGGTTACTCGGGTACATGTTACTACATAGCGACTGAACTGTGTTGTAAAGGAGGATTTTACACTTACAATGAATTACATTTAGGTTTTACCGGATGATTTTTATACCAATTAATGATTTTTAATACTAATTAATTATATGTGCTTATAGTGTCTGTAGATAATAGATTAGATCAACTGCATTATTGTTCAGGGTTGATTTCCATTGACTCGAGAAGCCTACACTCTAGCTTCACACTACCACACACACACACACACATACACACACACATACACACACACACACACACACACACAACCGGAACCTATACTATAAGGGGTGTTCTATTAATCATGATATCCACTATACGCGTATTGCCTTTATTATTAAAACAATTGCTCAGGGACAATGCCCACCTCTCTACAATAACCCATATATAGTGGTATCTATATAGTGGTATTTATATATTGGTATCTATATAGTTTAAAACCCGAGGTACGAATATTCCGTAATCCGTTAGATCCTACTAAATAATTATTACCATCACCTGCCAATACTTACACTACCGTGTCACAAACTAATTACACCTCTACAAAATATCTCTACTGTCTCCACACCGACACATATGAACCCAACTCAAAACTAGTTGTCCCGTTACTTCCTCCACAAGACTACGTACGAGAACTTTACTTAAACCCCGGATGATGATTTAGTGTACAATACAATACGAATAATACGAGCTCTTTTTTCGAAAATTGATAACGTTGCAAAATGCAAAACATTCTAACTTCTCTTATGATTATTTATAACTATAGTTATGTAATCATATATCGAACAATGGATAAAACTATAGATAATTGGTGTACCAGTAATATTGAAGCATGACCGGATTTAGACTGACGATGTAAATTATAAGTTATTTTTATATCTTAAAATTGAACATGTGTAATATATATTTAATGTATTAAATAGAAATTTCTTCTTTATTAAATAATTGCGCATAGATTAGCCAGCAAATAGTTGAGATGTGTTTTTAACATCATTCATTCACGAATTGCTGTTCTTAGCACATGGCAATAACCTTCTAGCTCGAATTTAATAACTAAACAAGTTTAATTGATCATTTGTATCATATGACGTATTGCGGTTGGAAAGTTTAATTTAAGCTTTATTCGTGTTCCCATATCCAGATCAGCTGAGTAGGATATAGGATATAGTAAGACTGACCTTAAATCTAGCTAGAATATACACCTTGTATCAACTGATTATCTAGTCTTGTTTGTTTCATTACACATGTCAATATGTACTGTAACTGTAATGTATTTCTATAGATTAACGTATCTTACTCAATCACTGTACTTACTCTAACTTACTCTAACTTACTCTAACTTACTCTAACTTACTCTAACTTACTCTAACTTACTCTAACTTACTCTAACTTACTCTAACTTACTCTAACTTACTCTAACTTACTCTAACTTACTCTAACTTACTCTAACTTACTCTAACGTACTCTAACTTACTCTAACTTACTCTAACTTACTCTAACTTACTCTAACTTACTCTAACTTACTCTAACTTACTCTAACTTACTCTAACTTACTCTAACTTACTCTAACTTACTCTAACTTACTCTAACTTACTCTAACTTACTCTAACTTACTCTAACTTACTCTAACTTACTCTAACTTACTCTAACTTACTCTAACTTACTCTAACTTACTCTAACTTACTCTAACTTACTCTAACTTACTCTACTCTAGTCCCTTACTCTACCACCCACTACACTCGACTAACCAGGTGACAAGAGTAAGAAGGTGAACAGACACGGGTTCCAAGTTAGCATATTAACTCCGGTTGTGGGTATATAACGGGTTTAGTTGAAGTGCGGAGGCACCGGAGTGGTTAGAGAACGAGGATGTTCAGCTGAATTTAGGATTCCGGAGATTAGCGGAACTCGGATTGAGGTTAGAAATTGTATTGAGCGGGAAGCTTGTTATGATGGGCAAGTCGATGTAGCAGTTAGAAGTGATTATCTTATATCGTGTATCCGCTTGGTGTATTAATAATTATTAGTGTGATTAAAGGAAATATGGTTAAATAGTGGGAAAAGGTCCAATAGTGGTGATATCAATAACGATGAATAAATGCTATATCTATGATTTACGTTATCTATCCATTTATTTGTATATTTCGTAATCGAGATAAATGTATTGTAGATCTGCAACGAGAGTTTTGGCAGTAGATAGAGATGCGTATTCTACTCCGTATGATAAAAGGTACGATATCGGTATACGCGATATTAATGACGAATAGGCGGACTAAACGAATGGGCGTGGTTAAAAGCCTTATATGGGTGTGGCAACGACAGTCCGAGAGCCTTCACAACCGCAATCCGAAGTATGTTATATAAGAAGTCTAGGCTCTTTCAATATATCTCTTTCAATTAATGAATATGCATATAATGGCAATATGGATATATTATATAAAAATAAATCATATTTTCTCGATATAAATAATTTTGAGAGCATTTTGATCTAATGATAAATTAGAATTATATAATAGTTTCCCGTAGTAATTGTATATTGAAATTAGTTAAGCATATTATACCATTAACGTCGGATGTGTTAATAAATGATAATTATCTATGATTTATATGAATATTATTCATTGAATAATCAACGATATCACAGATGGAATAATGGATACTGACCAATTTGAATTATAATCATTCTGATATGCTATAAATACTTATCCTACTTAAAATAATGACCTGTCAGTTGATGCACTAGAATCTAGATACTACTCCATGAAAGATACTTTAAAGATACTTAATATAAACTTAATATAAACCTTAAATTAATTAATTTTAATAATTTTTTAATAATCTATATAAATATGCTAATTAATAATCTTACTCTTAATACATTTTCCCAGTTATAATAAATTAATGACAAAGCTATTTTTGTAAGTTATTTTTTTTAGATCTCTATATATTATTGTATATATTAATTGTATATATTCTATATATTATTGTATATATTAATGTATACGATATATTTCGACACTAACTCAAAAATAGCTTACAATTTATAATAAAAGTAAGAAGGTAGTTAAACATTAAAGAAAGTTTGCCTCCGTTAATTTTCTAGGATTCCGGAAGACGAATCCTATAATTAGTTTTAATTTCGATTATTTTTGAAAATAAATCTTATACTTCCCAAAAATAAGTTTTATTTTTTGTTTATTTACCTTAAATCTAATTAATAATAATGATTTTGATTTATGTTTTCATATATAGTTTCAATAAGTAAAATGACGAGGTAAATTAATTTTAACATTCCGATATATTATATATTATAATTTATATTTATTTGTATATCTATGATTAGATAAATAAAGTAATAATTGTTAAAATATCGCTAGAGTTTCGCGATATTTACATAAATTATATATATGTTGAAATCTAGATAAGTAGGCAAGTTATGTATGTAACATTTATTAAATCAATAAGTTATCAACAATATCTTCTTCTCCAATTAAATCCACAGCAAATACTTAAACATCTGAAACGTATACGAAGTTAATTTACATTTACGCATCGAAATGCTATTCTATAAATTAACAACGTACGCATTCATCGACATCGGTACTTCGAATAATAGCCACAACGCACGCAACACACGCATGCACATACGCACGCAACACACGCACGCAACACACGCGTGCACATACGCACGCAACACATGCAATCAACACACGCGTGCACATACGCACGCAACACACGCACGCAACACACGCGTGCACATACACACGCACATACGCACGCAACACACGCACGCAACACACGCGTGCATATACGCACGCAACACACGCACGCAACACACACGTGCACATACGCACGCACGCACGCACGCACGTACTCACGCATGTACGCAAAGCGTGCACTCAACACGTATGCCATATATGCGGAACACGTCAATAAAATAGCAAACACAAGTACAAATGAACTGAGGCGTTCTGCAAATTTACTAACGCACGCAATCGCAGATAACAAGAATAGCAAGACGAGCCAGCCACCAGGTAATAAGCTGCCGCTTCCGGTCAAGCCCTCTCTAGTGACATTCTTAACGGATAACCAAATGGCGATAGCCTGTTTCCGGGCTGTGAACGGAGCGTACCGAATTCTGAAAGGCGGAGTTCGAGTTAGTCCGTTGTAGTTACTTTACTCGTCTGCCAATACAACAATTCAGATTCAATTACTTGAGGCGAACTAGGCGATAGTAAATCGACTGTCTTGGCGGGTAGCGGAGTCGAGTTTTGCGATGGTAGGTAACGCCGCGGTTGCCATAGTAACCTATTCAACTTCTCGAATCGTCTGCATTTCTTGAGAACTGGCTTGAGATGCGAGAAAGAATTGAAAGAGTGACGTCCATGGTAGTTTCCCATTCCACTCTCTCCTACACCTCCAAACGGTAACTCGCTAACTGTATATCGGTAATAGGTCTATATATAGTAAGATATAGCGTACATAGTGTTACTGTGTACAGTGCACAGTGCACAGTGTACAGTGTACAGTGTACACTGTACACTGTACACTGTACACTATTCCTTACTCTACACATATACACACATTGTACACGTTTACTTTATGTCCTGTCTATGTGCAACGTATGAAGTTGT
>OZ038318.1:11600141-11660748 GCA_964035775.1 Osedax frankpressi
TTCATTACAAAATGATAAATTATTTATGATGAAAGAGTTTCATCGACTCCTGATGCCCTCTATCGAGATCAAATTAATAATGTAAATGAATGTAAACAAATATCGATAACGAATATCTTGTTAATGGTTAGTTAATATTCTTCTTAATGTTATAAAATATTTATATATTAATATATATATGTGTGTGTGTGTGTGTGTGTGTGTATGTGTGTGTGTATGTGTGTGTGTGTGTGTGTGTGTGTGTGTATGTGTGTGTGTGTGTGTGTGTGTGTGTGTGTGTGTGTGTGTGTGTGTGTGTGTGTGTGTGTGTGTGTGTGTGTGTGTGTGTAGTAAAAGTATATATAATAAATATAATAAATATAATAATATATATAGTATATATACTTTTAAATAATAAATTTTCATATTATAGTAAACAGATAATTATCAAAAATGGATACCATTTTATAAAAAGTATAATATAAAAAATATATTATATCGATAAAATATAAAATTAGTTGATTATAGCTCTTTTTATATGTACAACAAAAAATTAAATTGAAATACTATATCAATATTAATTACAATATTTAATAAAAATATATTGCTTATAATAATACTACACATATAATTGAGATATAAATTAATTATTATATTGTAATTTTATATTTAATAATTGAATAAATTATAATATATAATAAAAAGTGTAATTTTTTTAGTTCTGTGTAGAATTCATTACATGTATAACTGTAAAAATAAATTTAAAAGTAAATTATTAATGAAATTTATTATATGATTTTAAAATTCATATTATATAATCTAATTCAATTAAACATACCGAAGTATAGTAATGCATTCTCATAAAATACACAAACTCAATTTCTAGATAATTATAAATAGTAGGTTATTTAATTTAGTATATACCCAAAGTTTATTTAATACGAATTTGTACGGTAGGAATATTTAATTATTACTATAAAAGATCTATAAAAGTTTTTAGAATTTAAAATAAAATACATAAAATAGATATTGACTAGACAACATTAAAAGTGAAAAAAGAAAAAAGATTTTTAATAAAAACCAAGCGATTAGATAATGTTATTTAAATTCAAGAAATAATAAAAAAATTAATAACATAATATATCGATAAATAATAATGATAATGATAATTAAAAATGGCAATTAAAACGAGCAAAATATTCTAATGTAAACAATAAATGATATAGTATACATTTAGATATGTTAATAATTTATATATATTAAATAATTATATTATCTTAAAGATTCAATGTTCAATATATATAATTATATTTAAGAAATCATGAATTATTGGATTTTAAAATATTTTAATAAAAAATAATATAATGTTATTCTTAATAATATATGAATTATTATATACTATTATTTCATTTACAAGGTACAATTGCTACATTCAAATTTAACAACAAAGGTGTTATGTCACTAAAGTAGTGTATAAATATTTGGATCTCCTTCGTTTTGAGAGATCTTTATGAAATCAGAGAAACTATCATTAAACGATGTTAATAGCTTAATAACTCTTATCTATTAAATACCCTATAGGGTAAGTATACTTACTCACCATGCTTATTTTTATTATTTAAATTATATCAATAATTAATATATATCTATCTATCTATATATATATATATATATATATATATATATACATATTTTAGAATTTGAATTAGTTTCAATATATCGACATGTCATTAAACATATATTTAATTATCTGAAACAATAACTATTACATATCATTATATTTATTATTCACTATAATATTTTTATAAAATAAATATATTTCCATCCTTATAATAATAATCGCATCTTGGAATACTTGAAATTAAATTAAATGGAAATAAAATATGCAATAATCAAAAATTTATATCATGAATATTTATATCAAAAAAATTAAAAAATATAATTGTAATAAATAGATTGATAGATGGAAGGAAGAATGGATGGATGGTTAGATGGATGGATATATAGTTGGATGGATGAACGTGTGAAATGTTATCCTAGATTCAATAACTTGCCAAAGATTACTAAATATACTACTAATTATATGAATGATAATAGTCGTAGTATAATGTTATATTGGCTGTCAACTCCGCATTCATCATTGGAAGTTAATAAATCATAACAAAATAAATATATGAAATTAAGTAACAGTAGTTATTAAGTAAATTAAGTAACAGTAGTTATTAAGTAAACTAAGTAACAGTAGTAATTAAGTAAATTAAGTAACAGTAGTAATTAAGTAAATTAAGTAACAGTAGTTATTAAGTAAATTAAGTAACAGTAGTAATTAAGTAAATTAAGTAACAGTAGTAATTAAGTAAATTAAGTAACAGTAGTAATTAAGTAAATTAAGTAACAGTAGTAATTAAGTAAATTAAGTATCAGTAGTAATTAAGTAAATTAAGTATCAGTAGTAATTAAGTAAATTAAGTATCAGTAGTAATTAAGTAAATTAAGTATCAGTAGTAATTAAGTAAATTAAGTAAGGGAGTCATATGAGGTCAATATTTTGAACGATATAAAAAAATAATTTTCATGTGTTGATTTGCAGATTCTAATGATATATATTTCTAATATATATATATATATATATATATATATATATATATATATATATATATATATATATATATATATTATATAAAGCTCACCACGTCTATAAATATATGTGTATGTATGTGTATGTGTATTTCCTAGATTTGGGTATTTCATATCTTTATTTTTATAACCATTTACTAACTTCCAATATATATAATAATCTTTTGAAAGTTATTATTATCTAGGGTAACATTTCACACGTCCGTCCATCCAACCATCTATCTATCCATCTATACATGCATCAATTCTTCCTTCCATCCATCTAACAATCTATTTATTACATATATATTATTATTATTTCTTTTAATCTTCACGATTATTACATTTTTGATTATTGAATATTTATTCTATTTAATTTAATGTCAAGTATTCCAAGATGCGATTATTATTATATTGATGGAAATATATTTACTTCATAAAAACATTATATTGAATAGTAAATATGATATGTAATAGTTATTGTTTCAGATAATTAAATATATGTTTAATGACATGTCGATATATAATGACATGTATAATAATGGCATGTCGTTATATCGAAACGAATGAATTAGTATAATTACACTCTGACAAAATGAAAATAATCTTCCAAACAATACTTGAAAGAATTACCAAAAGAAGATAAAACCAATTACATTACTTCAATTACTGATATAATACGTATTTATTACAATAGTCAGTATAATTAATCAATTAATAATAAAACCTCCAATCGTATCTATAATAATCTATCATCAAACCTCTCTAAACTTATTCTCCTTATCTTATCTAAATATGGTAAAAAGATATTCTTTTATCATTCTAACAGTTGCTTGATTACATTTTCTACGAATCTGATCAGACTAGCTTCTAGCATGCATACATGCTAGCATACGTACCTCGATATCATAAAATATCATAAAATATTTCAATTGCACAACATGAACCACCCACACTCTCAAGAATATTATTATACTATTTATGTGAATAAATACAATACAACAATAACTACAACATTATATATTTATATATTTCAGAAATGTAAATAGAAATATTGAACATTATGTAAACTCTTGTAGCGCTCAATATCGAAATTATTTCCATTTTTTAATATTCGTTATTATTAAAGAAACCTTTTTACAATATTATCATTTTCTAGAATAAATACTTATTATATAATTTATTAATTTAATGAATATTTGTATCTATTTTTAGATCGGCTATTGAAATATAAAGTTGCAAAATAATACATTTTAAATAAATACATTTTATTTGTATGTTGGTTTTTAATTAAAATATGTAATTTAATTTACAATTGATTTATTATATAAAATATTAATTATATATATATATATTATATAGACTATAAATAAATATAAAATTATATATACTATGAATAAATATCAGCAGTATTCTGGAAGTCAGCAGTGCATGCAAATAACTTTTTAATATTTCCCTCGTCTGATTCACTTTCCGTTGCATTCGAGTTATACAATTGCATGTTGTTGTTCATAGTTGATTGATAAAATGGTGTATATGAATTCTTATGATACAAAATTAAAAACCAGATTATTATTATTAAAATAATAATTAATAAATAAATATATCTGTTGCATGTTATTGAACCTAGTTGGTTATATTAATATATATATATTATTATTTAGATAATACAAATATTATATAATTCAATTCTAGTTTAAAATATTTGTTTTCCTATATATATTAAAAGTAATTATTTTTAAATTAATTTTTATAGACATCGTATATAGAATACTGACCTATTTTACAAATTGTAGTCTCTTTATTATTCTTTTCTATTAATAATTTTTATTAATGTAATTGTAATTATTTTATAATAATAATTATAATATGATTGCTAAGGATACTAATATAATTTATGTAATTTGATTATTAAAATAAATCCAGATAATAGCGTTTTTATTATGTGCATTATTAGACTATTAATAATATATGAATTTCATTTGCTAGAACCTTATCATGGAATAAATTATAAATTTGTTACATTTTTGTATTATGAACAAATTAATATTTCTCAAATTACATAATGATGTTAACCAATAATTCAATTATATATTGCTTCCTACATTTTTATAAATTTACATAATTTTAGAAATTGTTTAAAATTGTAATTAGTTAAGTAAACTCTATATAGTAATGAGAAATACGTACAAAAATATTGAAATTATGCATCATATATTTAATTTTAATTTATTTTCGTACTAATAAATTGTTGTATAATGGTTAAAGAAATAATATTGATGATAACCTTTATTGCAGTTTAGATTTTCTAACATTTCTGAATATAGGATAATATTGATTATTCTTATTACAGTGAATCCCGAAAGTCGAAGAACGACGTTCGTAACTAGTCCTTCATTAGAGTAGCAATTACTATATATAGCTACAATATCTCCATATGAATTAGAAGTTTGTAATTCTCCGGAACATTGCTCGGAAATATTGTGATTCGTGTAATTTAATAATTTAAAATTCATTGTATTTTTAGTATCGCATAAAGTAGTTTCGGAAGTATTTTTATTAGTCAATATGACTAAAGAACGTATTTGACTAGGTTTGTTTAAAGTCAATGATAAGCAAACATCACATGGTCGTTTATTATCACCACAGTTTATTATTGACTTCGTATAATTTTGTGAAACTTGCAGTTTATCATTTATGAAATTATCCGATAAAAGGTTGGCACATAAATGATTTTTCTTATTAGTTTCTACAATGTTCTGATATTTTAATATTGGCCATTCGAATTCTACAAGTACCTCGCAAATTGAAATTAAATTATTCGTAAATAAAATTATGGTTAGTATACTTGTGTTTTTCCAGATTACCTCGAATTCGATTTTAGTAATTTCACCTTAAAAAGAAAAACACATTACATTGCAATTTGTATATTTCCTAAAACAACATATATTATAATGTATTATTAATAATTAATATATACTATATTTATATTATGAAAAGTTATGATTTCACATTATTATGATTAAATATAAATAATAGTACTACTCCCAGTAAACAATAGTGAAATAATACTTGGGTTAACATGTATTTGTTATGTGTTACTCAATATAAGATTGTGTTGCAGTATGTTTTACAACATTAGCTAAATTTACTATGTTGAGTAATACATAAAAACCCAGGTTAACCTAGATATTATTTCACAATTTTTTAATAGCCAAAAAATACAACCCCAAAAATGTATAAATCGATCTACTACTTTTTTATGATCTTTGATTTATAAATTATATATTATACTAGCTTATTAGAAATTTCACGAATATAATTATTTTCTAAATATAAAATATAGATAATTATTTGTAATATCGGTTTAAATATAAAAAAAATGTTAACATGAGTTAACTTTTTTTTTATATATAGATGTATACTATATATTACAGTATACTATATATAATGATGTTTGACGTGTATATTATATGCACATATAAATATATTAGTAGCATAACACATTTTAAAATCGCATATACGATTACAATATTATATAAGTTAAAATTAGTATCGCTATTAATTAATAATTAATTATTATGATGTTTCTTTAATTAATATATGATATGATATACATCATATTATATATTATATGTTATACCACCGCACTGGTATACGTGTACTATAGAATAGTTATATTGTATATATATTATAATATATATATATATATATATATATATATATATATATATATATATATATTTTATGTATGTATTAATATATTTATTGTAAAAATCTTTACTATAAAATATTGCTGACCAATAGTTTAACTATGATAACGATACAATATAATATATATTAAATGTAAATTCATGATGAAAAATTTAAATTGTACTACTACTACTACTACTACTACTACTACTACTACTACTACTACTACTACTACTACTACTACTACTACTACTACTACTACTACTACTACTACTACTACTACTACTACTACTACTACTACTACTACTACTACTACTACTACTACTACTACTACTACTACTACTACTACTACTACTACTACTACTACTACTACTACTACTACTACTACTACTACTACTACTACTACTACTACTACTACTACTACTACTACTACTACTACTACTACTACTACTACTACTACTACTACTACTACTACTACTACTACTACTACTACTACTACTACTACTACTACTACTACTACTACTACTACTACTACTACTACTACTACTACTACTACTACTACTACTACTACTACTACTACTACTACTACTACTACTACTACTACTACTACTACTACTACTACTACTACTACTACTACTACTACTACTACTACTACTACTACTACTACTACTACTACTACTACTACTACTACTACTACTACTACTACTACTACTACTACTACTACTACTACTACTACTACTACTACTACTACTACTACTACTACTACTACTACTACTACTACTACTACTACTACTACTACTACTACTACTACTACTACTACTACTACTACTACTACTACTACTACTACTACTACTACTACTACTACTACTACTACTACTACTACTACTACTACTACTACTACTACTACTACTACTACTACTACTACTACTACTACTACTACTACTACTACTACTACTACTACTACTACTACTACTACTACTACTACTACTACTACTACTACTACTACTACTACTACTACTACTACTACTACTACTACTACTACTACTACTACTACTACTACTACTACTACTACTACTACTACTACTACTACTACTACTACTACTACTACTACTACTACTACTACTACTACTACTACTACTACTACTACTACTACTACTACTACTACTACTTCTACTACTACTACTACTACTACTACTACTACTACTACTACTACTACTACTACTACTACTACTACTACTACTATCAATCAATCAATCAATCAAAACGGTGTATTTAATAATGGTTTGAAGTTATGGTGTAAAATCAGTTCACTTTATTACACATATATATATAATTTTGTTTTTAATTATTTTAAATGTTGCCACATATAACATAAATTTATATCTATTAGTAAATAATTAATAGTTGAGTGTTATAATATTAAATAATGTATACTATTAAATTAAATATATATATATATATATATATATATATATATATATATATATATATATATTAATAAAAACATGTTCCCCGCATTATATTATTGTCTTTGTCTTTGAATTTACAATTTAAGATATTTTGGACTTCTTTAAAAAATCCATTTTTATTCTTTAATAAAGATATAATTGTTATCGATTTCACGAGATTGTTAAATTCAAATGTAAACGTAATTGATTTCAGTTTAGGATGGAAAAGGTAACAACTAACAAAACTTAGATCTGTTAACGATCTGATAACATTATCGTACGTAGTAGTCTTAATTGTATCATTATCTCTACGGTTCATAAGCATAGACAGATTCCATTTGGTATCAATGCGATCGGTGTTATTATTCATTGTGGGCTGAGGTTGGGGTAAACCACCGTTACATTCTAATGGAACGTGTACAATTCCTTGTTTATTGTATATTGCAATCTCCGCTATGAGGTTGATCTCGGATTCAAGAAAAACGTACAATTTAATTCCGATGTTTATAATTTTCACTTGTAAGCAATTAGCGTAAATCATATAGTCACCGATACCGTTAGTCATTGTGAAAACGTCAACATCACAAATATCGACTAATTGTTTATTTTCTTTCCTGTATTTTAAACGCATTTTATCAACGGGGCTGGAACACAGCACGGATGTACGATTAGTTCTACTTTTTTCATTCACGTACCATATGGAAAACGTTTTCATTTTAACTTGTATATCAAAATAGATAAAGAAACATCTATGATCGCAGTCACTCATATGTGTATGCATGGGAATACTAATGCTACGTTCAATTGTATAAATACCATCGGTTAACCCTATAGGACATACGTCGTTAATGTACACTTTTTTTGATAGCAATAAGTTATCTTTTCTATGAGTAGACATTATATCGTCTGGAATATATAATTCAGATACATCTTCTGTATTATTTTTAAATACAAATTTATATCCGCATATGCTGAATGACGTATTTGCTAGTGTCAAATCAATTGTTATTGAATTAATATAAATATTAAGATCGATTGTGAAATTATTTACATTTCTTTTATGATAATCTGTTACAGAATAGTTTATATATATATATATATATATATATATATATATGTAAACACATATATATAAATATATATATATATATATATATATATATGTGTGTATATATATATATATATATATATATATATATATATATATATTAAGTTATTTAAACATGAATCCTATGCTAATAATTATATTTATAGATACTTTATGATATTTAATTTACTCATAGGCGTGCGACGTGCGATGCACGTCGACGTGTACACACACACACATATATATATATATATATATATATATATATATATATATATATATATATGTGTGTGTGTGTGTGTGTGTATGTGTGTATGTGTATGTATGTGTCACACACATACGCATACACACACGCATAGTGTGCGTCGCACACGTACACACACACACACATATATATTTATATATATGTGTGTGTGTGTGTGTGTGTGTGTGTGTGTGTGTGTGTATGTGTGTGTGAATATATGAATGAATAAAATCAGTTTATAAGTTAATACTTGTATACAGAAATCAGTGAATACTTTGAAAGTTTTAAGTCGTAACCTCACACTTAGTCAAAAGAAAAAACCCATCAATTAAATTGTATATCAAATTGTAGACTTAAATCAAATAACGTAATAACTACTGATAACATTAGTTAGATTTTGATGTAACAGTAGTATAGAATAGACAATATATTAAGTTACTTGGATAAAAATGAAAATAACTCTTATAAAAGAATCCATAAACTGCTATATATAGCAATATATAGTGATCTTCTATCAAGTTTGTTTTGAAATTTGTAATTTATTGCAATATTTTTACTAGTTTTTATCTTTTGACGATTTTACCTTTTTATCTTCCTTTGAATGTGATTAATCATTTATTAAGATTTACGTTTAATTATGATGAGTTCATTTATTTTTTTTAAATATTCGTTTAATTTATCGACAATATCATCATGTCCTTCATGTCCATATTTGAATAGAAAATGTGAAAATAAACTTAAATATCAAAATATGTAATATATTAAATTAATACAGATATTAATTTAATATATGAGCTTCACTAATAAATAATATTGTATGTATATAAATGATTTTATCAGTTATTCTTAATTAATAGATACTAGTATTATCTAAGTGTTGTTTTATTGCTACAATATAATATAATTTATAATATGAATATATAAAATGTATAAACAACATATATAATGAATGTATACATACATCCATAACAAGAATTTGTAGTAAATTGTCCCCATTGTATCAACATTTCTACTTGTGATATTTGATCAAATGTCAAAATAATCAATTTCTTCAGAAAAATATATTTTTCAAAGTATATTTTGATTTGTACTCGATAATTTTCTAATATATCGAAACATTCTTTATCATTTTGATTGAAACTAATATTCTTTTCGGCATATTTATTAACATCATTGTTTTTAAAGAATTGAATTGTACCATTATAACTAATGTTATATGTGGATGATTGTATTCTTTTTTTAAATGCAGATGTCAAGTTTACCATGAAAGTTATAGTTAAAATAAAGAAAATACAATTCATCCTTATTATATGGTTTGTTTCTGCAAATAGATCATATTATATGTTAAATATAAACTTATCATAATTACTTAATATTATATTAGAATATTATAATTTAAATGTATGAATACTATTTAGTTATTGTATTATTATATTAATATTCATAAATAATTTTAAAATAAAATTTAACACTAATTTATATTTTATTATACTATAATTATAATTACTTTGGTAAACAAATTTATAAATTATTTGTAAGACAACATATCCTATATATTTTATTACCTAACACATTTTTAGTGAATATTTGTACAATTTTTAAGATGAAGTTTCGAGAAACTGAAATAATTGAAGAGAATACAAGAAAATAAGATATCCAGTAATAACAATAGTGAAGTTATTAAGTGGAAAGGAAGAAGGGAAGCGGCGAGTTGTCCTCGTTTTACTGCACTTAGTAAAAATGACCTATACACAAGGTAACATCGTGATATATTCTCTTCTAAATATCCATTCCATAGCGGTAGATGCGAGATGAATGATGGAGTTAGGAAGTATAGAAGAGAGTGGATTATTGAGACTAAGAATTAATAATCCAAATAATTTAAATAATTTCGTTAGCAATATATTCAAATGTTGTAAACTCGTAACATTTTTAACAAGTGTATAATTCAATACGATATAACGTATTTAACTCATATAAATGTATCATGAATTTAAAAAATTGATATAAATCCAGGTTAAACAAATTATTACAATCAACTATAATATAATCAATGCGATACATTTTAATATGTAATTTAAATAGTAACTATATATATTATTATAATAATAATCAAATCTAAACAAATAGTTGATTAATAATTTGCTTTATTATATAATTTATGATTAAAATCAAGAGCATACAGTGAAATAGTGTAAATCAATAATATGAATAATATACATTTCATAAATGTATAATTTATTAACTTTGTAATATTTGAAATATAATTTTCGTATCATTGATAATAATGTAGTACATATAAATCATATGTAATTGAATCATGTATATGATTAGTATCATTGATACACATATTATATGAAACTATTATACATATATTAAACATATTTATATTATATATATATACTATTTAAAATAATTTTTTTAATATTATTAATGTGAAGAAATATATAAATTATATTTTAATATTTAATATATTTTAATTTTAATTTTATTCTTTGGAGTTTGCTTTTTGATGAGTTTCATTCAATTTGGAATTAAGCCAAATTTAGAATATTCCAACAAAATAATATATATATATATATATATATATATATATATATATATATATATTCTTATTAATAGAGATAAATTGTATTATTTAATTGTAAATTTTTAAATATATATTAACATTGGTATATAAAAAATCTATGATGTCTCCTGCTATTTATTAAATATTGAATTTGATAATAAATACAAATTGAACTATTGTTAGAAACCATTTTATATATTAGTAAGCTATTATAGCATACTATCAGTTAAATATTAAATAATATATATAGCAATACACTGAATGATATACTTAAACTAATTCACTAAAAATCTATCATAACACATTTACCAAAGACGAAATCTTAGTTCAATGTACATATTTAAATAGAAATATATTGTCTTAATAAGTATCTTAGACTTATTTCAGTAAAAGTCAATATATTGGACAATGTCCAATGGACATGTGTATGGACATACTATTTATCTTAATAAATGTTAACGAGAACGTATTTTGTAAAATATTACAAGATACTTTAGTTACTGAATATGATATAAATATATTTTCCAGATGTTTATTTTAAATCAATTGCACATTTTTCTAAACGTATACAACTTTTTGAATCTTTTTTAACTTTAATTTTAAAACTTTTGGCTCATAAGTTATAAAAATTGTAAATTAGATGTATAGCAAATGTTATTTATACAAATAAGGTATTAAGATTAATATAATCTTAAAAAGGAATTGTTGTTCATATAATTAATTCATCAGTAATTAAAATACATTTATTCTAATTTGAAATTCCTTAACATATACATTGTTCAGTAATAACTTACTATAGTCATATCTAGTTTATAATTTTATATTCATAAATATATTAAACTAATTATCAGTTTATAATATTCAAAGGTGTTAATTTTGTGATAAAATATAATAATACCTATATTATGCCATCAAATTGCAATATAAGGTTAGATATTAATATCGTGATAAATAATATAATATTATTATAATTATTAATTATTAAAAAACACCTTAATGAAAAATCTTTATATCATAAATTCATATTACCAAATATTGAAGCAAGTAAAATAAAGAATTTTACTCTCCACGGTATTTTTATTTCGAGAGATATGTTCATATATATATATATATATATATATATATATATATATTGTTATATAAAATAATACAATAATATAATTGGAATAGTTATATAGTATTAATCAAATGAGTTGAATATTATGAATATAACCATCACGTATCTTAAATGTTTATATTGTTATATGTTTATATGTTTATATATTAATAAGATTACATATTTATATGTTTATACGTTTATACGTTTATATGTTTATATGTTTATATGTTTATATGTTTATATGTTTATATGTTTATATGTTTATATGTTTAGATATTAATAAGATTACATATTTA
The DNA here is from genome assembly GCA_964035775.1 of Osedax frankpressi. Taxonomy (NCBI): domain Eukaryota; kingdom Metazoa; phylum Annelida; class Polychaeta; order Sabellida; family Siboglinidae; genus Osedax; species Osedax frankpressi. The sequence continues at coordinate 11,613,173 of OZ038318.1, forward strand.
TATGTTTATATGTTAAACTTAATCAAATGAACAATAACAATGATATTAATTGTATGTAAATTTATTTTAATAATACTAAGTACTTATTATCTTTTTATAAAAACATATTCTATAATCAATAAATGGTTATCAAGTTATAATAAATCGTAAAACGTAAATGAATATATCTACACCCAAATTAGTGGTTAATATAATAGTACGGCATTCTTTTAAATTTGTTTTATTACTGTGTTTTGTATGACCTATTAAATTGTAAGTATAAGAACTTAAATAGTTAGGTTATATATAAATTACTACTTTATTTAGATTTATATTACTTTGTATATTTAATTTTTTTTTCGCGATTTATGAAACATAGTAACAATGCATACATTTATTTATGTTTATAATATTAATATTTTTGAATATAAATCAATACGCAATACATATATATATATATATTAATTTTAAAGGTAGAAATCCTACTAAAAGTAGGCTGACATGAACCATCGGAGTAACTTACTGAAATGATGAACAAAATATCGAGTGAGTAGTTTACGTCTAAATATTCAAATAAATATAGCAAATTATCATTTATGGAGACTAACATGACTTAATTAATATATAGTTTATGACATCTTATGTATACATATATATTAATGTTTGTTTAAGTTAAAGTTAGATTAAATGATATGTATTCAAATATTCTATAATATATATAATTTATATTCATTTTGCAGAGTCAATTAATATATAAACAAATTTAATTTCTTTTGAATTAAATTAAATTTATGTAATTATACTCATGAAGAAAATAATCATTTAAATATTGAATTTAATCTCTTGTAAAAAATTAAAATTATAACCTAAATTAACATAAAATTCAAGTAAAATATATGAATACTAGTACTTTAATCAGTGAGTTTACTGATTAAACATTTTGTCTGTATAATTGAAATTATGTAAAATATGAAGTTAATCATTGAGATTAATACTGAAACTGACATCATTTTAATTTATTGACATGGTTAATTATATTTATGAATGAATATAATGAAAAAAAAACAGAATATACAATTAAATGATGTAATTATATACAAATGTATTCTTTAACACAAATGGTGTTTTTGCTATAAAAATAATATATTGTTTTAAATAAAATAAATAAATATTTCATCTAAAGTATTATATAAAATAATATTATAAATATTATATAAAGATAAATATATATGTTTATCCATATATATATATATATATATATATATATATATATATATATAACATTAATTATATGCATTATCAATAATGTGTTATTGATTATAATTTGTCAATCCATAATTTAATATGATACTTATAATTTGAAATATAAAATAAAAATAAAATAATAATTCATAATTATTTTTAGGATAATTGAACAATTTTTTGTCTCAGATATAAAATTCCAACCGGGAAAAATCAATTATTTTGTTAATATTTACAGTTCTTATAATGCATATTTAAAAGTCGATGGATATGTATCGATTTTACCATTTATAATATAGAGTTTATTTAGTATAATTATGGTTACCATTATGTAGTATATTATTTAGAATATTTCATTATTATTGTATTATTTATCTACAATATTTTACAGAATTAATTCCTAAAAGAATACATACAACAGATAAACTATTACTTTAAAAATCAGTAATTAAACGCAAAATTGTTGCTGTAAAAATAAAGATATTTTAATATACAATTTTTAATTTATTATAAATTTAATCAATATATTTTATTTAGGTTTTCATATTTAAAATTGTAATTTTTTAATTTGTATTAATAGTTTAATGATACTACATCTTTAGATACGTATATTATATTTATTTTTGATATAGATACTATACGTATCAATGCTACTTATAATAGAGAATAACCGTGTATAGATTTAATATACGAATGTCGATAAGGATATTCATGTCAGTAAAAAGTATAATATATGTTCCTGCAAAATAAAATCCGTTACGATTGTAAATTAATATATTCTAAAATTAATATATTCTAAAATTAATATATTCTAAAATTAATATATATAACTTGTTATTTTAATCACTCAGTGGGTATGAAATTTATATATTATTATTATTGAGCATTATCTTCCTACTCAAAAAAACATTATTATACCTAAATCTTATCAATTGTGTATCTATTGTATCAATACTATTCATTATTGACTCCCATCGGAGAGAATTTTTAATATTTGTATATATTAATTGTTGTTCATATATGAATTTAATCATACAAATTCATAAAATATTAAAGATATTCCACGATAACTAATTATTTCCTAACTACTTATCATCCAATCTCCCTCGGAGATATATAATGATAACATTCTGAATAATAAATATTATTATTCTAAGGATCTGTTTATAAATTCTTCATGTATTATCTGGAATATTCTGACCGAACTCTCGATAACGATAAGAAATATTTATTAATACTTTCTAGTGTCCAAAACCTATACAAATGATAGATGTGTAATATCTATACATTTATTTTGTTTTTAACACATTTACATTCGCAAAGTGTTAAGCACCCTATACAAATATAAGGTCTTTAATTTCTATATATTTGTAAGGTGTTCAATATATTTACAAATATAATTTATCTAATATATATATATATATATATATATATATATATATATATAAGTTATTCAACATATATACAAATGTAAGGTAAAATTGCCTACAAAAAATTTATAACAGCATTATGTAACTATGCAAATGTATACGTATTAAATATGTTATTTTGATACATTAGTTATTTTTCTATTTTTTACATACATGTTATTTTGATACTGGGTTCTAAATAAAATATTATAAATAATGTAAAATAACCGTTATAATTTGTAAACTCTATTTCGTCACGTACTCTTTTTCTATTACTTTCCAGTTAAGTTCGCCTTATTATTGAATTTGTATTGTTCAAAATAAATGCGTAATTTAATATAAGTTTATATATATATATAAATATTAAGAGTAATATTGGGTAAGATAGTTTCAAAATCAAAATTTAAAACTATATAAAACATAATTAATTATAATTTTAAATTTGTTGTTTTAATATCATATTATTATTATTATTAATTTATTTAAACTATTTTATAATTTAATTGTTTGATAACATAGATGAAAATAATAAAACACTAAGAGTGACACAGAAAAGTTATAAAGTATATTAATATTATGTAATCTCTGATAACAATAGCCTATATACTGGGCAGCGTTATATTTCGTATTTCGTATATTCGTTCGATAAGGGTTTATATACATTATATGGGCATGTCCCCATCTAATAACGGGTCAATCACAATATTCCAATGCTAATATAATATAAAATCAAGGCAGTGGATGTTAAATAGTGATATCATATAATAAATTTAATTTACTTAAATAACACTTCGTGTGCATTGATAAATATAACAATATATTAATATATATATATATATACATATATATATATATATATATATATGTGTGTGTGTTTGTGTGCGTGTGTATGTGTGTGTGTGTGTGTGTGTGTATAACATCGTATATATTATATATTATATATATCAGAAATAATTATATTTCACAACCTATATTTATAGAGTAGTTTCAATATACTGGATATAACTATATTTTGCAAAATCTTCAATATCAAGCATATATACATTGAATTTTAAATTTACGTTGTTATTTTAAAGAACTTTTACAACTAAAATCAACTTATCAGCGTATTCCTTGGTTTATAAATATGAGAGTATTCGATAATATTAAATATAACAATTTGAAATATAATAAATGTATTCTGTATTATACTTTAGAATAGTAAATAAGTTACTATATATAAAATGTTATTAACTTTTATGTTAATTTCTAAGATTATATAATTATTGGCAATCAATAAATGTTCTACTAAGTATTTTTCTATTTTATTAAATTTATTTTCTTGTAATTTATTTTTACAATTTATAATTAACATATTTATAAATAATAAATTAATAAAAAAAAGTAATACAATAATACTAAATATATCATTCAAGTTTCAAAATAAATGAAATTGTAATTTAATATATCAGTCAATTCTAGACAATTTATATTAAAAAATATAATTTCATATTTTTTCTATATTTAGTTAAAATCAATTTAATGCAGACATATTATAACATAAGCTGATTGATAGATTAAGTTTGTCTTATTTATGACTGATTGTTCATTGTATAACTGAGTGTTTACTTAAATAGAGTTTTTTAATAGAGATTATATATTTGGATATTTAGACTTTTGAGATTCGACCTCTAAACTATTAGGAAAGATGAGAGTGTTATATCTCCTTTTAACTAAACCTATCTTGTTACAATTTGATGTTCTTCTAAATTTTCTTCTAGAGTTTCTTCTAGAGTTTCTTCTAGACTTTCTTCTAGAATTTCTTCTGGACTTTCTTCTAGACTTTCTTCTAGACTTTCTTCTAGACTTTCTTCTAGACTTTCTTCTAGACTTTCTTCTAGACTTTCTTCTAGACTTTCTTCTAGACTTTCTTCTAGACTTTCTTCTAGACTTTCTTCTAGACTTTCTTCTAGACTTTCTTCTAGACTTTCTTCTAGACTTTCTTCTAGACTTTCTTCTAGACTTTCTTCTAGACTTTCTTCTAGACTTTCTTCTAGACTTTCTTCTAGACTTTCTTCTAGACTTTCTTCTAGACTTTCTTCTAGACTTTCTTCTAGACTTTCTTCTAGACTTTCTTCTAGACTTTCTTCTAGACTTTCTTCTAGACTTTCTTCTAGACTTTCTTCTAGACTTTCTTCTAGACTTTCTTCTAGACTTTCTTCTAGACTTTCTTCTAGACTTTCTTCTAGACTTTCTTCTAGACTTTCTTCTAGAATTTCTTCTAGACTTTCTTCTAGACTTTCTTCTAGACTTTCTTCTAGACTTTCTTCTAGACTTTCTTCTAGACTTTCTTCTAGACTTTCTTCTAGACTTTCTTCTAGACTTTCTTCTAGAATTTCTTCTAGACTTTCTTCTAGACTTTCTTCTAGACTTTCTTCTAGAGTTTATTCTAGATTTTCTTTTAGAATTTCTTCTATACTTTCTTCTAGACTTTCTTCTAAAGTTTCTTCTAGAGTTTCTTCTAGAGTTTCTTCTAGAGTTTCTTCTAGAGTTTCTTCTATACTTTCTTCTAGAGTTTCTTCTAGACTTTCTTCTAAAGTTTCTTCTAGAGTTTCTTCTAGAGTTTCTTCTAGAGTTTCTTCTAGAGTTTCTTCTAGAGTTTCTTCTAGAGTTTCTTCTAGAGTTTCTTCTAGAGTTTCTTCTAGAGTTTCTTCTAGAGTTTCTTCTAGAGTTTCTTCTAGAGTTTCTTCTAGAATTTCTTTTAAACTTTCTTCTATAAAGTCTAGAGTTGGTTCCGTTGCACATTCGTTAACATTTTTATCATTTGGTAAGAATTCTTAACATTAATTCTCAGCTCAATATGTATTCTAAGAGTAATTATTTTACGGATATGTATTTAACTCTATTATATATTTGTAATGTTACTCGTGTTAATTGCAATCTGTTCAGAAAGCAATTAATCACTCGAGTAATATTTTATTTATTACAAATTCTCTCAAGGGTTTTATGGTTTTTATGGTCACTGTCTACTTGAATATTTTCATTCCCGTATATGTAATTGTAGAATTTTTCGCATACGAATACTATTGCAAGTAGTTTCTTTTCGATTTGAGTATAGCTTGCTCCCGTCTCACTTTTTTAGTGTTTCACAAGCTTCAATTAATTTTTCCTAAGTTATTAATACATCCTATACTCCTATGCATCTTTCAAATATTCTATTGAAAATATAATATTGATTAATATATTAATATATAAATAAATAAATTTATACGTATTGTGGTTCCATCAACTCCTCCATTTTCTTTACTAGAATATCAATTTCCTCTTTATCATTTTTATTTTCAGTCATTATAACACTTCAATCTTAATTTTTTTAATTACCTATATGGATAATTCTGTATTGTGAGTAGTATAAAAATGTCATGTATAAGTGCTCTGGTACTCGCAGTTGGGTCATTGTATTATTGTATTGTATTGTATTATTTAGATTATAAAAATTATCAAATTATTGAATACGTAATTTTATTACAGTATATATTCTACATATATTGTAAGTAAATATGTAGTAAATTTTATAAAAGTAAATATGTATTACACTCTATATGTATATTTATCTATTTACTTAATATGACATAAAATATCAATCAGTATAAATTATTTTTATAATAATATTCTATTTATTAAAACAAGTTATTTATATTATAACTATTTTTCTATTTATATATACTATCTGTATGCTATATTATAATATATATATTATATTTTCACAGCAGTTCATGACTATTATGAAATTCGTAATTTCATGTAAGAAAAAAATGTAAACAAATTACAGAATACTTTTTTCCCGGGTTTATTGTAATATTATTTGTGAATATATTTCATGATGTTCTAATTAGTTATCAAATTCACATATGCACTAATTTTTGAGATTATTAAAAAGTGATTTATACTTTGTAACTAACAATTTAATTTTAGTTGTCACCATATAACATAAGCTATTTGATAAATTAAGTGGCTTACCTATGAGTGATAGTTCCTGATACAATTGAGAATGTACTTATAGCTTTAATAGGTATTACAATATTATTTCTAGATTATTAAAATATGGCAACATCATCGTGATTTTGACTAATAGTAATATTTTATCAAATATTAAAATAAGTATTGACTTTATAATAATGTTATTTTCAAAATGTATTTGTATTACAACTAATCAATTATTTGATATTTTGAAAATTTACCTAGTTCCATTCTCTGAATAAAACATATTTTTTCTATAGATTTAAACTAGTAATTTTAAATGTAGATTTAGTTATTGTGGTATTATTATTATTATATTCAGAACACATTAAAAAATTTAAATAGTATTTGTAAAAAATGTATAGATATAATATAAGTGTAAGAACTATTTTGTAAAATCAATAAATCCCAAATATCTTAGAAAATAAAAGTTTAGGAAAGTATGTACTTTAGAATGTATCAATGATTGTATTGGTTGTTAATTTAAAATGATCTAGAAACTTTCTACTTTCCTTACTATTTTGGACCGGATAGATAGTTATGATATATAATGATAATTGGACAGGATAAAGGGGTCCAATAATAGTTTCTTGGGGATTGGGTTGATGCGCACAAATTGCATATATTCAGGGATATTAAAGGATCGTAATTAACTATAAATGTTATTGGCGATATTTTAAATTAAGACGAATCAGTTTTTAAATTATAAAAGTAACATGGTCGAAAGGGGACAAGGATGTAAATCCCTATATAATTTTTATAATAAAGTTTCAATGTGTTTTACAACATTAGTTAAATGTATACCAAAAATATACGTGCTAAGTTAATATACAGTAATGTACAATAGTGTAATTAGTAATTTAAAAAGAATATTTTCATGCAGTCACTAATTATTTTAATATTTGATAACATATTGTTATTAGTCAAAATCACGATGATGTTTGCACATTTTAGTGATTTAAAAAATGAGCCTCATTATATGTATGCATTCAAATGTATCCGTTAATATGTATGCATTAAAATGTATCCGTTATATGTATATGTATGCATTAAATTGATTGTTGGTACATTTTTGTGAATTTTGTAATATCTCATTTATATTCTAACCTAATCATATTATAAACTTAATATTGTATATGTATAGATATAACTGAATATGGACATATTTGTTAAATAATGATCTAGAAGTTACTGCTATATATCTATTTATATTTACATTTATAATTATATTTTCTAATTTAGAAACTCCAATGATATATTCATTTAATATATAAACGATATTTAATATTATTTTCTCATTTTTAAGTTGTTATTTATAAATATATGTCAATTCTAAAAATAGTTACAAGAAAATAATTTTAATAATATATAAATATATAGAAATATATTGATTAAAACTCAGAAATTAACAGTTATAATTAACAATTATAAAAGTTAATATCATTTCATATATATATAATATATATACTATATATATACTATGGTAGCGTTTTTTACTAAACTCAGGTATAATACTGAATACATTTCTAATATTTTAAATTGTTAAACAATTTTATCATCGAATTCTCTCATATTTATAAACCCAAGGAATACATGTTGTTGATAAGTAGATTTTAGTTGTAAAAGTTCTTTGAAATACTATTAATATGCTTGAACATTTTGCAAAATATAGTTATATTCAGGCTTTTGAAACTATTATATAACTATAGGTTGTGAAATACAGTTAGTTCTGATATATGTAATACATATACGATGTTATATATTTATGATTATATATATGATGATATCATAAATTATAAGAAACTATATGTTATATATAAATTATGTAATACTATAATATTCTATTATATGATATCATCAATTAACATCGCCTGCATTGATATATTATATTATTGTTATTGAATTAATATAAATATTAATTCGATTGTGAAATTATTTATATTTCTTTTATGATAAGCTGTTACAGAATGGTTTATATATGTATGTATATGTATATATATATATATATATATGTGTGTGTGTGTGTGTGTGTGTGCGTGTGTGTGTATGTGTGTGTGTTGACTAATATATACTATATACTATGGATGAATGAATGCTTAATTTGACCGAATATCAAAAACTTTAATTACTTCCTTGCACATGATTTATATCCTTTAAATACATTTTCTTTATTCCCTAAGTTTTAAATATTATTTATACCTCGGTACAAACGGACTTATATCCCTACTATCTAGACATACCATAGTCGCACCCTTATATGTGTGCCACTCGAAGCTGGTGGGTATGATAAAAACTGGGATCATAAATCGGTTTAACCTCCCGACGAGTTGGTAGATGAAAATAATAGATTTACAGTTTACTCCTTATCGTGACTATGTACTTTGTATTGAAGAGTAATTTAAAATAATAATAATATGATAATACTAATAATAAAGAGTATCAACCTGCATTCCTATTTATATATTTTCCAGTAATATTACCACCGATAAATAGATTGTATTACCATTATAGCATACGAAGTCGTACGTGTATTTCGAATATGCGGCTATTTCTATACAAACCCTGTCGCAAAATCCGAGGTTGATAGCATACATGAGATGAGTTCAATTCAGTGGCTATTCTCAATTATTCAACTAGTTACCAGGATTCTGTTTCCAGAAAATTAATATTGCATTTCCACTATTACAACGCATCACGGTTTTCGAATGCGATGTTTCTGTACTCAGCATAATTTGCCGAGGTGTTCTTCCTATGTATTGTTGCAGAAGGAAGGGCTTGATGAGTAGGTAGTAGAACCGTGCACACTTCTGTTCCATACCACTTTGATTTTGATCAGTTTAGTAGCGAAATAGTCGTTTTCCGAATTCAATTAAGGCGGTTAAATCTACAAATGAATACATTATAAATATAAATGTGTATAGTTATCATATCTATATCTACATTAACTATGTTACCAAGCCTAAATACGACACTATATCTGTTTAAAATATCTACAAAATAAAAATCCAGTGTAAAATTAAACTAGGCTTATTATTAAATTTAATTTGTTTTCGATGAATCAAATATTTTCTATAGAATTATATATACTAACACATCGATTGATATATATATATATATATATATATATATACATATATATATATATATATATATATATATATATATATATATTATGTAGTTAAGAAGGGTATATTGTTTTAAAAATTAAACATATATATAATATAAAACAGATTTTTTATCAAAAGTGTGTCAAATCTAAGAATGTAAAAATGAATAATGTAAAAACAGTTTAAACAGTTAATAATAAAAGTAATTAAAACAGTTGAATAACAAATTATAAACATGATATAGATAGATTATAAGACGGTAAATAAAAGGTGAGGAAGAAAACGGGAAATCTAGTTAAGATAAAAGATAAAATATAGAAGGTTAAAAACAGTATATAATAAATAAGTGTATACAAAAAACAATACAAATATAAATATTAAAAACAAGAGCTATTTATTCTTGTACACAAATCCTCTTCAGTTTTTTCAATCCATAAATTGAAGAGTATATTCTTATTGAACTTAAAAACTTGCTTTATTATTTAATTGCCAGGAATCCAATAATATAATAAAGTGAATATCAATAATCAAATCTTTATACTCTTCTTTCGATTTCAAGATATTAATATTTATATCAAAATAAATAGCGATATCTATAATATATGTCAAGTTATCGAAGGTAACTGCCAAGTTTGGGATTAAACCATACTTGGTCTAATGAGTTATCTTGTAATTGTTTAGTCATATTATCAGTAGGAATTAATTGTTTCAGGCATTCAATCAAGATATTCATTATTGAATTACGTCTAGATATGAAGGCAGGTAATAGTAATGTACAAGAGTTGTAAATATGGAATACTAGACCTGCAATGCACTGAGTATGAGAAATTAAGGTACTTATATCATACTTGAGATCGATTTCCTTTAGGTTTCGCACTGTAGCAGTTTAACACATTACCTTCTTCTGGAGATCCGTTAGCTGATTTGACTATACTTTCCTTATAGCAAGACGAAGAGAGCGAATTGATTTACCAATACTCATGTCGATCTTTGTCTATAAGCGTATAGGGTGCCATTATGTTTTTTCCTGAGAGGAAATCCCATGATAAATATCATTTTAACCCAGAGCCAATTCAATAGATTTTCGAATTTGGGATTTCTAAATGCTTGCAATGATAATATCATTCGATAACATAAGCTGTAAACCTCTCGCCACTACTTAAATGCTTAACTGAGCTTGCCGAAGGCGAGACCACGTAGTTTTCTATCGGGATGATAAATGGATGCAAGTATTATCAGGAGTTTGTGTGTAATGTGAAATATGTTCACATAACGTGAAATATGTTCACATAATATCAATTATTTCCAGCTTAGTTTTATAGTGCAAGACGATGCTATCATATATTTGTGTAGTTTCCAAGTCATTTTCGGGTATTCGGAGACGTCGAGATTAATAAAAATGATGGCATCGACGTAAAGTACGAGCCCTGGATTCTTGAGATAATTTGTATGTATGTTGTGGGTGATTTATAAGTGAATTGTAAATAATTTGTAAGTGATTTGTAAGTAATTTGTAATTAATTTGTAGGTGATTTTCAATCGCGAAAGGCTTCCCAAAGGTACTCGGAAACATGATGTTTTCACATTACCTATTATTTTCACGTATACGTGAAAATAATAGGTAATATATGATTGCTTTGTGATAACTACTAAACCTTATTTAGATCACTGAATTCGATAACTGTAATGCTACTATTGACTATGTGTGTGTGGGAAGTCGAATACGAATATATACAAATGAATTAATGAAAACGATTAAACATCCGTTGTGGGATATAATGTGAGAGCATGAAAAACATTAATTATATTAGTTTTATTCAGAAAAATTTAATTTTTTTTCATTTTTTTAAATTATATTATTAATTTAAATTTAATTACATATAATTATACATATATATATATATATATATATATATTACAGTGGCCTACTTAATTAAACCAAATATTGTAACAGCAAGTTTTTAATTTTAACAAATTAATTAATTATTATGTCTTATATATATAATGATTGAAGAATGCGGTTTTTATGAAATACTTTTTATTTAAAACCATTAAGCTTCATTTAAAAATACAATGGTTTTAGAAACGTAAATATATCTAACAAGTTCTAATTTGTTTGATGATTGTAAGATTATGATTGTTGTAATTATTTAAAATACGGTATATTTATACAGTGATTTTATTATTCATTGTACTATTCCAAGTAACCAAAATGTAGTTTCAGAAATCAGTCGTATTAGTATATATTGCAGCGTTTCAAAAGTAAAGTTACTTTTTTTTATGATCACTTTTAAACCGTTAGGTTTAAAAAAAACTCTGGTTTTTTTAAACCTATAAACCCCTGCAAATAAACTAAGGTATCTGTATACACAATTTATAAATATATAAAATAAAAATAAAATGTAATATATATATAGATTATAATCTATTCATAATATTTATTTGAATCAAATAATCAAACTCAACAAATATCATCTTCATTTTCAATAGAAATATTTTCGGATAAACATTTATCTTCATATTCAACTTTAAAATATTTTATAAATATGATAATTGTCAATATTATATAAATTATTATAATATAATGATATTATTTATAATAATTTATATTTCAAATTAAAAAATGTAATATATTAACAAATCTAAGATATGTGAATATTATCAGTTATTGTTTAGTATCATTAAATTTAAAAAGCAGGATGTTTTCAGGAATTATTTTATCTCGTATGTTAATATTCTCACTTTGTCCTTTTTCCATTTAATTAATTAGATTTTAATAAATGTTCATGATAATTATAACCCAGATAAAGTATATTGTAAAGTGTTTACATATATATTCCAAAATATATATTATTATTGTTCAGATTATAGTATGATTATTTTAATACAAACTTTTATACCCAATTGTTTTTTATTTATCTCATAATCTCTTTGCTCTTATGTAATAACAATGTTTTTCCTTTCTTTTCAGGGTGTTCTGTAAAATAGTAATATATTTAAATTTATATAATTATAAATACAATTTAAAAATAAATATGTATATAATTATATATGTTTATTTTATTATCTAAAAGATATGTATTGTATTATCATAACAAAATTATATTATTATGATAATATAGATTAATATTAATTATTATATACTAAATAAATCTAATAGAGTAAGTATGGTGTATCTTTTGGATATATTTATAATTCATATGCATATTTATTAACAATAAAATAATAATTTTTTACAATAATAATTTGTATATAATAAGTTTTTAAAAACTAACATTTTTCTAAAAATTCAAAATATAATTTAAATTTGTATATAGATATATTCAATCTTGATGTATTGTAAAATATGTATTAGATTACAAGTGTTAATAAAATTAAATTGCAATGACTACATGTAGTTGAAATTATAATATGTAATGAATATCATGCAAGTCATACTCGCCAGAATATTAAATATCATATGTAAATAATGTATGCCTAGGAAAATAGCACATGATATACTTATTCTATTTAAAATCCAATTTATAGAATATTCAATCAAAAAACTATAGATGTGCTGATGTATACTAAACTATAGTATAGCATAGATGTGTATTATCATTGTTGAATATAGTTATAATTAAAATATCACAAATTAAGTATAAGTTGTAACACATAGAATTACACAAAAACTAATAATTTAATTACTATAAATAATACTATATTTTTATCTACAGAATAATATTATATTATATTATATTATATTATATTGATTATATTAAAATAAATAATCTAACTTGCATGATTAATTAAAATAAATATATTATATAAATATAGTTGCATTTGTAAAATAAAAATAACTAAATATGTTAGTTACATAATACATGAATTAAAAATAACAACTAAATAGATAGTTTCAAAATAAACCTAAATAAACTAGATAGATTTAAAATAAACCTACATAAACTAGATACATTTAAAATAAACCTAAATAAACTAGATAAATTTAAAATAAACCTAAATAAACTAGATAAATTTAAAATAAACCTAAATAAACTAGATATATTTAAAATAAACCTAAATAAACTAGATATATTTTAAATAAACATAAATAAACTAGATAGAAGATAAATAAAATGAAATATATTATGAAATATTCAAATTCACAAATGTAACTATAATCAGATAATATCAAATAAATCTGTTTCAATAACTTATTGATACATATGTGATTTCATTGATATAATAATTAGTCAGTATAATTTATATTTAATATTATTATAACATTACAATATATTATCAGCATTATGTCGATGATCAAAATCCTATATTGAGTGAAATCATTGAAAATATTGAACATATTACAAATATTAATTTTTTAATGTTATAAAATTATGAACTTACTTTCATAATTCTATTTATTTTTGATCATATCTGTTGTAAATACATACACATTTTTTTTAATTATATTTATATGTATTATTTACTTAGGATTTTGTATTTTATCCGGAAGATGATGCGTTTCTAACCAACCTTCAAAAACCACTCTGGAACAGCTAGGTCATCAAATTAAAATAAATTTCCTCCTTCACTTCATTACTTCAGTTGATCAAAAATGTGTTGCTAGATTTGTTTGATTCCGATAGATTGGCTATTTATTTATATAAGGTCATGGTATAACATTCACTACTCTAAGAGGAGGATCAATTAGATCTAAATGCAAATGTTAAACAATGTAACAAACATATATGTTATTCACCACTAACGATTGTTTTGTAAGTTTTCATATTTTAATTTCATATTTATCTCCTCCCCTTTATTTACAATCCACCACATGTAGGTTTACTGCCTAATCACGTACTTCTATACTATATATTGTATTATTATTTTTAATTTAACGTACATTAAAAATGATATCAAAAGTTAATAAATATATATTATAATGTCTAATAAGAAATTGTATAACTTTTGTTATTTTTATCCAATCTGGAATTTTTATATAATACTTATATAATAGTCATAATAATAATTTTATATCTGCGTATACAATATTAAATTCTTCTGCACATGAGAATTACTTGTAATTATGAATGATCAATAGTCCTAATACTATATAAATTAAACGAGAGTCGCTTGATGTTATCAAATTGATATATTGTCATACTGCTGATGTCAGTATATGCATAGTAGATTAAATGCAAATGATGATTAATATAAAAAATGTGTATATTAAATTAATTAATTTTTTATAATAAATCATATTCTATGCAAATAATAATAATGTTATATATATATATATATATATATATATATATATATATATATATGTAAAGTTAACATCCTATAAAATGTATTATTTTTTATTTTATATGATCTTAAACTTAATAAGCTATCACTTACTCTAGTAAATTAGTTATTTATATTATATAATTTAATAATAATGTATGAAATTTATATATTTTAAGAAAAGTCTATTTTCTTATCTATGTGCTTGATTGTATCAATTTAAATGCCATTTACTATCAAAATATCTTTAAACAACAATGTCCCAGGATGGTTAAATGTCGTATGTATTACATTTATGAAAAAAACGATAGTCATAAGAATATGCATGGCTCATAGTGTATGGAAAACTAATAATATCACTAATCGTAATCAGGTGATCGAAACTGAATAATCGAGGTTTATCAGCATTTTTAAAAAGCTATTTTTATATAACTTAACATTTTTATTAAATACCACACTACTACCATTTTATAGATAATATTTAGATTAACAATTAATAATGTTGAGCAATGACTCATTGTAATATACATAATTGATTAATTAATTATTAAATGAATGAATTATAAAATACGTTTGTGAGGTGAATTAGTAAATCATTCACAAATTTATTAAATAAAATATTATCAAATGTAACGTAACAATTTAGAGTTCGTGCCATATTCATCTCTCTCAGTTTCTATTTGATGCTTTATACAAACAATATCGATCAACAAAATAGGTAAATAGTAGTATGTCATATTAAAATAGAGTAAAGTACTATATGTAAAATACACTTGTTTAATTGATATTCTAAAAGATATATTGTAGTGTATAATAGTAAAAAAGATTCTCTGAAGGAATTCGGAAATAATTTCTAAAAGTACGTCTAGATAGTTTAACTACAACCAAATGAATGAGATTAAGTTGGTGAATAAACATCGAATATAGAATTGACAATTGGCATAATGTTTAATATCTTTTATGATTTTATGATTGCGATACATAGTAAATTAGTAATTAGAGAAGAAACTGATTTTCATCTGCAATTCGGTTTACCACAATTATTTATAAAAAACTTTTATAATTTATAATAACAATTAACATATTGTGAGAGAAGATCATACAATTGAGTCCAGATAAATACGATCATCATATATATTAAATTAGAAAAAAATGATATATACTAAAAAAATAAGAATTACATTAAAACATAAATTACATTTTGAATTCGGATCCATCAAAGTCGAGTATAAAGGGGCGTTCACACCTACGCGATTTTTTCACCCGATTTTTTTCAGCCGATTATGACTCATCGATAAATAAAAGTCGTGCGTGTTCCAATTTTATATTAAATCGGGGATAAGCTCGATTTTAATTAATTGGAACATGTTCTATTTCAACCGATTTTTTCACCCGACTTTATTTAGTAACGCCCCTTTTTTGAGATTTGGCCAACCAGAGGAAGGGTTAAATGTCATATTTAATTCATAATATTTGTATTCTTATCTAAATATTTAAGTTTACATTGTATAGTTTATAATTTACGTTTAAAATGAATGATTCGGATAAATTAAAACAAGAAATTAATAATAAATGCATGGAAATAATAAAAGAGGTATATATAATTAAATATATGTTTATAATCATATATATTTATTGTTTATGATTATTTAATTTTTAAAATAATTTTCTAAATGTATTTACTGAATTTAATAACAGATTATATCCATATTTACGTATGAGTATATAATTTACAACATACATATTATTATATTTGAGAACGATCAACAATTAAAAATGTAATTGTTTATATCATATTATATTATTTACATTTTAAAAATGATTTACCAATATTATCACACTATTAATATCTAGTTGCCGATGTGTGCTAATTATACGAATATATAGAATAACTACTAAACACAATTAGCTATCTAATGCATATGTTAATAACAGTATACATTTATACATGAAAATAATATGTCATCAATTTTCTTTCATAATTATATGTATTCTATTTTTTAATTTACATCATAATTCTTAGTGCTGACTCTTAAATATTTCTACTCGATAAATAAAATGACATATATTTATTAATTTTCATACATTTATTTCAGCAAAATATAAAATTTATATATTAATAATTATTATAAAATATATCAATAATAGGTTGAAAAATATCCACATCTGTGGGATCCTTCTTTGAAAGATTATTCAAAGAGGGATCTCAGAAGAATGACATTTTTACAAATTGCAGAGAAATGTGAAATATTTAATGGGAAAAAGCAACCTGCTCATGGTAAAATTATGTGTATAGATAAAGTAATAATAATAATTATTTAGTATAATTTAAATTTGTAATCAACCACATTATATTCATTAATAAAATATATAAAATAATATGTTATATAAATTATCTACTTATATACTATTAATTATAAGTAATATGATATTGAGTTTTTATTATAAGTAATTAATAACTTAACATAATTTTTTTTCAACCGTACATTAATTAGATGCAATTATAAAGAAATGGGACCCAATTTATCAAAATGGCGAAGCACAAGGAGCCGGAGCTACCTAGTGGATCTGGTACAGTGGCACTTAAAGAAAAAGTTATCAGAAAAGAGGTCGCAGATCAAGAAGATCCGTTAACTTCTTTTTTCAAATTTGCCAGTATTAAATGTAAGGAATATACTTCAGAAAGGAAAAATCAAATTATCAAAATAGTTTTTCATGAAATAATGAAAGAATAAAATATAGATATTATTTTAAAACATTTATTTATTGAAATACAATTCGTTGAAACTTTTTATTGAGCCCTCATTATTACACCAATCTCTGAATTCATCCCTTGCTTGTCTTACAGCTAATGTACTCGTGTTTTGAGTATTTCTTTCTAGATTTTCAATCTCAACTCAGGAAATATTTAGAGTAATAGCAAGTATTTCTTCGACACATATTGCATTTCGCATATTAGTGTCTCTTCGATAGATTAATGGTGATATTTTTTCTGATATCATTTTAAATAAATCATGATCGATTTTTAAATAATTTGAAAAAGCCATATCATCTTCTATTGCCAACTCTTTAACTAGATTATATGCCCCTAGATTTTCACATCTTGTCATCCATTCTCTGCATAATGAATAATTACATTAAATATTGTTTTTATTATTTCTATTATCTTAATATTATAATACTACATTATAGTATTCAAAATATATATTTATAATAATATCTATAGTGTAATAATATGATATATATATAGGATAGATATAAAGATATTGTATTTGAATGGTGCTGGCAATGATGTACACTAATATTGTACTATGTGTATAATACATAATTTTGATTATCATAGTTGAAAGGTGCTAGGCATCAATACTTGAATATGTATTTAATATGTATATTACATAATACATACAGCATCAAAGTGACATACGTTATTCATTATATAGTGGCATGTGGCAATAATGGCAAACTGTATACTACATATATGCAGTATACAGTGAATACAAATATTGTATACGGTGACTAACATTATTGATAACATTTTGATTACAATAGATTATTATATATATAGTTCATAATATATCAATATATATATAAATCATATATTGTTATATAAAGGTTATTGTATAAATGTTTATTACATATACTATTTGTATAATTAATATATAACTATAGTAACTAGGTAAAATATTGTTATTATATTAATAGTAATACATATTAAAATACTAATAATGTATGCATTAAATAAGATTATAATTATATGTAATCTAAATAATAAAATAATTATTAATATTATATATCATACTATATTATGTATATTAACATATTAATCATTGATTGCATACATTAATTACCTTGTCCAAACTTTACTTTCGTTGTTTTTATTCACTTCAATAGCAGCTAATGCTAAATATACAGCTTTCTTATAATTAAGCATTTTTATTAATTTTAATTATTATTTAATTTATTATTTTCTTGGGTAATGTTAGTGTAGGTTCAAATAGGTCAAATAAAAATTGGAATTGAGAATAAAAATCGTGCGTTCGAAAATCGTATACGTGTGAACGCTAGTTTTTCCATTTTTTTTAGGTTAAAATAAAAATTGGACTTATCCACAATTTTTATTATAAAATTGGAGTTATCCTCAATTTTATCATAAAATCGCGTAGGTGTGAACGCCCCTTAACAAGTCTTATAAAATAAATGTAATTAGTGCGAATTATTTAAGTACATGTTATCAAAAGTAATTCGGTTAGATTTGGAATATGAAAAGTTGCATATTCAATTTCTATAAATATATCTTATATATATATATTTGATAAGCAATCGTGTTTGATGTGTGTATCTGGATTATATAATCTAAACAGGGGCGTGTCAAATAGACACGTATAGATACAGTATCTATATTTATAATCGATACATTCAAATACATCTAATGATAAAGACAATCGATGTTAAAACCTTTAGTCACGATTCTAGCTCTTTATTTCAATTTAACCTTAAAGGAATGGTAGAGTGATTCACCAACTAGATCCGAGACAGTAATGTTAAAATATTCGCTAATAATACTCGCGATTCAGGTTCAATAAATGATATTATTTAAATACTAAATCTAAGCGATTCAATTACTTATAATTTTATTATTCTAATATATTTGCTATTATTTATTACAAATTATATATTAATACAAAATGTGTATTACAAATAAACATCGTCAAAAAAAATTTTTATTTATATTTACAATGGCATATTATAAAAGAATTATATTCTTTATATGATTATATAATTATATATATATATATATATATATATATATATATATATACACATATATATATATATATATTACTTCTATCATCACAACTAATAATATATAATATAATAGATACACTAAATAAATATATTAGTAGATATAAAAACATTAATTATATAATATAGTAGTATATACTTAGAAGGTATATATGAATTATATAATATATAATTATAAACATATACGTGGTTTATTAAATATTGTATTATCATAGTAGCATAATTGTTCAATTACCAATCGTATTTGAGTAGGTATACGTTTACAAATCAATTGTTCCTATTAACCAAGAAAAACAATCTAACGTTAAACATTAGTTATTTATTAGTGAGTACAACAATTGTTTTTTATTTAAGAACACTAATCAATAGTAATGATTTGTCTATTTATTTCGGTATATTGAAAAGTGTATAATTAATAATATAACCTCTAACCTCAATATTGATGATTAGTGTATAGAATATGAAATTATTAATACGGATCAGCATTTATCAATTATTTATTATTTCGCAACATGAAAATTCTTTCAAAAATTCAAAATTTATGACTGTATAAAATGTTATGTAATAATATAGGCGATAGAATCCATAACGACTCGGCTAATTAAAACTAATATAACTGATGCTATCAACTGACAATAACAAATACATATATTAACTATAAATATTATAAAAATCTGTAAATTCACATTATTATAACGAAATTAATAATTTCAGGTTTTGAATGTATTGCAATACGGCTATGCGTTGTCATTTGATATTAATAACAAAACAGATCAAGGTAATGTTGGCGTATCGTCTGCGTTAATAAATATAACTAATAAATATAATAAATATAACTAATAAATATAATAAATATAATAAATATTGCATAACAACTATAAGCGAAATTGTGTAAATGCCATGTTAAGCAAATATGTACTCCAAACTACTTAAACTGTTAGAGTACTTACTCCAAACTACTTAAAATGTTAGAATACTTACTCCAAACTACTTACACTGTTAGGGTACTTACACAAAACTACTTACACTGTTAAGGTATTTACTCTAAACTACTTACACTATTAGGGTACTTACTACAAACTACTTATACTGTTAGGGTATGTACTCCAAACTACTTAAACTGTTAGGGTATTTACTCCAAACTACTTACACTGTTAGAGTACTTACTCCAAACTACTTACACTATTAAGGTATTTACTCTAAACTACTTACATTGTTAGGTTACTTACTCCAAACTACTTATACTGTTAGGGTACTTACTCCAAACTACTTATACTGTTAGGGTACTTACTCCAAACTACTTACACTATTAGGGTATTTACTATATACTACTTACACTGTTAGGGTGCTTACTCCAAACTACTTACACTGTTAGGTTACTTACTCCAAACTACTTAAACTGTTAGGTTACTTACTCCAAACTACTTAAACTGTTAGAGTACTTACTCCAAACTACTTACACTGTTAAGGTACTTACTCCAAACTACTTACATTGTTAGGTTACTTA
Source organism: Osedax frankpressi (assembly GCA_964035775.1). Classification (NCBI taxonomy): domain Eukaryota; kingdom Metazoa; phylum Annelida; class Polychaeta; order Sabellida; family Siboglinidae; genus Osedax; species Osedax frankpressi. Next base: position 11,634,484 of record OZ038318.1, read on the forward strand.
CTCCAAACTACTTATACTGTTAGGGTACTTACTCCAAACTACTTATACTGTTAGGGTACTTACTCCAAACTACTTACACTATTAGGGTATTTACTATATACTACTTACACTGTTAGGGTGCTTACTCCAAACTACTTACACTGTTAGGGTACTTACTCCAAACTACTTACACTGTTAGGATACTTACTCCAAACTACTTACACTGTTAGGGTATTTACTCCAAACTACTTACACTGTTAGGGTACTTACTCCAAACTACTTACACTGTTAGGGTACTTAATCCAAACTACTTACATTGTTAGGTTACTTACTCCAAACTACTTACACTGTTAGGGTACTTACTCCAAACTACTTACATTGTTAGGTTATTTACTCCAAACTACTTACACTGTTAGGTTACTTACTCCAAACTACTTACACTGTTAGGGTACTTACTCCAAACTACTTACATTGTTAGGTTATTTACTCCAAACTACTTACACTGTTAGGGTACTTACTACAAACTACTTACATTGTTAGGTTACTTACTCCAAACTACTTACACTGTTAGGGTACTTACTCCAAATTACTTATACTGTTAGGGTATTTACTATATACTACTTACACTGTTAGGGAGCTTACTCCAAACTACTTACACTGTTAGGGTACTTACTCCAAACTACTTACACAGTTAGGATACTTACTCCAAACTACTTACACTGTTAGGGTATTTACTCCAAACTACTTACACTGTTAGGGTACTTACTCCAAACTACTTACACTGTTAGGGTACTTAATCCAAACTACTTACATTGTTAGGTTACTTACTCCAAACTACTTACACTGTTAGGGTACTTACTCCAAACTACTTACACTGTTAGGGTACTTACTCCAAACTACTTATACTGTTAGGGTATTTACTATATATTACTTACACTGCTAGGGAGCTTACTCCAAACTACTTACGCTGTTAGCGTGCTTACTCCAAACTACTTACACTGTTAGGGTACTTACTCCAAACTACTTACACTGTTAGGGTACTTACTCCAAACTACTTACACTGTTAGGGTACTTACTCTAAACTACTTACACTGTTAGGGTAATTACTACAAACTACTTACACTGTTAGGGTACTTACTCCAAACCATTTACACTGTTAGGGTACTTACTCCAAACCATTTACACTGTTAGGGTACTTACTCCAAACTACTTACACTATTAGGTTACTTACTCCAAACTACTTACACTGTTAGGGTACTTACTCTATACCATTTACACTGTTAGGTTACTTACTCCAAACTACTTACACTGTTAGGGTACTTACTCCAAACTACTTACACTGTTAGGTTACTTACTCCAAACTACTTACACTGTTAGGTTACTTACTCCAAACTACTTACACTGTTAGGGTACTTACTCCAAACTACTTACACTGTTAAGTTACTTACTCCATACTACTTACACTATTAAGTTACTTACTCCATACCACTTACACTGTTAGGGTACTTACTCTATACCACTTACACTATTAAGTTACTTACACTATTAGGTTACTTACTCTATAGCACTTGTACTATGCCGTTACATTATATTTATATTCACTCGTAGAGACATGGCTACATTACAATATAAAGATGAAAATTCCTGAAAACTACTCGAATCCCGAATCCGTTAGTTCCAGCAATGACTAATATCACACCGTGTCAATGTAATCGATAAAGTATAAAGTAACGGGGTGATTTTAGGCTACTTGATAGCGTTAATTGGCATCGTGTTCCTATCGTATTTCTTATTAGTCTGGCAACGTGAAGATGCAAGTTTTTTTTCTAAAATCCTATGACGCGGGAGTAAAAATAAAAATAATAATAAAAATAATATGATATTATGCAATATAATGAAATGAAATGACCTGGATTGTTTACTCGGGATTTATCAAATCACTCAATAATATGCCAGTTATCGTGTATCTAGACAAATAGTAGCATTATTTGTAGTGGGATATTATAGTAAGGCTGTTGAAAATTAGACTAAATATAATATTAAGAGTAGAATATAAACCGTAAGATGGCCTCTCATATTCTTATTACGGTTCGTAAAGCAGCAATACTATACAATTAATATAGCGACACTAGACATTGTTATAATACATAATTAATAATAGTATTACCATATGCTACTTGCATATCTGATAAATGTCGTTCATCATCTAAAGATATTAAATTTACGGTATAAAAACTACATTTATTGTTTTTTTTTTAAAATAATTTTTATTTGTTAATAGTCACCTTTAAAATAATAAAGATAAACTACCATAAATAGTGTTGTGATCATATTATTATATAAACATATTGATTTAATCTCGTTGGATCTATCATATAAAACAATGATTTGTATCAGTATATTATATAATCAAAAGTCGAAGTCTAATACTTTAATTGAATTTAAATGTGGATTTCCTTTAATTACATATTTTAATTATATGTACCGACTGGGATTCACCCCTAAAATTATTATATAATATCTGATTAATTACTAATATTTACAGAGGATATATATCTCGATACATAATAATCTTAAGATATTTTACAGTTTACGATTGATGTAAGTTATACAGTATGCAAAACTAGACTCATACATCTAGACAATAGAATCTTCAATAACCGTAATACAAAGTAATCAATATGTAATCAATATTTGTCTATTTTCCATACAAGACGTAATCGGAATTAAAAATGTATCCGCAAGTTGAATCTAGAGGAACTGAGTTATTAAATATTTAGTAAATGTAGCTATAGACCTTTATTGATTTTTTTGAAAGCTTTATGATTTTTTATTGTTTATTTCTTTTTCTAATGTATTCCTTATTTTACTTATTTTGTACATGTTTTATATATTGTTTTTAAGTACATTTATTATCATATTTCTTGTTATATATTTTTTTAATTAAATTTATGAATTTTTTGAATATATTACTAAATTTAACTTCATGAAAAATAATACATTTTTATATTTTATTTTTCTATTAGTTTTAAATATTTTGATTTCATGAACAGCTTATCTATATTTATTGATTTATCATTTATATGGAATGTATTTTTATATAATATCGTATAGCTATATATTGAATATGTATTACTTATAGTAACTATATATAATTTCAAAAGTATACAAACAATTATTTTATCGTATTTTACTGAATTGTGGAATAATTTGAATTGATAATTATCTATTTTTTCACCATTTTTATATATTGGAATAGTAATCTAAAATTTTATTTTATTTTTATAATCCCCTTTTTTAATACATATATTGAATATACAAGCTAGTAGTTTAAGTAGTTTAAGTAGTTGGGTAGGTGTACTATGTATTGTATTTATATATAATCCACCTGTATCTATAGAGTTTCCTTTATTTAAATAATTTATAATTTGTTTAATATTTGACTAGTAGGACAAGGACATTAGAAAAATTGAGTTTGTAGATTTTTCTGATAGGTATGAAGTGTAGTCATTAATAAAGTTTATGATTTCTGTTATTATTTAATCGATTGTTATAAGATAGTTATTGAAGTAATTTCTAATTAATTTTTGATTATGTATCGTTATGTATCACTAAAAAATGCTATGTTATTAATATCTTTATATTTATTGTGTTCGTCATATTATTGAGAATAAGATTTCCAGTATTTTTTGAATTGTCAGCGTTATCTAGTTTATTGGCACAATAATTAAATTTTGTTTCTTTTATAATATTAGAAGGGAATTTCTATGTTTTACATTTATATAAGTTGTATTTCGAGTTATTTTGAAAATATTTATTATATAATTGTTTTATTTTGTAATTTTATTTTTTAATATACTTTATAATCCACTCATTATAGTATTTAAAATGCATTTCACATATTACATATATGCAGTGATTATTAAATATATATTATATATATTATATATATATATATATATATTTAATTATACCAAGAAAATTATTATATTCTAGATTCGAGTTATCTAAACTGATTTCGTTCATAATATTCATTTTAATTATTTTTTATATGATTTTGATTTTTAGTGATATATATTTATAAATAAGAAAATTGGTAAATACATTTTCTTTTTTAATGATGTTATTATTACATCTGATGTAGATAATATCAATTGTATTTTTTAAATAAATTTTAAATTTAATGAATGTAAATTATGTAAATTGAAATCATTTGTAATTACTGTACAATGTACATGTACGGTGTACATGTGCAATCGATATCCAGGTTAGCAATACATATATTTAGAGAAAAAGCCATAGTTTAAATATATTTCGAACTTATATATCTAATAATTTCAAACGATAACTACTCGGACTTAACCTGTAATACCGCGTGTAAACTATATATTGCTTATAATCAAGACACTTTAGTAACTGTCTGCAACATAACACATCTAGAGATGTACTAATATCAATGATATTTATTTACACAAACATATACCAATCGTATTTACGTCACTGGACGACCGCAAATCACAATCATACATACTAATTTATCTGCCCTCGATTACCCATATAACCTCTAAATAGCCTCTTTTTATGACCTATCGGCCTTTATCCACCCACAGACGCTGCTGAAGAGTCTTTTCACTAATTACGATAATAACGCCAGACCGGTAGTGGATGCTTTAGACACAGTAATGGCTTTAATGGAATATAGACTCATGCGAATTGAGGAACTAGTTATTATCTTGTCATTTCTCTATTGCACATTCTATAATTTGATATTACGCAATTTTGTGATATATTCCATATAATATATAATATTATATTGAGTTAAAATGTCTTTAAAAAATATTAAATAATGTGTAAATACCAAGATACAATGTTTGATAATCTAATGTAATGACAACGCTATTCATATATAATAGTGTGTATGTATATATATATATATATATATATATATATATATATATATATATATAGTATTATATATGATTACAATAATAATATATTGTGATAAGCAAATTATAATCTGTTTTTAATATAGTTATAATTCAAAATAATACAATTTCATAGAATGACAAAACCCAATTTTTCGCAACATACGGGTGGTTTTTATTGGTTAGTGGAAATGATAAATTAAAGTATAAAAGAAATTCTAATTATTATTTTGTTATTGAATGTTATTTGTATATCCTTATTTTAAATTATCTATTTAATAAAATTAATAATAATTAGTAATATATGCAATATGAATTGTTATTCCAAATATTACACATTAATATAAACTCAATAATGTAAGTGATATTAGGCTACTAAAATTAGATATTCGCTTTTATACATATTATAGTATTCATATATGAATAATATCATATAGTTTAATATTAAACTGACAAACAACTGTAATTAGCTGTCATGAAATATTAACATACGTATAGTTATGTAACTATTTCCTATAGACTAACTTTTGTGTATCCTGTATAATAAACTATGCGAGCCTTCCTTACATTAGAAGTGTTCCTTCTAAGTGCCCTACGATCAGATCGACCATTTAATAAACTCGGTGTAAATCCTTCGACATCCGGTGACACGAGTAAGTCGATGAGTTGACACGAGTAAGTCGATCAGGTGACACGAGTAAGTCGATGAGTTCCTCCTTCGGGAATACATTTCACCACTTTTAGGAGTGGAGAGATCCATCTCTCGTCTGGAATCCATCGCAACACCGAAACGTAAGCGAAATCGTCGTCAATTCAAGGAAAATTTGGATTCCTGAGATTATCTTGTTAAATGGGTAAGTTGGGGATATTGAATGAGTTGGGGACATAGATATAACTAAACTTCACATTACAATGTAACTATAGCCGATGTTGTATATATGTGTGGTGTGTATATGGATTAAGTAGGTGTAGATATGATTCATTGATAAATGTATTAATTAATTAGTATATGTGAATACTTTTAAAAAGTTTATAACCTTTATTCTCATACTAGTAGAGTACATATACTCAACTACTCAACTACTCAACTACTCATCTTGTACAACATCGTCCTCCTCTTATGCTTCTTACTCCTTCTACTCTGCTCCTTTCCATACAACGCTACTTACCGTTACATCTATTGTTACAACCGCCTCTATACTCGTCCTTCACAGTGTCACTGACAACGGCGATTATTCATTGAAAGACAACTATCGAGTGACCATAAGGCATACGGGTATACTGGTGGCTCGTTGCTATACAAAATGGGTATCTTCTTGCAGGGTAGTTTTATTATAGCTAGTGTAATGATTTACGAATTTACTTTAAACTTATTAATAAACGAGAATACTCGAGAATAAACGAAATGTGTGTAAGAAAACGAGAAATGACCGGCGATAAGTCTTATATTTGATTATTTTTCTAAATTGTATGCCTTATATTTATACCAAACGACATAATGAGATACCATCGCCCCAACGTATCGCCATGCAGATATAAAGTTATGACCCTTGGATGCTAATCATAATTCTATCCCCTTCCACTACAGTTGAACCTTATGAAATTCCCATACGACGAGCAGCATTGTTTTATTAACGTTACTAGTTACAGTTATTCTTATAGACAACTGAACTATTATATCCGATCGATGGTTAGGAAGATAATGAGATATATATATATATATATTTATATATATATATATATATATATATATATATATATATATAGAAAGTAAGAGAAATATATGTTACCTTATCTAATGTAAAAGTGTTTTTAAGTATATACATTATAACTATTTATATATATACCAGTTATATACATATATATTTATATATATATATAGTTATATACATATATATATATATATATATATATAAATATATATATATATATATCTCAAAGGACATTCTAAAGTACTACGATGATAATCCAGAGTGGGGAATTATTTCCGCCTCAATCTCAAAGTATGAGCCCCAATCTCCCAAGGACTCCAAGAACTATATATTCGTTAAGGTTAGCATTACCATGTACAGTGTACATTGTACATTGTACACTATATATAGTTTATACTTTCGGCCCCCAAACATTCTCTTGAATTCATCCAACGTATACATTATTTCCGGTAAATTAATTGCATGTTAGTTAGTGAAATAATTGGTTTATTAGAGAAAATATTTAATAATTCATATATATTTTAATAAAAAGTATAAATCATATATATTTTAATAAAAAATAACTTATATATATTTTAATAAAAAATTAATAAATTATATATATTTTAATAAAAAATTAATAACTTATATATATTTTAATTAAAAATGAATAACTTATATATTTTTTTAAAAAAATTAATAAATTATATATATTTTAATAACAAATTAATAACTTATATATATTTGAGTTAATATCCTGTCTACCCACCGAATTAACAATAATTTATTTAATTATTGATATCATTTATATTCCGACAAATATGAATTGTCTCTGAAAATAAATTAAAATCGAAATAGTTTTTAATGACATACAAATATTGACTACAAATTATGTTTTACTTAAATAAAGTAACAATACTGAATATCACAAAGTAACTCATTGTTTGTTAATATATTACAACAGATCAAATAAAAAATGCAACAATTAGATTAACTAAATACTTGTAATTACTATATAACTATTTACCATCTATATCGTCAAATCAACATCTTCACTAATATACAATGACATAATAGTACTGAATTACGTAATATTACTGACTAATGTAAATGATCGTTATAATTGTTATTGTTACTGCAATCTTATATATCAATATCATTTATTGTCATTAATGTATTTACATTTCAATACATATATCGCGATATCCATTAAATTAGCTATACAATATTTCAATATATTTGAATTGTCCGTTATGTCAACACTTATAACAACACCAGTAGCTACATTATTATTAACAGATACACCTTAACGGATACACCTTAGCAGATACACCTTAACAGATACACCTTAACAGATACACCTTAACAGATACACCTTAACGGATACACCTTAACAGATACACCTTAAGAGGAGGTCCATCCTACACGTGTTCAACATACTCCTACCGTGCACGCTAATCTCGGTATTGTCCGTTTTCATATTCATACTTCCCGTGGCATCCGGTGAACGGATTTCACTTGGTTTGTATCACGATATCGACTCTTGTGAAAGCGATTACTCGATGATAATTAAAATAAACCTATAAGGGTAATCGTGTTCAACAAATACGTGTATTTAACCCCGATACCATATTAATGTGGTATTAACGTATTAATTCCTTTAATTAAAATAAACCTATAAGGGTAATCGTGTTCAACAAATACGTGTATTTAACCCCGATACCATATTAATGTGGTATTAATGTATGAATTCCTTTTGTCAGGAATCAGCGTAGTGGTTTCTTATACCGTAACAACTCTCGTAATATCCGATCATATGCCAACCAATAGCGATCAACTTCCTCAAATTCGTTAGTATCGGAAACAAAACGAATATAGTGAATATAGTAACCTTATCGAATGACGATTACACCTCTTCTTTAATAGATTGCAAACACAAACATATACTTCCGGTATATTTAAAATGTATTATATTTACTTTATTTAAAATAATATTATAGAATAAAGTATAATAGATCATTTCCTGGGTTATATGAAATAACAGAATGTATGATATATATTAATATACCCGAATAACAAAGATTATGCTTTTATTTACGATGTTGATGATTTTAATTTTAGAAATTAATATTCTTATGTTCATTATAATATATACATAAATAAAATTAGTATAACATAGATAGTATATATATATAGGGTACACTCGATTATTTAGTATATTTATTAATTATATATAATATATATCTAATAAAAATACTAAACAATTAATTATGTAATAATGTTATATTAATAAAAATACTAAACAATTAATTATGTAATAATGTTATATTAATAAAAATAATATTAATAGATGTCAAATTATTTATGACTTCGGTTCGAAGTTACCATGATGTAATCTAATTTGCAGTAATATTCAGTAGCGGATGTATGACGATAACGACGTGTTGCGTCATCTTCTCAGTGATTTCAATCCATATCAACTTACGAACAGACTCCATTGACCAACATCCAAAATTGAAATTTTTCATTTTCGGTTGCTAAACATATAAATATAAATATGTAATTATATAATATTAGATATTATATAAATTATAATGATTATGTAATTATATATTATTAGATATTATATAAAATAGAATAAATATGTAATTATATATTTATAGATATTATATAAAATAGAATAAATATGTAATTATATATTTATAGATATTATATAAAATAAAATAAATATGTAATTATATATTTATAGATATTATATAAAATAAAATAAATATGTAATTATATATTTATAGATAGTATATAAATTAGAATAAATATGTAATTATATATTTATAGATATTATATAAAATAGAATAAATATATAATTATATATTTATAGATATTATATAAATTATAATAAATATATAATTATATATTTATAGATATTTTATAAATTAGAATAATTATGTAATTATATATCTATATAGATATTATATAAATTCTAATAAATAGTAATTAAATATTATTAGATATTATAAAAATTAGAATAATTGTGGAATTATTCATTATTAAATATTATATAAATTAAAATAATTATGTAATTATATATTTATAGATATTATATAAATTACATTAAATATGTAATTATATATTTATAGATATTATATAATTGTTTATTATCGTATTCTCTTATTTGTATATAATATTATTTAAGTTACACATAACAAATTTGGTGTGTTTTTTTAGATATTATGGCTCGTTTAGTGTTGCTTGAAGTAAAACAGTGCAAATTTAAAAATTTGAATAACAAAAAAAGGTTTTTACTATTATAATGATTATTCTTTTATTAAATTATTAAATTTATTAAATTAATATTAAATCATTATATTTGTATCGATTACATTATTAAAAGAATAATGTGGTCCGTGTAAATATATGTTATTGTACTAAAAAACCTTTATATAGCTATGTAGTGGTTATATACTATATTAAATATAATAACGGATATGCAAAATATTTCAGAGAAGAAATAACTCCGATAGATAATGTATGTCTATCGGAATTGTACCTCCAACCTGAAATTACTTGTATTTGCAAGAATAACGAAGATAAGTACGTTAATTTCCCGGATGTAGATACACCTATGAAATACGACCATTCCTGGCCGGAAGCTACCCGAATTCTAGACAGATTCTTATTTCTGATGACTATTTCTATTTTGTTCTGTCTCTATACCTGGATAATCGCGATGTTACTTTTCTGAAAAAACTATATATTATGAATGTGAATAATATATATGTAGATTAATATATAAGTTATTAAAATATATATATATATATATATATATATATATATATATATATACCTAATAAGTCGTATTCGTAATATTTTTATTTATATAAGACCTACAATATATAAACAATGAACGAAAACAATGAAGCTAACCCGGTTTGAAGTTGCCTGAAACTGACTAGTTCGCCGTAAAGTATTTTCTTTATAGAATTAGTCACTAATTGGCCAAACGCAACCAACAAGGATAGAAAAAAGGTATCATTGCAGCTAAATAGAATGTATATATATCGCAGCATAATATTACATCACATAATCACTTTACATATTGGCTTTACAACTTGCACCCTGGATCATTAGAAGTGGTCACTCAATACAACATTACTTTATCGTTTGATTTCTCAAAAGATCGCTACGTCGCAGGGATGAACTAGACGTCGCGGTAGTTCCAATAGGTGAGAACACGTTTAAGTCGTTAGAGAAATCTCGTCTGATCCACCTTTGATTTAATTACTTCGTTCTATTTACTGCCTTAGATTTTGATAGGGTTTCTATACGCAACGTCTATGCGGAAGGCTGGTTAATGGCTAAAAATGGGTGTAAAGAGTATTTATCCTGAATTTGATTTCGATCCAAAGATTGGTTCTGGATAAATACCTCATCTCCACCATCCAACCATCCGTTCCCTTTCCACTTGTCGCCAGGCTCGATTTAAAATTGACAATTCCTCTCTATTCGGTTTACATAGCAATGTATCTATTGGCAAGCAATGTTCCCTGAAGGAAAAACGAAGATTATTCGATAAAATTATGCACGCCGCAATGTACACGTATAACACAAGATTATTAATATACTGAGACCATTCTGATGTTTTATCTTCTACTATCGTACCAAGTAATCAGAGTAAGGTACGATTACAGTTCTTCCAGTACTTTGCAGATGGATTGAGGTCGTCCAACTATTTCCATGTTGTTCACATACGTTACGAATAATTTTCTACCATCTGGAATAAGTATAATCGCCACGCTCGTATAGTGTCTGGGACTGGGACTATCAGGTATATTAGAATAAGTACTCGTAATCGAGAATAGCTGTACCATTCGACTCAATGCATCCACATTTCTATTTTCCCTACCAGGTCGATACTTAATATTAATATCGAATTGTTTGAACTGTGCTATTCGCGTCTCCATAATCGCATTTCGACAGTGAACAGTGAGTTATTATCAGCAAATACCAAGCAAGTGTAACCCATGATCTAGATATTGTCTACATTATTGATAGTGGCCCGTTTCAAAGCTGAAAACAAAAGTTTCATTGTACTTTAACTGATGTCATTCCTCTCACTTCCCCTGAGTCCTCAACTAGCAGACTCAATTAATTTAATCTTGCCTTCGACCTTTCGGGAGTTTAACGCTCCCAAGCCCTGAAATGAGACGTCAGTTACTACGATGAACGGTTGGAAGAAGTCGGTATAGCCCAGTATAAGCGAACTAGCCAGCTTCCCTTTCATTGTATCGAATATTACGTCATAAACCCGGTTCCACTATAATTTCGTAATACAATGCAATACAGTAGTTTAGCAAACTCTGAGAAATTTGGGAATAAATCGTCGATAATAGGAAACAAATCCTAAAAATGAGCGAATAATCGTGGGATTGGTTGGTTTGCAACAGAAATAGACGGCTGCTGTTTTATAAGGGTTCATTCTCCATTCTTAGATACTATAGTATGATACTATAGATATTAGATATCTATAGATACTATAGATACTATAGTACTACATGTATACATACCTAATTATTCAACTGCGCTATGAATTAGCTATCATCTTGAGTCTTTTAATTCCAGACCATAATCCTGTAGTTTTCGAAATAACATTGCTAGCCTGTTTAGTATAAGTTCGAACGTAGAGCAAAATACCAATATATAGTCGAGATTTAAAATCAATATCTCGAAGCTATGACCTCTTAATCATAATTACATAAGAAGTGAGAAAGTAACGGGATCATTCACCAGTCCAAAGGACATTCGGATATATTCAAATAAACCTGCGATGAAAGAGGTATTCTCCATGGCCTCGTCTGCAATTGTTCATTGGAAAAGCCATGTATGAAATCGAATTTAGAAAATATTGTGGATCTATATATATATATATATATATATATATATATATATATATATCAAAGTAATTAAATAAATGCGCAATAGATAATATTAAGTAATCTATACATTTCCTTGTCAATGTATAACAATAGTTATTTACTTAATATCAACGAATCGGATTAGTAATAATATTCAAGAAATTCATAAATACAAAATTAAAAAAAGTTTTTTTTCTTGAATACAAAATATTTTACGAGTGCATTTTGCGTGCGTTGGTTTCCAAAATCACTGAAAAATAATAATATGATTTTTCCAATACATTGATACGAGATATCCAATATAGAAATGATTGATATTACCCCATTGTAGATAGATCATTGATATGTTTCAGTTTAAACACTTAACAATATAACTATATTCATATATGCATATCAATAGGAATATATATATCTATAATTATAACAATATAAACTATTTTTAAAGAAAATTTAATTTTAATGAATGAAATTTCAATAGATTAAATTTCATTATCTAGTCGAACTATTATGTTTCTGCATGTATTTATTATTTTGATTTTATTTTCATTTTTTGGAATATCGTATCAGCAGTATGAAGGTTATTTCTAACTGAAAAATATATATGTGTATACAGATTTTGGAATATATAATACTAATTCATCATTACAATATAATTACTGTATATATATATATATATATATATATATATGTATATATATATATATATATATATATATATTAATTATTGATTTTACAGAACTAGATTTAATGTGTAGATTAGTATATTTTAATGTAAACATTTCTAAGATCAATATATAAAGTAGATGTATCCTCATTATAAAAAAACAAGGGGTATTTGTTATATAATGCCGTACTTGGAAAAATATTCCTTATAAATATGACTATATAATATAATATTACAATAGTACCCAATTAATCAAGTTCTATTATTGTAAAGTATTATGTTATTTATCAACGTAGATTTAATTATTATTTACTAATCATTTAATACTTATTTAATAATTATTTAATAATTATTTAATAATTATTTAATAATTATTTAATAATTATTAAATAATTATAAAATAATTATTAAATAATTATTAAATAATTATTAAATAATTATTAAATAATTATTAAATAATTTAAAATAATTATTTAAATTTAAAAAAAATATACACGAAATATAAGATCACCTTCTAGAAAAATAATATCATTTTCTACTCTAGAATCCCTATAAATGTATTCATTTACTTTAACATACTATAGTAAGAAAGTATACTTTCTATTTAATAATTAAATAATTATTAAATAATTATTAAATAATTATTAAATAATTATAAAATAATTATTAAATAATTATTAAATAATTATTAAATAATTATTAAATAATTATTAAATAATTATTAAATAATTATTAAATAATTATTAAATAATTATTAAATAATTATTAAATAATTATTAAATAATTATTTAATAATTATTTAATAATTATTTTATAATTATTTAATAATTATTTAATAATTATTTAATAATTATTTAATAATTATTTAATAATTATTTAATTATTATTTAATTATTAAATAGAAAGTATACTTTCTTACTATAGTATGTTAAAGTAAATGAATACATTTATAGGGATTCTAGAGTAGAAAATGATATTATTTTTCTAGAAGGTGATCTTATATTTCGTGTATATTTTTTTTAAATTTAAAAGAAATCAAACACTTAGGATTGTATTACAGATATATTTAATTATAATATGTCTAAAATGTATTAACTGGTTGGTTTATTAAAATTGATTATAATCAAAATACTTTATTTATTAATAATAGTTGGAGTAAAATATTTCCTAATCCCGAAAACCGTAAAATCTGATATCAAACTAGAAGATATCCTCATACCTTAATTTTAGTATTTCAACATCTATTGATGAAACATTAATGTAACGCTATAGCTGGAGATATAACTATATTGTAGCTGGCTGAAGTCAAACGCATTAATTCGTAGTCGTTGTCCTGAAAGCTGTAAACATCTGAATAGATCTAATAGGAGCTATACGCTGAGTTTTGTGATGAATCGTAATATGATGTATACATTTGCCTGGCATGACAGTACTACGTGAACAAAAGGCATTTATTAGAATAATTATATTTATTATCTTTCTATTTATAATGTTTATAATTCTATTTATAAACATTATTATTAAAGATAAATAACACAAATAATTGTAATATACATTTATATAAATGAATTGATGAAATATAAATTATTAACATATATTTATTTTTATGATTAAAATATATTATAATATAAAATACTAAAGTGTATATACAGAAAAATCTAGCGGTTTGTCGTATTGTCCTTTGACTATTTACTTTCTATATGTAGTTTTGTTACCTAATATATTGAATCAATTTTCAAATGTAAATAATATTTAACTAAATTTTAAAATAAATATATCATGGAGGGAGGTTAAAGTTCATTACGCCAGCTTTTTACGCAGGAAAATTGAACATGTTTTATGCCATCGGAAAAATTAAACACGGCGTAATTCCGAGTCGTTTTCCGCGGCAATCGAATTCTGAGCGGAAAAATGACTTTTGTGTACAGTGCTTAAGATAAAATGAGAAAATAGAAATATTAGAATCTTTAAAAGTAAAGAGTTATAAATATATAGCCCCTGGTATCACAGTGTAAATATATATACATATATATATATATATATGCTGTGTGTTATATGTTAAGTTAATCAATTAGTTTAATAAATATTATTAAAGTTTTAGAAATTAATATAATCACAGGAATTTCTTCAATTAATTCTTATTGACTATGTTCTTTTTATTTCATTAATATTCCATGCGTCTTGAATGTAAATATGCGTAGAAAATAAGCACGAGATTACTACCAAATATGGATATAATCAATATCAAGAATATGATTGTTAACAGGTTATTAACGTGTATGACATTAAATTACATTTCAAGATAAGTTTAGTTAAGTAATATTGTTATACGCCATAACTAAATATTTAAATATAAGTTATATCTAAGTTATGTATTATTCTATGGGGTTAACAATTGTGTATCTTAATAATGTTATGTTCTTTATTATTAGCGATGTGTATATTATAACTTACCATTGAATGTGTTTTAATTTAAAGAAAATTATCAAAATAGTAGAATAAAAGTAATGGAGAGCTGTGGGGTATTTAATCGTTTATAAATATGATGTTGGTGTAATTCTTCAGTTAGAAGTACGATATGGTATTGCTGAGTTGCAGGTGTTATCCAATTCTTAATTTATATTTATATTCTAAAATGTATCATCATAAGAAATGGAAGTCATCAAGTATTTATAAAAGTAAGAATATTATATTTGCAATTCATTTTCTATTTGATGTAAATTAAAACAGCAGACCGTTATTAACATTTTTAATTATTTTAATTGGTATTTGATTGTTGAATTTTTCAAGTAATAAATATTTAAGTATTCAATTAACCTCCATACTTTGTGAAATAATTAATCTAGTCACTAATATTATTATATGTTAGCTGTAAATATTAAAATTGTATATTTATTTAATAAATATGCTAAATATATCACTTAAGTAATTATTATTTAAATAATAATATAGTATATGTAAAATATATCTTTGACATATATATATATATATATATATATATATATATATATATATATATATATATATATATATATATATTACTCTATAGAGTATCTATGAATTGTGTTTCAATTAGATAACATGAAAACATACCCCACAACTAACCGTATCTTGAGCAAACAATGCATATTGACCAATAGGGTGTGTATATACACAATGGTCATCTCAATTTATAATACATATATTATAGAGTTACCATAGTTAGATACTTTAGGTGAAATAATATTTACAATTTACTGACCACTGACTGACTGACTGACTGACTGACTGACTGACTGACTCACCTAATCACTCTCAGTCACTCACTCACTCACTCACTCACTCACTCACTCACTCACTCACTCACTCACTCACTCACCTACTCACTCACTCACTCACTCACTCACTCACTCACTCACTCACTCACTCACTCACTCACTCACTCACTCACTCACTCACTCACTCACTCACTCACTCACTCACTCACTCACTCACTCACTCACTCACTCACTCACTCACTCACTCACTCACTTACTCACTCAATCACTCACTGTCTCAATCACTCCCTCACTCACTAAATCACTCACTCAGTCACTCCCTCACTCACTAAATCATTCACTCTATCACTCACTTATTCTCTAAATAACTCACTCTATCAATCACTCACTCACTCACTCACTCACTTACTATCTCACTCACTCACTTACTCACTCACTCAATCACTCAGTCACTCCCTCACTCACTAAATCACTCACTCTATCACTCTCTTATTCACTAAATCACTCACTCTATCACTCACTCACTCACTTACTCACTCAATCACTCACTGTCCCACTCACTCACTCACTCAATCACTCACTCTATCACTCACCCACTCACTTATTCACTCACTTATTCAATATATGTTCTCTTTTCATATATAACTAAAAAATTCAACAAGCCTGGATGATTTCTTGGGAAAGTTCATTAATTGATTAATTTATTTATTTATTACGATTTACAGATGAAATTATGCTTAAACAATCTCTATAAATCTCTATTCGTATAATCTATATTATACTATATTATGTAAATATAATAAATTTATACAAAATACAATAATTCATTTAATTATATATAATTGCAATCTATGCACATTAAATTTATATAATTATTATATCTTCGGAGTGAAATTATATTTGTATTTAAAAATAATTATTTTCTTATCATTATTTATGTTGGCGTAAAAATATAATTGAATATAAATTGAACTATAAATTCCTATGCAATTATTTTAAATACAAATAAATTGTATATTTATTTTAACATAATTAAAGATCTGATAAAATTGGTGTAATAAAATAAAACTAAAATAACCTGGACGGTTCTTTTAAACTTTACCATAACTAAAGTCGATATTTCATAGGATAGGTGAATATATTTACAATAGTATAATAATGCTACTACATATTACTTTATACACTATTCAGAGATCCTTAATAGTCAAATCGAGGCCATGAATATTCCCGAAAGTTACATCAATCCAGAAAAGGTTTAAATTAATTTCTTCAACAAAATTACATGATACCATAAATAATATCTAAATAAGTATTAAGTATAAATACAAACATAATATGTATTTTAACTAGTACATCGTAAGTCATATTAAATTATGTTAAACTAGCAGATTACCAATAATTATAATGTCGTGTCCTGTTTTGACAAACTGTACATTTGAAATTACCACAAGCCTTATGAAATTCTTTATAACGGTAATAAACGGTGTGGAAATACCACGCTACATAATACATCAAACTAAGGTACTACTAGCTCAATTATTTGAAAACTACGACCGTAATGCGAGACCTGTGGTCAAGGCTGACGACTCAGTGACTTTAGCGACGGTTTTTGTTCTGGGGCGAATCGAGGAACTGGTTAAATATTATAATTAACTAATTATATTTTAATTTTGTCTCAATTATCTATTCATGAATTGATTGATAAAATGGTAATTCATTTTTTTTAATTTCAATAAGAAATGGTTTAATTAATTAATGCCATTAAATAATATATCTGTAAACGTTTTTGCTGGAAATATGATTTTAAATTATTAATTATTATTGCATTACTAAATAGAAGTAAAACGGTAAACCAGAAATATAAATGAAAGGTATATAAGTTTCGCCTATAGCTGTCTTTAGTGTTAATGTTTTCACTTATCAATCAGGATGAAAAGAAGCAGATGATGTCGACTTACGGCTGGATGCCTGTGGTTAGCATATCATTATTATAAATAGGCATGAGTCATATACAAATGTTAGTGAGTTATTGGAATGAGAATGTTCGATGAGATATTATTGAATCATTGTGAGTAGCCATGTAGTAAACGTATTGTATGATTGTTTACCGTATAACTTATATAAATTTAATGTTTAATTTACTTTACTATCTTTTTACACGAATACAATATATCATAAAATATATTGTAATCATTTATAATATGTTTTATATATTACATGCTATGTCTATATTGTATACATTAAATACCCAGTAGAGCTATTTAATCAAATAACAAAAACAGTAGCGTAGGTAATTTCAACATATAAATATCAACAAATGGAGGTAATCATAGTATCCGTTCAATTCTGTACTTATATACATTAAGGTAAAATATATGTTATATTATCATATTTTGTAATATCTACGTAAAATTGCGAGGTGAAACGAAGTGAATTTATAGTTAGCTGCTTCTTTAGCCGGAGTAAATAATTGCTTCGTCAGCTAATTGAAGTCGAGTATATAAAATAAAGTTAAACAGAAGTTATCATCTGTCTATTGATCTATATCGAATAATGTTTAAATGAACACCACTTTGGCGATATTGGATAACACTGTTGAATATTTAATCGATTTTAAAGCGTTGTGATTTTTATTATCCGTATTATAAAAAGGACTCCGCGCGTACATAATTCTGCGAATACAGGAATTATTGATTAATAAGTATCACCTATTTATGTGATACTGTATATTTATTAATTACGAATTATATAACAGCTATAATTATGCATTGTAAATAAAACAAAGCCACAAAGGGAATACATTCCTGGTATTTAATAATCTTTTATCATAAGAATATACGGTTACGTTAAGTATGTTTTTGTATTCATAATTAGTAGGTTAAGAGTACATTCGTGTGAGTATAGGTCAATGATTACATTGACCCCTTCATCACTTGAAGCATTGGATAGACCCATCTCTGCGCTGGAATCCTTCTTTGCACCATAATGTCACCGTTATATCTGTAATCTCTAGTCGTATCTGGATGCCAGAACTCTCTCTACTTAACGGGTTAATTATTTTAATTAATTGTTTAAGTTAATATAATTATTTTAATTAATTGTTTAAGTTAATATAATTATTTTAATTAATTGTTTAAGTTAATATAATTATTTTAATTCATTGTTTAAGTTAATATAATTATTTTAATTAATTGTTTAAGTTAATATAATTATTGCGCTAAGAGAACTCAAGATTATTTCTGTGATAAAAATTAATTAAAATATGTAAAATATTGAACTTGATATTATTGGATTATTTGCATCCGAGAACATTATATTAATTAGTTAGATGATATTATAATAATATGTTTACTAAATACAAATTTCGTTTCAAAGAAAAATCCACATACATTCGAAATTCCATAAATAAAAAATAATAATATTTTTTTTAATTGATTGAAATAAATAATAAGAAATAATATTTTTAAATGTATTATGAAATATATAATATTATAATAATATAATATAATAAATTATATATTTTATTATAAAATGTTTAATTAATTTATAAGCTTATAATAGGTATACTATATAATATACACTGTATACTATATACTATATACTATATACTATATACTATATACTATATACTATATACTATATACTATATACTATATACTATATACTATATAATATATACTATATACTATATACTATATACTATATACTATATACTATATACTATATACTATATACTATATACTATATACTATATACTATATACTATATACTATATACTATATACTATATACTATATACTATATACTATATACTATATACTATATACTATATACTATATACTATATACTATATACTATATACTATATACTATATACTATATACTATATACTATATACTATATACTATATACTATATACTATATACTATATACTATATAATATATACTATTTACTATATACTAGATAATATATACTATTTAGAGGTGTTCATACTTCCAAGATATCTGAGTGTTTTTCTGATATATATTTCCAGTTATTTGAGCTAATCGATAAGTTAGTAGTTTATTTATTGATATTCTCATAGTACTTCATTTATTGTAAGTTCGATTTGTATTCTTTTAAGTAGTTTTCGTCAAAGTATAATTTCAGTTACATCAGTAATTATTTGATTTCATTAATACACTGCGATAGGTAATTGTCGTAATTCTCGTAATTGAGTATCAGCAGAGTATATTTAATATATAATATTACAGTTTCTATATCCGAGACATATATTGCATTATTCATAACTCAGTTATCCAACATATAGTCATCCTAAGCGCATGCGTCTAGGTTTGCATACTATGGTATATTATTGTATGGTATATCTATAATAATAATAAATAATATCTTAAAATCTTAAAAGGTATTTTATTTAAAAAGATTACCATGTATTACATAACCTAATAAGTAATAAAGACTTATTTAGTACGGCTATAGTTTTTATAACAGTATTCTATTATTCGTAAATCTTGCTTTATCGGAATCGCGATTAGAATATAATATTAACAGGTAGCACTTTCACCGCACGTGTATTAATAAACGCAATAAGCTAAACAATGGGATCAGTTAAACAATTAAAGATGAGCATTTTACTGCGGAGTTGATTACTCATTCAATCCAGGATATGCGTATAGCGTAATTACAATATCAAATATTATAGAACTATAGAACTAATGTTGTAGAACTATAGAACTAATGTTGTAGAGCATCTGACACTGGAGATTTCGGTTTGAAAGACAACAGGTTCCGTGTTACGGTGAAATATACCGGTAAAGTGTCCTTCCAGCCAAACATGAAGTGGATAACTAGTTGCAAGGTGAGATATTGTAAGTTATAATATTAGAGGTTAAAATAGAAAATCGTGGACGGTTGGGTAAAACTTCAATTTATATATAAATATTTTATAACATATTTATAATATACAATTTTAAAAATATCTTCTTTTGCTGTATATATAAATATATATAATAATGATATATATATATATATATATATATATATATATATATATACTTTTTTAAATATGATTTCATTTTGTAATTTTAGGATTTATTAAATTTAATAATATTAATAATATTAATAATAATTTGATATAATTTTTATTATAAAATGTATGATAATTAGATTTATAACAATTTAATTATAATTTAACAAAGTGAAATACTAATATTAATTCAAATAAAAATAATTGTATTTATCTAGTCACTTTATTATAAATATAATTTCACTATTGTAGATTTCATGACACTACAAAGCTTCCTCCAGTGTATAGGTCGGTCTCGACATGACATTGTAGGTAGTTTTAAAGCCTATAGTAGATATGCCAGCTTTAATGTGTAAACAGAGACATTATATTCTCTTTCGTTGTAAGTAAAGTATAGAACTTGTTATTTTCGTAATTAATTTGTATGGTCCATCTTAGACTTTTCGATGAGCTCATAGCATAACATATTTTCCTGCAGGAAGATCTATACTTGTGTTTGTTTTGTGAAATGAAGTCGGTTGCGCTCTTATGTTTCATAACATGTCTAAGTTCCTTAACTAATTCTTTTGGTAACAGTTTCTGTACCATTTTCCATTTTAAAAAGTTCCCCCGAATGACGGATATTCATTCCGAACACCAATTCTGCGTTGAAACAATCAAGATCTTCTTTAGTTGTTGTTTTGACACCGAGTAGTATAAGAAGCAGTTGATAAGTCCAATTTCCAACCGTTAGCATTTGATAGATGTTTTTAATTGAAAACGGAAACTTTACACGATATCTCTGCATTGTGGATAAAAGGATGTAGCATGATTAATTTGCGTCGTCAAGTACTCTGCTCTTTTAGACAATAGCCAGGAGTTGAATTTGATATTTCCATTTAAATTAGCTGTAAAATCTCTTATGGGAGAAATGGTGTCTTCTATAGTTTGGTTGTTTAAGGATATATAACTAATATGGGCATCATTTTAAACTCAGCTAAAGTTTAATTTAAAGTTAATTTACTTAATTAAAATCGAATGACGGAAGTCCTCGTCCCGTACGAATTGATGTTGGTGCCGTTAGTCGTTCTCAGTGTTTGTGTTGCAGTTCTGTATTTCTGATCGTAAGATGATGCAGGAAAAAATGCAGATCTCGCCTCAGGTGTTCACAAGGTGTCGTTTGTTGTTATTGTCGGCGAAGAGAAGTATTTCGGTTCCTCCTCCAGGTAAACATATTTTGCCTGGTATTCGGTTGGTAAATTTTTTTTAATGAACACGGGCGGTTTTATTTTCATACGCGTATTTCAGAATTTGTAGTGGAAGAAACAATGACCATTATTGTCGTGATTTACAATGCGTGGTTGTTTGATGTGACCGACGTTAATGAATATGGTGTCGACATCTCCGAGCATTTCTAATGTGATTATAATGCTTACTTACTTGAGGAAGTGTTCTGCTAACAGAGATGTTTCGTGTTCGTTATTGTTAAAGATCCTCATTAAGTTGAGGTATATTTTCGTCTAAACAATTGCTGCGATGCCTTTGTTTGTGGCGATGGTTTGGGACTGAAGGGTTATGAGTACATGTAGTATCTTAATGGTCAACACTCGTGAGTGTTGATACCTAATGTTTGGACTTGGTATCGTCTGTTACGATGATTGCTTGGTATAACTCAGCCTCCGCTAATGCACTATGTTCCCAAATCTTAGGAAGCTTAAGGGCATGCCGATAGAGGAATTAAAAAAATAAAAATATATTCGAAAAAAAATATTATTTAATATTTATCATATATAATATGTTATTTACTACTTGCGAAAATTTCAGAGTTCAATTCAATTTAGAAATACCAAAAAAATCACTTTAAAAGTAATTCATCAGTGAAAAATTATAAAATTATATAAATATATCATAAATATAAAAATAATATTAGTAAACTAATATATGATGAAATTAAAAAATATTAAAACTGAATTATTTATTATTATCCATATTCTATGTATACATGTGTGAATCATGTGATTCAAAGACCAACCAGATAGCTTGAAAAAAATAGAAGTAATTTTTCAAACATTCAATCTTCTCATTTAAACCGTCAACTACGCACCATACAAACATCTAATTACATACTAATTTCATTTTATTTGTTTAATTTTACTCGTTTAATTATATTATATTTTGTATTCTATATATTCACATGTATATGGGAAGAGGAGATGAGTATGCACCCGGAGAAGGCTTAGAAATATACATGATTTTATTCTGCATTTTTTAAATTTTATTTGTAAAAAAATGTAAAAAAATGTATTTCAAAAAATATCTACTTTTTTGTTTTTGAATGAATCTCTTTGATTTTTTATGTAACTAAATTTATTATGTAACTTATGTAACTTTTAAAAATATATTACAAATATAAGTCTAAATCTAAATATATATTAGATCTATAATGTAAAAAAGCTCTCTATTTGATTTTACTTATAAATATACTGCATATAGTAAAACAAATTAGGTAGATAGCGCTAATACTTTTTATTGCCATAGAGTTGCAATAAAATGGGTCCATTTCCCTATCTCTTACATGTAAAATTATTCAGTGTCGGCATAACCTTAACGGCTACTATCGATATATGTTGGTCAGTAGGCTTTGTCAGTAGGCTTATTCACTGACTTGCCAATTCACCAATATAGATGTTACTTTCTACATACGAAATTCATTTTATAAATTTAGAATTTATTAAATTAAATAATCATAATAATAATGTGCGTTGGTTAAAGTTTCTAGAACGAATTGTATAAACTGTGCTATTAGAATCAATAATAATAATTTGTTAAAATTGTTATTACAAAATATATATATATAATTAGATATATAACGATATAATTAAATCTATCAAAATGAAACAATAAAATTAATTAAAATAAAAAATAATTTGATTTGTCCAGTCAGTTTATACGAATTATGTAAAAAAAAATACATAAATCGTCGTGATTTCAAGTTTATACGAAATAATGCAGTTGCTTGGCAACTGACCTTTGCGAATTTACAGGTGAACCTCGTCAAGTTCCCGTACGATTCACAGGTTTGTTTCGTCAACATCACCAGTTTCATTTACGACGTGAACAGACTTAATTTCATGATGTTATCAGATACGGTTGGTGAATATGCATTCAATGTATACCCAGCTTATACGATTATACATCCATACTACTCATATACACTTGCAATACACAGTGCACTTCTATACATCCACAATACACCTCTATATACCTTCAATACACCTCTACATACTCACCATACAACTTCAATGCACATCTTTACACCCTCAATACACCTCTATATACCCTCAATACACCTCTATACACCCTCAATACAACTCTGTACACTTCTATACATCCACAATACACCTCTATATACCTTCAATACACCTCTATATACTCGCCATACACCTTCAATGCACATCTTTACACCCTTTATACACCTCTATATACCCTCAATACACCTCTATACACCCTCAATACAACTCTGTACACTTCTATACATCCACAATACACCTCTATATACCTTCAATACACCTCTATATACTCGCAATACACCCTCAATACACCTCTATATAGTCGCCATACACCTTATATGCACATCTTTTCACCCTTTATACACCTCTATATACCCTCAATACACCTCTATACACCCTCAATACACCCTCAATACACCTCTATATACCCTCAATACACCCCTATACACCCTCAATACAACTCTGTACACCTCTATACGCCCTCAATACATCCACAATATAGCCTCCGTATCCCGCCCTACCACTTACAATACCAATACCATAGACATTCACGAAACCTACAGGTGTTTTTGAATTACTTCGAAGAGAACGGTGAGTGGCTGGTTACTAGAGCGAAATCCAGTATCTTTTACCACACTATTCAAGATAAACTGAAAATGGGCATTATCTATGCCGAGGTTTCTACGTCACGGAGCAAAAATTATTATATAATTGATGTTTAGAATATAGCGTGACATGAACAGTTTTGACCAAGTCATTAAGCTAATTTTATTGCGACCGCGTTGCCTTATATATGATTATATAATACAGCATGTTTTAAACAATGATATTCATTTTTCATATCCAGAAACTTTTCATTAGTAAATGTAACTTTTTATATGCGGTTTTTATTTGTTTTAAATGATGCACACAATTAACTTTATTAGGAAGATGACCTCAATTAAATATAGTATATTAATTAAACATGTAATCTATATAATTGTTTAAATAAATAAAATACAATAAGGTATTTATTATATTAATCAGATAAATTCCTCATTACCCACAATTCATATATTTTACATAGTAGTTAATTATCTAAACTAATAAATATCTCCTTGTCTCTCTAGATCCACCTAAAGAGACGACCAACTTTCTACGTCTTAAACATCCTGTTACCAAGTGTAACAATTTCAATCTTCTCGATTTTCGTATTCGTCCTTCCGATAGAATCTGGTGAAAGAGTCTCCCTGGGTTACTAACTTTATAGCATATGATATACATATTATTATCATGGGTGTATATGAAAATATATATAGTCGCATAATCAATAAAGGTCAATTCAGTATTTATTTAAATTTATATAATATTTATAAACTAAATTATTTAGTTTTACATTTCTTGAGTATTATTATAACATATAGTATTGTAAAGAGTTATTACTTTATTTTTCTTATAATATAATTAATATACTTATGATAACATACAACTCAATCGAATCAATTCATAGTACTAATATCTAGACTAACGATTACTGACTCCTCCCTTTCCTTTTATCTAATCC
>OZ038318.1:11660948-11719943 GCA_964035775.1 Osedax frankpressi
GAGAGAGAGAGAGAGAGAGAGAGAGAGAGAGAGAGAGAGAGATATTTCAATATAGAAGAGATATCTTTTAAAACATTCTGATATATTCAAAATAACGTATTATATATGTATATAATATATATAGTATATGTATAATAATTGACATTAACAATTATAAAAATTAATAATATAAATATAGCATTATTATTTGTAGCAATTATAAATATGATAAAACCATACTTTTAGAAATTTAATTATGTATATATATATATATATATATAATATGTGTGTGTGTGTGTGTGTGAGTGTATGTGTTTGTATATTATATATAAACAATATGTCTGAGATCTTATAATAAATAATTAATTTCCTATTTATAATGAAATTCTAGTGAGTGGAATAGTTTGATGTATGGCTCCAGTGCTTATAATAAACACAGTAGATATCATATATTATATATCCACACTGTGGATATATGTAATATAAACATATAACAAACTATATATATATATATATATATATATATATATATATATATATATATATATATATATATATATATATATTGAATATGAAATTGCATTAATGGTAATTACCATAAGTAAATACTCGAATATTGAATTGAATTTTGAAATTAAGATCAATATAATTTCTCCCACATAAGTAATTATAATAATATACATGTATAATTATAATGTGGATATCAACATTGCAATGATCATTTTATTAATTTACATTTATATATTACAATATTAGATACTAATATTCGAATTAAATATATTTAATTTATATTTTGATTATCAGATAAGCAATTTAGTTCTCGAATAACAAAATGGCCTTATAAATAAGCAATGTACAAATACAGGTTATTAACAATAATACACAAATATGATGTAATATCTAGTATTCGTGAATTAATTAGATTGCGTAATATTTTACCTCATGGTCTATTACAATAATAATCAATAACATCTTGTCGTTGGTTTATTTCATATTAATACCGGTGTTGTATATTAAAACGGTGCCTTTATTAAAGCGGTTATTTTTAGTGGTTATGAGTCACGTGACAATGGAATGACTTACACCTCATTAAATACACATTAAATATATCCATGTTTCATTTAAATACCTAACACTGACACCATGTAAATAATATCAAGAATAATTATATTATAAAAAATTTATATTAATTTCTATTTTTAAAAATACAGCATTTCTCAAATTACTATTAATTTCGCAATATTATAACAATGCGTGCATTCTGACCTTATATGGTTTTTTTAAACCACTATATTTAAGTATATGTTTATATTTTACAAAAAACGTTTATTTACACGAGTTTTAACTATTATAAATATATCGATATGAAATATCAATTTTATTATAAATATTTCTGTTATTCAATATCATTTTACAAATGGCTATAAAATTGTTATTCAATATTCGTATTATTATAAATATATCAGTATAAAATATTCAATTTATTATAGGAAATATTTAGTAATAACAGTATACAAAATAGTGAAGTAAGGGTTCAAAAAAAATGTTGCAACTTAAGATTTTAGGTGAGGTGAGGTAAGGTGAGATAAGATGAGGTGAGATGAGATGAAGTGTGGTTAGGTGAGGTGAGGTGAGATGAGATGAGGTGTGGTGTAATTATACACGTATTTCTAAAATAAATTGATATCTATGTATCTGTCTTCATATGATAATCTGAAATGACAAAATATAAATATATATATACATATATTAATATATATACATATATACGTATATTAATTATGTATTGTATATATTTAAATATTCAGTAAGGGGTATCTGAAAATAATAAGTATGTGAACTGATATCGAAATAATTGAAAACAAATAAAATAAGAATAACTTAAGTAATCAGGATTAGTACTGGATTAAGATACTCCACTTAAGTAATCGGTATTAGTATTTGTATTCAGTTACGTGAGTATTCACGGTTCTTACCTGATTAAGTTACGTAATTAATAAAATTATGTAATTGCTCTTAGCTAAACATAATCGAGTTTCGTTCGTAATCATGGTTATTACGTGATTAAGTTACAAAAGTATTCTGGGTAATTATGTAAGAAAACAAGGCTATTGCGTATGTAATAATTATTAATAATCATTTGATCATAAAATTTTTATGATCAAAAAATTTCAATGTGTGAATAATGATAAATTAAATATTACGATCATTTGAAAAATAACAATACGATTGCAATTGGACATAATTCTATATTTGTCGATTGTTAGGTGGAGGAAAAACATGTTCCTATATTAAATACGTATCTTCACGATTATCAAATATATAAAGTATTTATGTGAAAATGCGTGCGTCTAAAAAATAATTCTCGGTGAAAAAGGAGGTGCGAAGATTTTAAAGTGAAATGCGTGCGTCTGCAAATAATCATTCTAAAACGAGATTATAAAAAGGGACGCCATTCTGTTTTTACGCATGCGTCGGATTCCGTCCAGTCACTACCATGCGCAACTTTACGGATAGCGTCACTGTATACGCTACCGTTACGTCCGAATTTACGCACGTGACTGATGGCTTTCCCATCTACAGGGCCACGCCCCCGAGTAGCCTGCTTATCAATCAAACGTTCTCCAAACTAATGCTCGTCGCAGTAGCCGTTATCGGCCTCACCGGAAACGCGATCGCCGCTCACGTGCTATCCAGCAGTTCCACAATCCGCAAATGCCATTGCTACCCGTTGCTACGCAACCAATGCCTGGCGGACCTCCTCTCCATCGTGTTCACCGTCGGCACGTACGCGTTGTCCGGCCGTTTGCCCATCACGCAGTTGTCCGGCTTCGGCGATTGGCTCGTCTGCCAGACGGTGCGTAGCGGCGTTTCGGTGACCGTAGCCAACGCCGCGTCTTCGTACAACCTAGCGGCCATGACGGTCGAACGGACCGCCGGAGTCGTTTGGCCGATAGCCCATCGGGCGAGGTTCACGCGCCGTAACGTCCAACGGGCTCCCGTCGTGCTGTGGGCCGTAGCGGTGGTCGCCGTTCTCCCGCATTCGCTGCCCTCCAACGGCATATCGCCGAACGCCGTTTGCAACTACTGGTCGGGCATGTCCGTGGCGCACAATCGCGTGCAAGCGGTGACCTTTAACCTCGTGTTCTTCGTGGCACCCCTCGCCGTAATGGTTACGTCGTACGCGTTGATGTACGACCGGCTGGTCAGGCGGAAAGACGGGGGAGGCAAAGACGCCGGAGGGGGGAAACCCAAGATCAAGGTGAAGATGAATGTGATCCGCGTGCTGGGCACGTGCGTCCTGTTGTACTTGGTGTTCCACGTGCCACATTTCGTAGTGGATATGGCGTCGCGTCTAACGGACGCGCACTGGGTTCGCGAACCGTGGTACACGATTTCCGTGGTGTGCCTGGGAGCCAACACGGTCGTCAACCCGTTGGTGTACGCCGTACAGTACCGGGACTACAAACGCGAGGCGCAACGTCAAATGAAACTGGTGTTCTGTTGCGCGCGGTTCAAAGTTCACGCGGCCGATAACTCCGGCGAAGGTGAAAGTAGTTCGGCGACGGTCCCGGTCGGATCGTCGAAACTCCACTCCGCCGCCTTTGCCCGTAAAAATCGTACGCACGAACCAACTCGAGTTACTTCTATGGTAAACTAATCGTACTCCGGAAACGTAAAGTGAACACGTGTCGAATGGCCGACGACTCCGTTATATAACGGAGATGTGACAACACGTGTAAGTAGAAATATGGCCTTATAATTTATCTGGGCCGAAATTCACTTAAGTAGCGATTATGTGAATCCAATGTAATGCCTGGAATTCTTATAACAAATTATCGTAAGATATAGTTAATAGGAACAATGTATTTGCATTTGTTTGCATTTTTAATTCTATTAGTGTATATACATTATTTATTCTAATAATGCAATATCAATGTCCAAATGGGTTTTACATTACTAGAATAAATGATATATATACACTAAAACTTTAAATAAATGCAAATATCTTGAGACATACACACACACACACACACACACACACACACACACACACACACACACACACACACACACACACACACACACACACACATACACACACACATACATATATATATATATATATATATATATATATATATACACATATATCTTCTCTATCTATATCTTACTATCTCTTTCTCTACCACATATCTTTCCATATTTCTTGTACATATCCTTAACTAACTTTTAAAAATCACTCGAGGCATAATAGAAACACACTTTCCTCTAATATCGAGGTGTCATATAACGGCAATCACCTTACACTGATGTACCCAACAGTATAAAGATGTAATCTAACTCTGTAAATATCGAACCACGTGTTCGTTTAACCTGGCCCGTAGACAAAGGCCGTAAATAAATAAAATAGACACATCAATTAACACATCCACAACGGACACAATGGACTATGCACGACTAGTGGTTTAATTACAGGTTCGTATATGATCTTGTGGGATCATTTCATAGGATAGTGCTGTATTAATATGAAAATCGAGTGCGTTAGGTTATTATTGTAAAGTCATGGTAATATCTACTTTTGGGATTATCTGGAGAAATATGTATTATTAATGTTATTGTTCATAATTGTGTTTAGTCCTCAATCGATTAACTCGAAATCCGAGTAGTATTTGAAGAATTAATTATCTATATATATAGAATCATCCTTTATTCGCTGCCGGGCGTTTATATGAATTTATTGTCGATTATGATGACGGAATTTGTATAATAATAATTAAAATGGAGTCGATGTAAATTTACTTACAAAATTACTCGAAAGAAGAACTGATCTAGTCGTATTTGATGTTTTGGAAAATAAATTAAATTTATTTATAACAATTTATTTTCTTTTAAAAAAGCGATACAATAATAATTATATTTTATCATTTATTTTGTTTATTGGTATATCCGCAACGAGTAACTAATCAGGTAAGTATTTAGTTAACTATCCATGTAACTGTTCATATAACTATTCGTGTGTTGGTTAGGTGTTCAATTTTAAACAGCAATACTAATATAATGAATATAAAAAACGAATAGACATCGACAGCTAAATTAATAAATATAACTCTGCTAGATGAAATATAGATGAAATACAGCCTTATACCTTATAATGATACCTTATAAAGATACCTTATAATGGAGAATTGAATAGGAAAGTAAACATCTAGGGGTGCGGTGATACAGAAAAATTCATTAAATTGGATTTGAATAATTAGGTGTGCATTTGTATCTCTCCCATAGCGAGCGAGCGCTTTCAGATTAGTAAAAGCAATGGCGGGAGATAGAGTAACTCTTGATTGACGGTTACTGAGATGACCCCAGATAGAAAAATAAATAAATCGGGAAAATCGCTAATCGATATCACTATAAACTAGTAATCTAGGTGTAACTCCACAATAATAAGATATAAATAAACAAATAATATATTTATATATGGATATGCATTATTTGAATGTTGATCATGATATATAGAATATCATTTAGGAAATTAGATATTTATGTATTTAATAAGTAATTACAAGTATATTTTAACATATATACCACATTCGTTATATATTTGTATAAGATTATATATAAAGTAATATGTAATTGCAATATATATAATAACTACATTTGATATATTATTAATTAATTAATATGATTTTAGATATAAACGTTATACAATATGATATATAAATTCTAATTTTAATAACTAATAACGAAATGTGGGCAATATTGAGATTTCATATTATATAAATATTTTATAATATGTTATAACTGTAGCAAACGACATTATATTATATCAATATTTTATAATATGTTATAACTGTAGCAAACGACATTATATTATATAAATATTTATTATATAAATATTTTATAATATGTTATGACTGTAGCTAACGACATTATATTTATATCGAGTTATTGAAATATGGCTAGTAATGTACAAGATATGTACAAGATGATAGACATAAGAATGTAGCCGCCCGTTATTTGGAGTAATAAACCTAATACTGTAGTATTACTGTAGTAATTACTGTAGTATTCAATGTATTCTTCTAGAATCACCACTGACCGTTGCAAGTGACATACGCCACTATACACTATATTATTTGTAAGTACATAACTGGTCAGTACCCTGAATTATTACTTCTAGCGTAATACTAGCAATTGGATATCATTATATATCCAGAACAGTTTATCCAGTATACTAAACAATATAGATATACAAAATTACATTAGAAAGTATCATATCAATATTGTATGATTTAATACTAAATCATCTCTCATTAAAAGAAATCACTATAAATCTTATAACGAATATTACCGTATACTTATGATTATATTATATGTAATGAAATAACAATTAGAATTTGGAAAAGCATATTAATTTATTTTTAAAATAATGAGGAATTTTATAACATGTTTGGGATATCTTCTCATTTTGTTATTATTATTTCTATATGTAATGCGTGTTCGATAGCAAGACTAGAACATATGTAATTAAAAGTATCCTAGATAGATACATTTGCAACTGGCAATAGTTCTATCGGTCAAGGCCGACATATACAATCAGCATCTCCCAGGAAAACTAATTACTCATCATTCTGTTTAATATTTAGTATATAAATAATTATAAAAATATAATTTATAATGTATCTTACAATAGTATGACTGCATATATATATATATGTATACATAATGCATATTTGACTTATTTATATATTTACATATAAAATAAACACACACGGGTTATATAAATTTAAATTTTATTTTTAAATATAGAAAATATTATAGTTGAAAATAATATTATAGTTGAAAAATCAAAATGTATTAATTTACTATTTAAATAATAAATGTACTTTTTAAAATATATAGAAATATGACTCTTTATATAAGTATTTATATAGATAAATGGCAAGTAAACTACATATAATGCATTTGTTATATGATTAACAATTGTAAATTAAATCATAAATTATTGAAAAATTAAAATATGAAAATATGTAAATCATGATTTACATTATGAGCTTATTACATAAATAAACATATTATAACCATATTATATATTTGAAGAGTACAAACCTAAAACACATATCATAACTCTTATAAAATAGAAATTTGTTCGTATTTTCTAATATGAAACAATCATATGAGCAGTAAAAAAACAGTATAAAATGGGATAAACGGTGTAAAACCGTATAAAATGGTGTAAAACAGAATACAACTAGGATACAGTAGTATAAGATAAAATATTATAAAACAATAAAATCAGGATTTGAAGAAGTAATCAACTATACAGCATATGCTTTCAATTGAGGAATTAAATAACTCCATCATAAAGAAATGTCAGTCCTTATTTGGAATCTTAGGTGCATCTCTTATCTTGTCATTTGATGCATACCATGATCCTAATGATCCAATTGGAAAACTTATCCGATATCTTGTTAATTTTATATTACCACATTATATGCTCTCGCAAAGTCGGATATATTGTCAAATGGTGAAATCGATGATTATTTTATTTACCCAACCTTTAATTACTAAATAAGGAATGAGACAATCAATTCTAGAATAACAATATAATGTAGTCTCTCTTTGTTTAGTAACTTGCAAAACATGAATTGCATCACATCTTGGCTTTATATGTAATAGCATATGTTCGCAGTTACTAATCATATGCCTTTCAGTTACATCAAACGTATTGCACTTGCGATATAGTTTATTATTAGATACAGGGAAATCTTTTGTAGAAAAAAATTGTTAATCCGATAATTATGAATAAACTAAGGAAATATAACGTTGATATTGTGAGATGTTAAATATGGGATATTTCTTTTGTATTGATGAACTGGCAAGCATCTGGTAATGACTTGAAATGGGATATGTTAAATATTCGAAAACCACATTTTTCTAATATCGAGTCTAGTGGATCTGACAGATTTAATAGGTAATGACGAGACGTCATCAATGCTTAAAATATAGTTCCATCGGGTACATCGATCTTAACCCCAGCACTTTAGTAGCATATCTACATTTTGACCAAATATCTTCACCAGTTGAATAATATCTATATCGAAAATATAATTTGATTGACTCACAGAAAGAAAATCCGCATTTATGTATATTTAGATATATATATATATATATATATATATATATATATATATATATATATATATATATATATATGTAAATTGGTACAGTTAATTTTGTAACCAGAAGATATTATGTATTGATAAGATATTAATGCTTTATTTTAGTAATGTAATATATTATTAATACTACCATAATAAATAAGTTAAGAATTCTTAAACACTTTTGTTAATTGTAAATCGTATTAAATGAAATGAACCTATTCATTGTACACTGTACACTGTACACTGTACACTGAACAGTGTACACACTGTACACTGTACAGTGTGTAACTCATAGCGTACATTGTACAATTGTACGCCTTACATTGTACACGAATAAGCTATTTGAGATGTATTAATTATCTATAGTGTTAGAATATATTAGCTTTAATGTACACTATTTAACTAAGTGGTCTGATATTATAATGCCTATGGTATATCCTATATGCAATAAGTACTATGTATATTATATAATAACGTGATATTATGATATCATGATATCATGCCATGCACGGCATATAAATAGATTAGAATAGCGATATTATTCCTAAGGTATAAATACAATACCAATTGTTCTATAATTATATTAATTTGAAGTATATACCTATTTAAATTATTTAAATAAACTTTTAATATATTGCAATCAATATTAATTAAATAGAATCCAGTGATATCTACAATACTATTATATTTAATAAAATTATATATATTGAATATATACATATGTATTGGTTAGTATGTCATATAATAATAAATACATTCATATTCCACGATATATTCGTCACAGTATTACAGATTAATGTAGCTGTTAGAACATGTAAACTATTTCTGCTAATTTAATAATATAATCAAGATTACTGGTAAACTGTGATTCCACTTTATAAAATACATACACAGTTCTGTAGTTATGACATATAGGTCAACAAATAATTTATATCTACTATTTTATATCGAATGCGAAATCAAAAACCTTAAATTGTTGAATAGTTCAATATACTTGCGATTAGATGTGACCACTGGATCCAAACTGTATTTAGATAGAAATGTATTCGAATGCATATTAGTAGGAATTCATTGGGATCTTGGATATATTAATTAAATGTATATAACTCTTCAGATTATCATTTGAAATTCATGCTTTAAAAATACGAGCTATAGCTATACAAAAGTATACATTTATTTTTCATATCATATATGCGATGTTTAATATACACATAATTAAACATGTATATATATTCTATATCGGGTGCTGCATATATATATATATATATATATATATATATATATATATATATATTTACATTGTTACCGACTTATTATATTCTCTTTAGTAAAACAATGAAGCTATGAGGGGACAAATTTTACAGTCACCATCAGAAATCGTTATTGACATCAGTGTAAAAGACTATTTGAGATTAATCACGAATACTACTGATATTAATGAGATTCGTGTTTTCAAGGAAAAGAGACATTCTGGAGAACTAGCAATTAGTAACATAAACCAACATACGAAGATGACTATTATCAACCGTAAAACGCATCGATGTGGTTAGCATTTTATAACAATATTTAATAAAAAAAATAGCAAATGTCAAACTGTACTGCTAATGTTATTACAAAAATCAGTTTTCTTAAAAAAGGAACTGCTGCAAAGATTTGGACTTGCACAAGGTATGTATATCACCATCTACAATCGATAGCATCTATTCTCTCCCCTATCTATAATCCCCCCTCTCCCTCTCCCACTCCATCTCCCTCTCTCCCTTTCTCTCTCTCCCCTCCCACGCTTACTCTATCTCTCATATATATATATATATATATATATATATATATATATATATATATATATATATGTGTGTGTGTGTGTGTATGTGTGTGTAGATATATATATGTTTATTCATTAATATTATTATGAATATTTAATAATAATATTGAAAAAAATTCTATTATTACGAAGGTATCATATTATTATTATGAAAAACATTCCTATTTTAATATCACTAATTAATAAACAAAACTACATGATAAATAATTACTTCTACTCAAAATATGGTGAATATATGCATTTGTAATATATTTCTTACAGATATATAGATTATAGATATATATAGATATATATATATATATATATATATATATATATATATATAGATATATATATATAGATATATATATATATATATATATATATATATAGTCACATATATATATAATTGTATTAGTGTAAAAATAGAATGAAAATGGTCGTGTGAAATATTGTGTTAATAATAATTTTGTATTATTCGATAATTTTAATATTTATTAAGATTGTCTTTCTTTGAAATTGATAGTTAATCAATAACTTAGACCATTCACTACTCAAACATATTTTTATAAAACATTTTTTAATTATGTTATTATATGTCATTTTAATAACTCTCTCGGTTTAAAATTATCTAAAATAAATGTATGGCATAATAATTCATATATTATATCTTATGGATAGTTTACGACCATTTCCATTATATTTATATACAGAAATTAACTAATTCATTTTCTGATAGCAAATATTAATAATAGCAAAATTATAATTAACGATAATGGTTTTTTATTTAAATTATTCTATCATATTTCTATTTACACCCTTCAATATAATATAATACAATATTATTCACATTTGAAGTCAAATTAAAATTAATTCGTATTGTGTTTATTAATTTATAATTTTAATTTATTTTGTTATAAACCAAATAAATCAATAAAATAAACTTTGCATTGAATAGTATTTAAATTAGAATACTATCCATATTCATTCATATAAAATATACTATAATTACTGCACTTTAGTTTTTACCATTACATTTTTTATTATAACATAAATGTTATGTATTTAATATAATCTAGGATGAATACTGATCTTTTGTTTAACGCCTCTGAATTAAAATGATCAATTATTAAATCAATAATATTAACGCACATTTTTAGTTGAATTTATAAATTCAACTACAATGTATTCGTAGTTATATAAGTTTTATAATTCGATTTATAATTTGAATGAAAATTAATATTATGGTGAATAATACAAACAAATATAAATATATTATTATAATTTATATATTATAATTTTATAACTTGAACCAAAATAATATTGTATGCTTTCAATGTGTTAAATATTAATGAAATGTAATTAACAGCTATATAATTAAGTTCATGCTACAATCAATGGTATTCAATCGAACTCAATCATAATGTATATCACTATTATTGTTAACAATTAATAACTTATTATTATTATATACAGCTTTATACGAAATTAATTTGTTTACAATTATTTATTACATGTTTACCTTTTCCTAATTTTCTTAATTAATCGTTTCGAATAACTTAGAGATTTTTTCATCATCTAATATACAAAAAAAATCTAAAAGCTTTATAATTAATAATTTGTAATAATAATCAAAATTACCATGGGTAATAATTTATTATTAATTATCAAAAATATTATTGTTATATTCTTATTTATTGTACTTTTTGTAATTCAATGTTACTTTAAACGATACATATGTTTCCTAGAATTTACTGTACAGTGTAACCTATATATAAATTATATTACAATACAAATTATTATATATAATTACTGCATGTCATATTATATGATATGATACGAATTATTTAAAAACAGAATTCCTATATTAAAAATTATTAATATATAGAATAACAATAATAATATAATTAATTTCATTCTAGGAATACACAGAAAATAATACAAAAATTATACAATTTTATAAAACAATAAAATGTATTTACTTACAATAACAATACTCTGGTGTTAATAATATATAGTTTACTATTAACGCTCAGCTACATTTAACAATCTTGTTACATAACCTCTTTATATAATAGCATCCGATTGTTGAAATATCGTAATCATTATTTACAAACATTTTTCTACTTGGGTTAATGATGTCAGACTTCAGGCTAATAATGTGCAAGTATTGATTTCTAAACGAGTCTTTATCCAAATTATTATTGAACTAAATGTATTAACTATACATGTTTTGGATAGGTATTTTTTATTTTATAATTTATAATATTTAGTATTTTCAAATTATATTAATAAGTG
The DNA here is from genome assembly GCA_964035775.1 of Osedax frankpressi. Classification (NCBI taxonomy): domain Eukaryota; kingdom Metazoa; phylum Annelida; class Polychaeta; order Sabellida; family Siboglinidae; genus Osedax; species Osedax frankpressi. The sequence continues at coordinate 11,673,192 of OZ038318.1, forward strand.
AAAATAATTCCAATATGACGGAAACTATATATATTTTAAATTCATTTATTAATTACTTATAATTAATTAATATTAATATTATTAATAATAATAATAATATTAATAAATATTCTAATTTTTATATATATTATATATTATAATGTGATATATATATGAACCCATATACTACAATATGAAGTTAGATTTTTTGTTATTTCGCCAAATTTTAAAAACAATATAAAGGTATTAAAATGTATGTCAAGCGTCACTCCATTTTGTTCGAATCTTATTTCTGGTATAGATTCGTAAAACACAAAGGGTAACTACGTAATTCGAAAACAAAATTCGAAAATAGATTTTAGAATATAGCCAAAATTATTTTTTTTAATATTTTACATTTTTAATACTTTTTCGAAATAAATACAAAGAATCAGCCACGCCCTTAATATAATTGCTTTATTTGTAGGCATGAGTCATATTTGTTTAAATAATTAAATATATGTTTTTAGTTTTTTATTGATATGAAATTATTTAATTTTATATAAATGAATATTATTTGTAGGTTTATTATATATTTTTACTTTTAATTGATATATAATTAATTATTCTTATATACGTGAATATTATTTTTATGATTGAGTATATGAAATATGTGATCTAACATATTTGAATTAATTCACCACACGTATGGAAACCGACCAGTTCACATATCAGACTATATATATTATTATATTACTTCATATCGTAGTATATGGGTTCATATATATATCATATATATATCATATTTAATATATAATCATTTTAATGCAACATAAATTCGGATTAGTTAAAACAGTATACCACGAGAAGGTTACGATTAGTCTCGACCTTATGTGTGTAGATACTTAAAAAATATATAAACGTAAATAGCACATATAGACCATAAATTAAATTATATGTATATAATTATATTATAGACTGCAATACATATATATATATATATATATATATATACGATATATATATATATACGATATATATAGGTACCAAGTAGAAGTATAGTATACAAACCACACTGGGCACATTTCGCTAATATGGAGAAGAATAGAGTCATAAGATAATAGACTCTCATGAAATCTATATTTCCACATTCGCTCATCTAAATAATTATTTGGATGAATTAACTAAACAGCAAATATGCTAGTACCTGCACAGTGTACACTGTACAGAGTACAGTGTATAGTGTACATTGTACACTGTACACTGTACAGAGTACAGTGTACAGTGTACACTGTACAGAGTACAGTGTACAGTGTACATTGTACGGTGTGCAAGGACGGTGTACAATGTACCCCTTCATTGTCTAGATCTTCTGTTTAGCTTGGAATGGAATGGTTTACACTGTGATGTGTGAATGACTATCTATTGGTAAGAGTCGAATAATACCGTTTTGGTCACTATTGATTAGAGATCAAGGCCGAACGTGTCGATGTATAATGGGAAGTAGAGTGGTTTTACTCGATGGTATTTGGACGTGTGAGATCTGACACCTTGAAATATCCTATGTTAAAGAATAAAAGAATAGGCTTTTTTTTTTAAATACTCAAATTCAAAATACTACTAGTCTATGAATAAGTATTGGATTTGATTAAAATAAAAAACAATATATAAAGTATATTATTATGTATGAAGTAGTTAAACCAAAAATTGATAATCTAGTTATTTGGTGGTCTATTTATGGGACAAAGTTGATATGTTTTAATTGTATTTAAAAATTATATAATAACAAAATAAAATATTATTTTATATAAACTTGTTTATTATTATTTATATATATAATGCAAAATTGGTGAAATTTTCAAAACAATTGGTCAATAAACAAAAAAGTGTTATCATATTTTGTATAAAATTTAACAATGACAAGAAAATTGCTCTCATATTTAAGTTATAATCGATTTTTTAAAGATTTAAAAAGAAATAATGAGTAAATATAATGAAATGGATTATTATGCTGTACATATATAATTTAATAATGATATATAAATGAGATAATAATAATATTACGATAATGTTATGTCGATATGACTAGACCTTCCCCCACTGTTAAAAATAATCGCGTGAAACAACCTTTATTAAATTGTGAAAAATGATAAAGGTTTTCAAACCTTTATTATATTTTAAATTTGACATAAAGGTTTTCAAACCTTTATCATAAATGTGAAATGTAATAAAGGTTATTTAATAATAAATAAACTCGTATCATTTCATGAAATGTAATAAAGGTTATTTAACAAATAAATAAATAAATAAACAAATTATAAATATATAACAAATTATTATTTTAAAATATATGTATATGAACTTTATAAGATCGGTGATAAAATATCTATAGCAAAGAAAATGTGTATATGCATTTTCCACACACATACACACACACACATATATATACAGATATATATATACAGATATATATATATATATATATATATACACATATATATATGTATATATAAATATATGTATATATATATATATATATGTGTGTTTGTGTGTGTGTGTGTGTGTGCGTGCGTGCGTGCGTGCGTGCGTGCGTGCGTGCGTGTGTGTGTGGTATAACTAGACAGTATATTGATTTAAATAAATATATAAAAAATAATAATTTAAAATATATTTATATGAATTTTATAAAATTAGAGATAAAACATACACTAAGTAATACGTATACGAAATTTTCACCTATTATATAACATTATATAAGTCATTTTCACTTATGAAATTACATTTAAAGCATTACATAATATTTATTATAGTACAGCATTATACTTATTGACTATTTATATATATATATATATATATATATATAGCACTAGTGTCGATTGACACATTGTCTATAACATATAATAAATAATAAGCTTTTCTAAAACACTTTTTTAGGCGTTTTTATTGTTTTCTAATTTAAAATTTTAACAGATGATAAAAAACATAATTATTTTATATAATATAAAAATAATAATATCTTAATAATTTAATTTTTTCAAGGCCGCACATCCCCTTGGTCTATGTGTAAATAGCCCCAGGTCCTACCAATATGAAGTTTCGATCTAGCAGTTTCCAACTGAATATATCCCTCGGCTACATTGCGTGTTATACACTGTACACTCCCCTAGTTTACACTGTACACTGTACACTAGGGGAGTGCAACATATCTCAATACATTTTATGAGCTTGAGATGCGCCGGTAGCCCCAAAAAAGATGAATTGCAGATACTTCCCTGAGGGTAATTTACTATTTTTAAAGTACGAATCTTTCCATAAGGAAATGTTGGTATTATAGAGCTAGAGCAAGCTCTAAATATCCAAGCAAATCAGTCTCCTAATACTGACCGGACCACAAGCTCCATTCCTTGATTTTATATTTCACAATATAAGCGAGACGATAGCAAATGCTTTTGGTGCATAAGTGTGCCTTTAGGGTGCTGCAAGACACACTTTCACTCTTAGATTAATACAAATTACCGATGATATTCATAGTAAAACTATAAAATATAAAGTAAGGTAATATATAGAATCAGTAGAAGAGTTATTAGACAGATTAAACAGTAGAATGATTTTAATTAAACGATTTGCGAAATCAATGAACATTAAAGCACGTGATATTTATATTATTATGTAAAAACTTAATGAAACCTATTCGAATTGAAATATTACAATATAATTAATGGGGATATATTTAAAAAAAAGAATTTAATTACACGTGAAATTTACACATATATTTAATTTGATATTTGATTTGACATACATATTATATGATATGCGATCTGGTCGACTTCCATACTTGGTAGTGAATTCACGTAAAAAAGCACCTTCAAACTATTTGTTAAATATGATACACATATCACATGACGTAATATCATACGATATATAATCATGTCTGATATATAATCGGGTCGGATACCATACTTGTGGTGAATACACATATTTAACCATACAAATAATATTCAGGTATATAAGAATAATTAATTATATATCAATTAAAAATATATAATAAACCTACAAATAATATAACATATATAAAATTAAATAATTACATATCAATTAAAAATTCATATTTAATTATTTAAAAAAAATATTGCGATTCATATTTAAATCTTACAATTATGTTATTATAGTTTTAAGGTTATCGATATATTAATTAATATACTCATGATTAATATCTAAATATGAGCAATTCCTATTAATCACTTCATTCACAATAACATGTATACTATACATTGTATAGTAATATTCAATAACTTAAAAAAATCCCTTTGATACCAGGTGCCTCGTACCTTACATCATTAATTGATACCTTACATCATTAATGAATTAAAATTCTTTTTATAAAAACCAGAATTTCGTAATCTCCACTACTGTTAATATATATTATTGATAAAACACTATAAATAATCCGAGTCATCATACTTTCATATATAATACAGCATATACAACTATTTATAATTAATAAATAAGTATTTAGGAAATCATTTTATTGCGTTAGATAGTAAATGCACAATATAAGCGACCTATCACATTTTATAACACACACATATACTCTGTGTAGAACACGTGACATTTGTACAGGTACGCACACATATATATAATGTATACATATGTAATACAATTATATTTGTATATGTATTAGCAATGTAATACTGCAGAGTTTGATTCTCACACAGTAATCTTATATGAATTAATAATAAGGTAATAATCATTACGTAATAAGGGTTGGTAATAGTCGCAGTCGACATTGTAATAATAATAAAGATAATACAAGAGGTTGGTGATAATCAAAAGCAGAGTTTATAAGGCATTTCATTGTAGTAATAGTGGCATTAATAACCACGGTAGAGTATAGATAAAATAAATAAGTTGTTGTTGTTGTTGTTGTTGTTATTGTAACTGACATCTTCGATGAGTTATTGTCTATTTCGACAATTTACTAATCACTCTAACGAGAGCAGCATTTTCTTGTTTTAAACGGACATTGTCAGTTTTTTCATTTTTCAATTGCTAAAAAACAAAATATTACATAATATATTAGAAAAAGTGTAAAATTTATATTAGAAAAAAATAAAAATACATACAAATATTGAAATGAAATGCAAAATAAATAAGCTGAAATAGTTCGAATATATTGATATATTATGTAATACATATATTTAGGAATAGTATAAAAAAATAAATAATCCAAATATAAACAAAAAATAAGTATCAGAAGAACCATGCAGGCAAAATGATTGAATTGTTTTAATAGACTGATTTCACTGTTCATGCATTGAGTATCAAATCATTTATTTTAAAGTTACTTTTAAACGTAATCACCAAATCGGATCATAATATGCTTATCTTTTCATAGATTCATATGTATATTAAAAACAAATTCCTTAATTATTGAAAGTCACAAAATATATCATAAATCAGAACTACCTCTACATATCTACTTTAGTTTCTCTCTTTTTAGTAGTCGGTTTTCTTCTTTTAGCTTATGGATTTCCATTTTGAGCATAGGAACTTGCTAGAAATAGAGAAACTCTAAACCTCTATTACAAACCAGCCACAAACAACAACTTGTTTAAATATTAAACCTCTAGTTAACACTAAATATGGTATTATTCAATGAATTTAGAATAAATAAACAAAAAAACTGAATTTACTAACTCTCACTTCTTCTTCTAAATCTGCTATCTTTCTTTCATAGTTTCGCCTTTCCTTAAAGAATAATATAGATATTAATACAAATGTAGTACACTGTATGTTTTGATATTTGAAAAAAATATAATATAGTTATCAAAAAATAAAACATACTCTTTTCTCTAGGCTAGAATCATTTTTTCTGAGATTTTCTCTTATTATTTTTTCTTTTTCGGCTTTTTCATCTTCATACAGCTAAAATATAATTAATTGATCAATTAATAAATATATAATGTAAAATATCTAACTGTATATAATTATAATAATTGATCTATCTCGATATAATATGTGAAACTGTATTTAAAATAAATGATATAACAATATTTATATATATTTCTAATAATTTTGTAAAGGAATGTGCAAACTATAGAGGAAGATAATTTTATATTAATTTTTGATAAATATTTGCAAATCCACACGAACGTCCATATGGATCAACCTTTTTGTAGTCGGTACTCTCGGAGCTGGTAAACGAAGGTCTTTGGTAGTTGGATGCTGCGGAGGAAGATCCGTAGGATGAACCGGTACGTTCGGATCGCGAAATGTATCGAGGGTTGACCGTATTGTTAGCGGGTTCATAGGCACTCGTTGTAGGCAATGAGGTTAGGCCGTATCGAGAAGTAGCTGGTGTAGAGAGCGCCTGTAGGCAAAGCAAGTTTTAGAGAGGGAGAGAGAGAGGGAGAGAGAGAGAGGTCGGAGAGAGGTCGGAGAGAGGTCGGAGAGAGGTCGGAGAGAGGTCGGAGAGAGGGAGGAGAGAGGGAGGAGAGAGGGAGGAGAGAGGTCAGAGAGAGGGAGGGTGGAGATAAGTAATTGGGGGAGACGATGTTAAGGTTTCTGCTTAATACATGTCTACAAAAAGGTTTGTTTGTAGCCTATGTAAGGGTGTAATGCAGGTGTACAATGCTATGATGCAATGCGGTGTTATCTAAATGGAAGTTAGCAAAACATGAGTGGGGTTAAGGTGGAGGAGAGGAAAGGTTTTCCATAGAAACACCCTACATATATTCTAACAAACTAATAAACTCAAAATAATCTAGCTAGTTATTATCTAACAATACGAAGGTCTAATATTGGAGTATAATTGCGAATGAGCTCTTAAAAAGGTCAAAATAGACGTTGCCATGCATACGCCATACAAAGATAATTTTTAGATAAGACCTCCTGACTTATAGATTGACTGATATCCGTACACAGGTATATTGTAGGTATATTGTAGGTATATTGTAGGTATATTGTAGGGAGAGATGAGTCACCACAAATAGTTGTATTGAATTGCCAGAAGTAAGTCATCAGTGATTATACCTACTAAAGTTATCTTATATAACTACATCAATATATAAATGTGTGCGTTTTTGTGCACACTAAGGTATATTGTAATATATATTAATGGGAGAACGTCAAATTGCATACGTTTGGATAATATTGGATAACATTGAATAACATCGCATGCTAAACTCGACAATGATCTACTAAATGTGCACGATTAATAAATATTCAAAAACAGTTGTAGTTATTATTCGGTTGATTCACTAGGTTAGCTAAAAGGGACGTGCATATCATGCCTCGGGTGCCTGGATACCTGGAGCGAGCGTGAGGGTTGTAGGTCGTACGCGTAGGCAGAAGGCGACGTCGGCGAACTAGACAACATACTACTGTAGCTCGTGTTACACGAGATCGGCGAGTGTAGAGAGGAACAGAGTCGTTGACCACCGTACACCTAGAGACGGGTAAAGACGGCAACGCAATTAACAATACCTGCAAGTCGTAGTAAGCAGTCGTCGCGGATAAGAAACGAACCTTGTAAACCTTAATGAACACGAAGCGTACCAAAGAAAATAAACCGATACATAAGCTGATGTATAAATAAATAATTTATAAGTTGGTTATTTTACAGATCAACTCATAAGTGTATTCACATACGTAATAAGTATAGTGAGAGGAGATAGTGAGAAGAGGGATGCATAGTGAGAGGTGGAGGGAGAGGTGGAGGGAGAGGGAGAGGGAGAGGGAGGGGGAGGGGGAGGTGGAGGTGGAGGTGGAGGGGGAGGGGGAGGGAGAGGGAGAGGGAGAGGGAGAGGGAGAGGGAGAGGGAGAGGGAGAGGGAGAGGGAGAGGGAGAGGGAGAGGGAGAGGGAGAGGGAGAGGGAGAGGGAGAGGGAGAGGGAGAGGGAGAGGGAGAGGGAGAGGGAGAGGGAGAGGGAGAGGGAGAGGGAGAGGGAGAGGGAGAGGGAGAGGGAGAGGGAGAGGGAGAGAGAAAGAGAGAGAGAGAGAGAGAGAGATAGAGAGAGGATAGTGTATACTATACATGTTATACATTCTCCATGATTATAATCATATGTATATAATCTATTATAAGTATATATTATGAATATGGGTATTTGCTGTAGTTTACATACAATATTTTCCTTCTATATGATCAGTATTTTACTTATATTGCACGAGGTAAATGTACACCTTTTTACACACCTTTTTTCACACAGTCTAGGCCATAAATTACTGCATAACGATCGCAACTGATTATATAACACTTTGAAATGTGAAATTGTATTGTATTGTGCGAAAATGCAGATAAAATACCTATATACACTATATACACTATATACACTATATACACTATATACACTATATACACTATATACACTATATACACTATATACACCACCATGGCCACTCTTATAACTAGCTACCAATTTAACTAAACACTCCTTTACCTAGTAACTACTTTAACTAGAAACTCCTTTACCTTGTAACTACTTTACTTAGTTACTCATTTACTTAGTTACTCATTTACTTAGTTACTATTTTACCTACTCCTGTACTTAATAATTACTCAACTTATCCACTCCTTTAACAAGCCACTCCTTTAACAAGCCACTCCTTTAACTATCCACCCTTTTACTTAGTTACTACTTTACTTAGTTACTATTTTACCTAGCCACTCATGTCCTTAGTAATTACTCAACCTATCCACTCTTTTAAATAGTCAATTCTTTAACAAGCCACTCCTTTAACAAGCCACTCCTTTAACAAGCCACTCCTTTAACAAGCCACTCCTTTAACAAGCCACTCCTTTAACAAGCCACTCCTTTAACAAGCCACTCCTTTAACTAGCCACCCTTTTACTTAGTTACTACTTTACTTAGTTACTATTTTACCTAGCCACTCATGTCCTTAGTAATTACTCAACCTATCCACTCTTTTAACTAGTCAATTCTTTAACTAGCCACTCTTTTAACAAGCCACTCTTTTAACAAGCCACTCCTTTAACTAGCCACTCCTTTAACTAGCCACTCCTTTAACTAGCCACTCCTTTACTTAGTTACTACTTTGCTTAGTTACTACTTTACCTGGCAAATCCTTTACTTAGAAACTACTTTATCTAGCCAATCCTTTAACTAGACACTCCTTTATCTAGCCACTCCTTTACTTAGTAACTACTTTACCTGGTCACTCCATTACCTAGTAACTACTTTACTTATTAATTATTTTATCTAGCTACTCCTCTACTTATTAACTACTTTAACTAGTCACTCCTTTACCAATCCTTTACATAGTAACTACTCTACTTATTAACTACTTTATTTAGCCACTCTAGTCAAACTACAATATTCTATATGTATACACTATATAATAGTATATAAAACACGACGATATCGGTATATCTAACAGTGGAAAACATTATTTGTATGGAAAGTATTGAACTATAAGTATAGTTATTATGGTCTACTTTTTTCTATAATAGTATTACCATATTTATACTATTAGTTATATATATATTTTTAATTATATAGTATATAAATATTATAGAATATACTAACAATATAGAATATACATACATACTAACATACATATATGTATATATGTTTGTATATGTATACACATTCTTTACTATCAAATCCCACAGTGTATATACATATTAGACTTTGCAAATATGATGCAGTTATTGTATAAATAATATAACTATTTGTTAATAGAATTTAGAGTGGAATTAGTAAGAGAGGCCATTATGTATTTGACTAAAGTTACTAGCTTTTGATTTAACCACTGATTTAATAATAATACATAGAGTGTTACTCACCTGTATGACATACAGCGTGACATGGTGGATACTAAAATAGAAACTAAAAACAGAATGCTGTTATTATGTTATGTTAAAAAATGTTTCCTAATTTTGTTTATTAAATCATAAAGTTATTCATATTTTGTAATGATTAATATGATCATATGATTATCATGTTTATTAAAATATTTTTCTAAAAAATTTACATATTTTTAATAAAAAGTGCAGATTTCTAACTATTAAATGTAATTTCTAGTATTATTATTAGTTTTAAATCATAGTATCTTAGATAATATATACTATAATCTATACTATAAGCTATAATATAAGCTATAACATAATCTATATTATAAGCTATGCTATAAACTATGAAATGGCAGATAGATTAATATAAATAAACAATTTTAGAATTTGAATCACTTTAATTGTAATTGTAAATTGTACTTTGTTAATTGTATTGAAAAAATCAAGTTTACATAAGAAAGTTAATTAATTTTATTATTATATTATATAAGTTATGTTATATCAATATTATATATATATATATATATAAATTATTAATTATTATAGAACAATAATATATTCGTATTACTATTATTATTTAAAATAAAATATTTCAATTATTGATTAATTACCTTAAACCCAACCTTAAGAAATGCTCAATATTAAATAAGTAGCTATAGCTAATACATTCTCATCACTTCATATTTATAGTTAATAAGTAAATGTCTTAAAAGTAATTCAATTGATATCGACACCCATTCACATATATTAATTAATACATATACATATAAATATGTACGAATACATATTGTAGTATACCCGTGGGAAAGCTATAGATATTACTAAATATAAAGCCTTATATGTAGATATAAATATAAATATAAATATAAAGGCTAATATGTAGATATAAATATAAAGCTAATATGTAGATATAAATATAAATATAAAGGCTAATATGTAGATATAAATATAAATATAAAGCTAATATGTAGATATAAATATAAATATAAAGCTAATATGTAGATATAAATATAAATATAAAGCTAATATGTAGATATAAATATAAATATACAGCTAATATGTAGATATAAATATAAATATAAAGCTAATATGTAGATATAAATATAAATATAAAGCTAATATGTAGATATAAATATAAATATAAAGCTAATATGTAGATATAAATATAAATATTAAGGCTAATATGTAGATATAAATATAAATATAAAGCTAATATGTAGATATAAATATAAATATAAAGCTAATATGTAGATATAAATATAAATATAAAGCTAATATGTAGATATAAATATAAATATAAAGCTAATATGTAGATATAAATATAAAGCTAATATGTATATATAAATATAAATATAAAGCTAATATGTAGATATAAATATAAATATAAAGCTAATATGTAGATATAAATATAAAGCTAATATGTAGATATAAATATAAATATAAAGCTAATATGTAGATATAAATATAAATATAAAGCTAATATGTAGATATAAATATTAAGGCTAATATGTATATATAAATATAAATATAAAGCTAATATGTAGATATAAATATAAATATAAAGCTAATATGTAGATATAAATATTAAGGCTAATATGTAAATATAAATATAAAGCTAATATGTAAATATAAATATAAATATATTAACGATGGTTGGAGTAGTAAATGAGGATAGCGGGGGGAAGTCAGCCACTGATCACAATGAAAACAAGAGCAAAGGGATAACGGATTATAAGGGATTATAACGGTGGGCTACAGCTAGTTTGTTCCTGAAGATACATCGAGAATAGTAAAGAAAATGGATGTATAGACAGATTATGGTATATAGCTGTGTATAGCTGTGTATAGCTGTGTATAGCTGTGTATAGCTGTGTATAGCTGTGTATAGATGTGTATAATGACGTATTGCGGTGTGTAGTGGTGTATATAAGTGTATACCAGTGTGTAAGCGGTGTGTAGATGTGTAGAGAGGAATATAGAGGTGTGTAACTGTGTATGAAGGTGTGTAACGCTATATATACATGTGAGTAGATGCGTATTCCGGTATTAAAGGATGTTTATCGATATATAACGATGTATAACGATATATAGCGGTATATAGCTGTATTAAAGGTTATATAGATGTGTAAATAGTGGTATATATCTGTGTATGAAGGTATATAGCTGTGAATAGCGGCGTATAGCTGGGTGTAGAGGAATATAGCAGTGTGCAGTTTGGTAAAGAGATCTATAGCGTTATATAGCGGATATAGGTGTAGCTGTGTATATAGGTATATAGGTGTATATAGCTGTGTGTATTTGTGAGAAGAGGTGTGTAGATGTGTGTAGATGTGTGTAGAGGTATATAGCGATGTGTAGTTGTGTGTAGAGGTATATTGAAGCGTGTAATTATGTATAACGGATATATATATATCGAGGTGTGAGTTCCAAACTGAGAAGATGAAATAGTGGCAACTTCTAGTGGCAACTTGCCTCGCATATTCTAGATATATCTAGCCGGGAATAGCCGGGAACTCACGTGATAGCGGATTATATAGCGGAGTATATAGAGGGTATAATTTTACAATTAGAATTTTCTAGCGAAAGCCAGGTTATCGGTAGATCGGGGGAGTGTGTAAGTGGGTGAGTGAGAGTGATTGTAAGAGAGTGAGTAAGAGAGAGAGAGTGAGTGAGTGAGTGAGTGAGAGAGAGTGCGTGAGAGAGAGAGTGAGTGAGTGAGAAAGTGAGTGAGTGAGTGAGTGAGTGAGTTAGTGAGAGAGTGAGTGTGTGAATGAGTGAATGAGTGAGTGAGTGAGGTAGTGAAAGAGTGAGTGTGTGAATAAGTGAGTGAGTGAGGTAGTGAAAGAGTGAGTGTGTGAATGAGTGAGTAAGTGATTGAAATAGTGATGAGTGAGTGTGTTAGTAAGTATGTTAGTGAGTATGTCAGTGAATGAGTGAGTGAGTGAGTGAGTGAGTGAGGCAGTGAAAGAGTGAGTGTGTGAATAAGTGAGGTAGTAAAAGAGTGAGTGTGTGAATGAGTGAGTAAGTGATTGAAATAGTGAGTGAGTGAGTGTGTTAGTGAGTATGTGAGTAAATGAGTGAGTGAGTGAGTGAGTGAGTGAGTGAGTGAGTGAGTGAGTGAGTGAGTGAGGCAGTGCGTGAGTGAGTGAGTGTATGAGTGAGTATATATGTATGTTATATTTAGTTATATTTTCCAATGTATAATACATAGTATATCTTCCGTTATCACATCATTGTGAAAGAGAATAAGAAAACATTTAAAGGAATATGTGTAGGTGTGGCTGTAGGTGTAGGTGTGGCTGTAGGTGTGGGTGTAGATGTAGGTGTAGATGTAGGTGTAGATGTAGGTGTATGGGAGATAAGAGTAAGGGTGTATAACGGAGTATGTTGAAAATATTTAAAGAAGTGCCTTGGATTAGGGTGCGGTGATTTGTAATGTGATTTGGTAGTTTTGTAAGTGTCAGTGTGTCAGTATGTCAGTCAGTTGTCGTGAAGTATGATAAGTTTATATAGGAGAATTATACAGTTAAGTAATTGGTTATATATATAATCTGTTTTTAAATGAATTATGTAGTGTCACGCTTTTAATCTTAGGGAGCTTATTCCAAATAGTTGAGTAGTTAGTAAACATGATTGAGAAGGATATAGTTGGAATCATAAGATTTTGTATCTTTAAATTTAAGTGAGTGTGTGTAGGTGAGTGAGTATGTGAGTGAGTGAGTGCATAAGTGAGTAAATGATTGAATGAGAGAGAGGTATAGATAGAGAGAGTGAGTGAGTGAGTGAGAGAGTGAGAGAGTGAGTGAGAGAGTGAGTGAGTGAGTGAGTGAGTGAGTGCATGAGTGTTTGCATGAGTGAGTGTGTGTGTGTATATGTTATTCACGAAAATCCAATTTTTACATTGTTCGAAGATGAGTTTAAGTATTATTAAGAGAGAGTGAGTATGTTAGTGGGTGAGTGATTGAGTGAGTGTGTTAGTGGGTGACAGAGAGTGAGTGAGTGAGTGATTAAGCATGTGATTGAGTGAAAGAGAGTGAGAGAGAGAGAGAGAGACTGAGTGAGTGAGTGATTAAGTATATGATTGAGTGAAAGAGATAGATAGAGAGAGAGTGAGAGAGAAAGAGTGAGTGATTGAGTGAGTGTGTGAGTGAGTGCGTGACTGATTGTGTGAGAGAGTGATTGAGTGAGTGAGTGATTGAGTGAGTGAGTGTGTGAGTGAGTATGTGAGTGCATGAGTGAGTTGGTGAGTGACTGAGTGAGTGAGTGAGAGAGTGAGTGAGTGAGTGAGTGAAAGAGTGATTGAGTGAGTAAATGAATGAGTGAGTGAGAGTAAGTGAGTGAGTGAGCGAGTGAGTGAGTATGTGAGTACGTGAATGAATGATTGAGTGAGTGAGTGAGTGCATGAGTGAGTGAGTGAGTGAGTGAGTGAGTGTGTGAGTGAGAGAGTGAGAGCATGAGTAAGTGAGTGAGTGAGTGGCAGGAAACTTATTTAAATAATTATAAAATAAATGGATATTTTGTAAATAAACTAGACATTGTCAATAAGTAATATTATATTATTGTACGACACTATATACATTCTAAACCAATTACATCATTCTTTTCAGATAGTAAATATACATATTACGATGTATTACACATTAATACGAGGGTATTGCGCAATCGCAGTAGATTTGTTCAAGCCTATGACGTCACCAGTTCGCAAGACTATAACATAACACCACGTGAGTATAATTTACGATGCTTATATAAAATAGATTACGTCGTCTACTTGGTACCACAAACATTTAGAACATATATATATATATATATATATATATATATATATATATATATATATATATATATATATACATATATGATATATAATAGAACACTTTTTATTTACCCTGTGTGAATACGCATGAATAATTATGACAGAGATTATTGAAGGCAGCAAATCTAGTAGCGAATGTATCAATTAAATCCGTTGACAAAACGTTAGTTTTTGACAAAACGTTAGTTTGTTTAAAGCAATAATGACTCATGGGTAATATCTAGTATTTTAAACATTCTCTGTTATTGAATTACGGTATGGCGACTATTTTATTATTAATAATATTAATAAGTAAAGTTATTGTACAGTAGAAAGGCACTAATCTAAAGAAGTAAACAGGAGTTTAAGTAGTAGAGCTATTTTGCACCACGATATTATATCATAGCGCCTTTAGTCATTTGAATTCACTCGATGTTATACAATACATCGCAATGGAACACAATAGGTATTTATTGAGGTTACATTAATTCACTATCACAACACATTGGTTTATATCACTATACATTAGTACAGTTTCAAACGAGATGTTTATATTCACATTTAGCTCAAATTTATACCAAGCTTATAATGAGCATTAATTATCTTATAATATACTAGAAATAACATTAAATGATATATATTTAATATAATAACATCATCATTGATATAATGCATGTGAGTCTTATAAATTCATTATATGATATATTATCTATTCAAACTACTCTTATATAGGGAATAATATCTTAATTGAATCATATTAATATAGTAAAATGCAAAATAATATATATATATATATATATATGTGTGTGTATGTATATATGTGAATACATATATACATACACACACATATTGGTTAAAGTTAGTATAAATGCGTTTTACATATGTGTGATATACCAACATTTACTATATAAAATGAATAAATTAATAATATACATAAATATATAATACAAATTAATAATATTTTAAATATTGTGGAATAATATACTATAATATATTATATAGAGAATTCCCTTAAAAGCGCGATTAATACGCTGATTAATGCAAACTAATTGATAATAATGGCGAGGTTGCCGTTACATACATCTTGCAGACTACTTGTGGAACTGCTTCTCGAGTTGTATCCGCCGTACGTCGCCGGACTCATAGCGGACGAGACGGTAGAGGCGCCACCGGCGAAACGACCGGAAGGCGTGTACCTGGAACTAGCCACCGGAGAGTAGTAACTGGTACCGGATGCCGTACTGCCTATGCTACTTCCGCTGGCGCTGCCGTTGTAACGACTCGAGTAGGCGCTAGCGGACGAGCCGCTGTTACCATAGTAAGACATATGGCTTCGAAAGTTACTCGGATACTGGCGCGAGCAGAAGTTCTAGGCTAGCGGGCGTCGTGGGCGTGGCTACGCGCAGTCGGGTGGGAGTGGCTATGTGGAGTGTGCGCCGACAGCTGCTGTAGAAATACACCTCTAATCAGCCAGTTCTATATATATATATATATATATATATATATATGTGAATATAATCGTATATATATGCGAATGTATACGATTCAATCGGTATGTATTGTCCATTTGTGTAAATAGTCTGTAGAATATATGTATTGTATCGAATATCAATTATCATCTAATTGAACAATGCTACCGAGTAAACATATTTAAAACAGGTTCAATGACTGCTTGTATATCGATATACATTTATATTTGTTTAGAACAGCAATTATAAGATGCATAATTTAATATTTGATATAAGGCATAGTATAAAATGTAATTATTATATAAAAATAATATAAATCCTAATTAAAAATATTAAATTAACAAAATTATTTATTAAAATGTTTTTGCATATTTCTACATATTTCAATATAAATATATTTTTAACATTATTATATATTAAAAAACGTTATCCTCCGTTTTATTTGCTGCTTAGTAAAAATATACCTATATATAGATATAGGTAATTAGATGTTATCCATCTAGTAATATATGTATAGGTTAAGGGGAGGCGTAACCTTCGCGTGATTTACATATAATAGATAGGGAAAAAATATGTCTACTAGAATGGTGATAACTTTTTAGATTTATTATGAAATTACTAATTTTTTTCATAGATATCTAGATAATTCGCATATCTATAGTATTGCTTATTTTTAATAATTAGACCTTTACAAGAACACGATAAACAAGTTTATATATTTATTTTTTAATTTATTTTAAAATCTACTTTTATTTCACGTTTTTGCATCATAACTGTATCTAAACATAAGTATATTAAATGTCATAAATGTCTCAGTAAATAAAATCAATATAAATATAATTATAAAAAAATATTGGACAAACAAAATAAAAACATAAAAATAATATAAATCACAATTTATATAAAAATATGAAATATATTAAATTTTTGAATTAAATATAAAATCAAATACAAAAATAAAATAGCATATCATTTATATAAATGATACTTATTTATTATATGTTATTATGTAATATTATGTATTATTTCATTGTGAATTTTATATAATATTTCTAGAATTTATATAATTATAATATATAAATATAAATAATAAGTACATTTTGTATATATAATATAGTATATTTATAAAGTGTATTATATTATGAACTTTATAAATATAAGAAAAATAACCATTCTAAAAAACATAAATGCATTTTCTAATAATGAAATTTCAATACAAATTATTTTAACAGATCTTTAGAGATACATCAAATAAGAAATAATAAATGATACTATGCAATATTTATATATAGTAATTTATAAATATTACATTTTATTCTTTAAAATAAATGTTAATAGAAAATGTTAATAATTACCTTGCGATCGTCGTTTTTGCTATCAGTTGGAGAGTTCAAAGGTGACGTCGATGGTAGTGTAGATGTTGCATCAGTCTTATTGTTTAATGGATTGGTTGCTTGCTAAAAGATAGAAATTTAAATATATAAATAAAATAATGACATGATTACGAAAAAAATTATTATATACGTAAAAAATAGTTTAAATTGTTATAATAATATTTGTAATATTTGCGAACTGTATACAATTGTTGGATTACTTTAATCTCATACAATACAATAGGACGATGTAAGATTGATAACAATGTAATCAACAGATAGCTCAAATTCAAAACTAATTAATCAGAACTAATTGGCAGTGACTTACAGCTAAGTCTTCTGTAGTAACAAAACCAGTTGATCTTCTAGTTTCTCTTTTCCTTCTTGCCCGTCCATATGTACTGGATATCGTAATCTGAAGTACAAATAATTAGTAATGTAATATGATGAAATGAATTAATTTACACATTTCTGGTACCTTCTCAGTATCCGTATCTTTATTTAGTCTATTGTCGCGAGATGAACGGATACGATCTGAAACAGACATTTTGGTTTCGCTGTTGGCGGTGTTGTCGGATGTGGCACGTGTACAGGTACCGTCTGTAGTGTCAGAAGATGTGGTGCCAGGCGTTGAGTTACTGTTACAGGCGAGGTTTCGAGCTTTTTCCTTGGCTTCAGTTTCTTTCATGAATCTGAATTCGAAGGCGTATGTATATAAACGAAAAACTACGACACAATAACAAAAATTAAACTAGGATAATGTTTATATTTATAATGTGATAATATTTATTTGTCTAAATTAAATATATAAAAAGTTTAATGATCTAAATATGTTGATTTTGTAAAACATAATTAGTATATATTCAAATATTCGTAATGGTAATGGATAAATAATTACCTCGACTTATGCAATTTATACAAAACTAATTTATATATGCAGAAATAATAAACTACTCAACTCAGACTCCGCAGTGAAACTAAACTGTTTGGCAACTAAATTATATATTACTCATAAACTAATAATTAAGGTACGATTCGGTGGAAAATGCAGCCTATATTTAGAAATTAATCATATCATTAGTTAGTCATAAAGCAATTTATATATCGTATAGCAATATATATATCGAATTACAGTAACGCTGATAATATGAGTATAAATAAGTAATTCAATATATATTTTATGCTGGATATATAAACGTATGATATATATTATTTATATAGATCATTATAAATTATATATACATTAATCTTTAATAAATAAAAAATATTTACATGGGAGCTGCATTTAAAATTTCAATTAAATATAAAGAAAAACAACCTGCTCATGAATTGAGATTTCACTTCAGGTTTAGATTCGGTATGAGATTCACTGGTATTATTATCTGAATGTGTATTAACGAGTTGACAATATACAGAAAGGTTAATTTAATAATAATCTAATTATTTATATGAAAAGAAATCAATTTAATTAGAAACTAACTGGTAGAATTTAGTGTCTCCATTTTCTCAAGCTGTAAATAAATGATATATATATTTTAACAATTGAATCAAAATATGATAAATAAATATATATAAAGCTTTTTACCGGGAGAAAATAATTTTCTATATGTATTTGTTAATAATGATTGTTAAAAATACATAAATTATGTTATATATATAATATTTAGTAAATATTTACTGAGATATTTATAATAATTAATTCAGTCCGCCCAAAGATAAGAATCTATAATATACGACTTTATTGATTACAAATATCTAATTAAAGTGTTTATTAATAACCTACATACGATAATAACAATACGTGGAATATCGTATTAGATTGAACATTATTGGCAGTAAAAGTAATGTTGCTATAAGTAATTTTCTTTAATGTCGCACGAAACAAACTCACTACCAACATTTGCCAATCTCATCTCCTCTTTACGATCTTCAGCTGCTTTGATCAACTGGAAATCAACTCCTTTCGAAGCCGCCGATAAAGCAATGGAGGCTCGAGCGACGTCATCTTTGGTGACACCCTGGAAAATAAATTGTAAATTCAGATGCGATAAGCTATTAATTGTAAAAGGAAAGAAATTAGCCAAATATGCAGTAAATATATGAATTTGTAAAATACAAAAATAAATATAGATAATAATGATATTATCTATATGCAAATAGTTAAATTCGTATACAATTTTGATATAAATGGTATCGATATTTCTAAATAAATGCAATGTCAATAGATAGCAACCTGAGTAGAGCGTCGACTGATTCTGGCTTTACGAGCCTTAGTTTTTCTTTCAATCTCCTTCTCTTCATTCTCTCCACGATTCGATGTATAACTGTATATCGTAGAATCGGTTATTATTGGGTTGCGAAATATTGATAACTATTAAAATGTGTTGACAAATACATTGCATGCACGGGAAGAAATTAATCGTCTTCAATAAAACTGAAAATTACCTGCTATTCATGCAAATGAAAATTAATAAAAATTCATGCAAATGTTGAAACTATAAATTGAAACATATTCGCTAATGGAATATTCACTAGCGAAAAACGAATACTATCGAAATACGTCAAATAGATACGATATCTATTAATATAATACGTGCAAATTCTGAGTGAATGATAAGTAATTGATCGAGTAAGTGAATGAGTGAGTGAATGAGTGAGTGGATATGAATGGATGAAATGTAGTTTGTGAGTAAATGAGTAAGTGTGTTAAAATGAATGAGGTGCGTATGAGAGAGCCGGTGTTAATGTGTATCGAGTGGTTTAATGAGTGAAGAGAGCTCTCGGATAATAAATGAGGTTGTGAATAATGTGGTGAGCGAATGAGTGAATTGTAATAAAAGAGTGAGTGAATATGAATCTGTAAAGAGACACAGAATGGGCGTGTAAACCCTGACCAAGCGCGTTACCTATAAAGTTGGTTCACACGATCGAGGAACAAGTGAAAACTACAATCGGGATTAGGAAATGTTATAAACAACACAATATAAATAGTTAAGCCGTAGTATATAATATGATTTATATAAGTGAAAATAATTTCTAAAATTAAAAATAACTTTAATAGAAATTATTAAAATAGATGTTTTGTTTATAAAAAAAGGAAAAAGCCTACAAAAATGCTTACTCTAAGTATCTATAGTTTACATGACCAACCGAGCACTGAAACCATCGGAATATTTTTTATCGCCACCAGATGTAGCAGATGTTGTTGTAGAAGCAGTGGATAGACCGAGCATGCGTTGCCTCTCCAATTTATCCCGATCTCTTTGCTCTTGCTGTAATAGTAATTAGAAATATTTTGCATATCTAAGAATTTGTAAAAAATTATTTAAAAATCCTAAATTATAATAAAAAAATTGTTAGTATAAAATAACATAATTAAAAATGAGTTTACAATGAATTACTAAAACTTATCAGTAGATTAGATAATAAATAAAATAACCTTTTGTTGACGGGTGGTTTGTAGGCTAGCTGGTACTTCAATTGCTTTTGATGGTTGTATAGTTGGAGTAGATATAAGTCGAGTTGATTTAGAAGTTGAAGTCGGCGTTGGTGTATAGCAGAGATTTGCATGCTCCAAGTACATGTCGTTAAATCTAGTACGAAATATAGATTGAATAAGTTTGCCAAATTAAGAAAGATAAGATTTAGGTAGTTTTTAGCTTCAGAATCAATTTCAGCTTTAGAATCAATTTCGGCATCAAAAGAATAAATCAGAAAACCAACAATTTAATATGGAAACTTATGAAGATGAACCGAGTTAATTAGGCTATATTAAAAAAGTTCAAGTGAATTTGAAAGATTAGATAGATTAATGTAACATATATTATAGAGAACGGAAGATGATAATTTAAAATGCAGAGTTATAGTAAGCAGAGAAAAATAAGAGAAAAATAATTGATACAATCCATCACCATTCATAATTTACATTACCTGGAAGATACAGGTCGACTGAAAAGTTTATAAATTAAAATTAGTAATATTCATTTAATTTTTACAATATTTATATTGTATATTTATAATTTACTTATTTTAGATATCATAATTTATTACACAATGACATTTTATTATTTAAATTCAATTTTGAACTTTATTCAAAGTTATATTTATCATTTGAATATAAAATTCATTATTATAAATTTTTGTTTATAATCAATATATTTATTATCTATACTATATAAAAATCTAAATTAATTGAAGTAATAATAAATTATTTAACATTTAATAATGTAAATCAATTCAATTAAAGGTGCTTTTACACTTAGCGAGATGATATAGAAATGATGTCAAAAAATTAATTCAAAGCGAATTGAACCAGAATTATTATTACATTTTGATGTAGACTACAAATAAAAATAAAGTTATTTACTTTAAAATTACATTTATATTTCATTTACAAAATTAATTGTAAATTACATCATTTTTATATATTATATTTCTTATATCAATTGTGGTAATCCGTATTTTTAGGATCCCATAATATCCTATTTGATTCGTAATAATTTCATTCATTATTTTTTTGTACTATTTTGAAAATGAATATTACTTGGGATATTTTTGAATATATCTGTTTATATTTAGAATTTCTTAAATTTTTTTTGATTTCCATGAAAAAAGCAAACACAGCTTTTGATTTTGTTGTCGAATTAGCGTCATTATGATCGAGTTAATGGATTTCTGATTGGCATTCAAATCTATCGAAATTATATTTTATAATTTCGTAGTCATAACGTAGATTTCGACATCATTTCGCAATGTAAAAAAGCATAATTAGATACACACATTTTAAATTATATAAAATATATAAATATTATACATAATTGGGTTAATTAATATTTTTATTTTTTTTGTATTGTTATAAATAATTTTATCTTTGAATTATACCAAGAAACAGGTGATGTAACTAGTATACAATCTTATATCATTATTTTATAAAAAATAAAATACATTTTCAATTTATTATATAATAATAAAGGCCTGGATTATTTATGGGGATAAATTTAGACTTGTATAATATATTTTAATTTGTACAACAAATAAAAACTAAAATAACCAGGATAAATAATCAGATAAAATAAATATTACATATTTTATTTTATATAATTTTTTTATATAATATAAATACTAAAATATTCAGAAAAATATCTTGTAATATTTCAATTTTATATTTTAATTAAGAAATTTATTATTATTTTATTTTATTTTTTATATAAGATAAATACTAAAATATTCAGAAAAATATCTTGTAATATTTCAATTTTATATTTTAATTAAGAAATTTATTATTATTGAATTTAAAAAAAGATCTAGTATTTATATATTTCAAAAGAAAGATTATTTATATTTATATATATATATGTTATTAAATATTAATATAGAAATTAAAATTTGTATTTAAACAATAGATTCAATGCAAATTTTAATTTCTGTGTTATAAATTAATGACAATGGAATAAATATAATTAAAAATGCAAGATTAAAATAAGATTTTAAAATTTGAATGAATATAGCGTACTATAGAAGCATAGTCACCTATTTCTAATATCCAAACTAGAGTTGTCTTGACTACCAGTAATGACAACGGCAGATGTCGCTGTATCATCTGAAGGTGTGTGATCTGAAGTGGTATGTTGACGTCTCAAGTTTACCTATGAGAAAGATGTAATAGCGTAAGGTGGTGATTATATGACCTGGAGCTTCTCGCTCATCACGTGATTATATTATATAGTTTGCCAAAACAACTGCACAGAGAAAATCCGCGGGGAAAACAGCGAGCAGACGACACACATACGACACACATACGACACACAGACTACACACAGACAACACACACGCTCACAATACTGACAACGGTAATGCAAAACACGAGTTTAATATCGTAATCGTCGCCGTAATAACTCGAAGAGAGGAAGAGCTCGAGATATCGACGACTAAACTTAGAGTTACTGATGTAACCATTTCTTGCTGCGTCGTCAAACCTTGGAGTCGTTGACCCATCCGCTGCTAGCTGACCGACTGAGAGCTTCGACCATGCTGCCGATACGAGAAGCCTCTCGGGCTAAACGAGCGGAACCATCTTCACTTCGAGTCATCTGGTCAATAGAGGCGCCACCGCCGCCACTGGCAGACATCTTGTCGTGTACGGACGAAGCCGAATCGGCCTTGCGGAGTCCGATACGCCACGCGGAAGGGTCGATATCGGGGCCAGAGGCGGACATGGGCGAAGGGTCGCGTGATCTAGGGGTCGACGAGTGAAAAGACGCCGACGCCGACAGTCCGACCTTTAGCGAGTTCGGCCGAACCTGGAGTATTCGCGGGTCGACGATGACGCACAAACAAACAGACAATCGCGGGTACATGCAAGAGGGGAAAACGGACGTCGCACGATTAATGAGCGAAAGGTCGGTTGGCGGCAGTAGGCGGTTTTATAAACACATCGACGATTGGAAATGTGAGGGATATTTATAGCCATGCTGGGTGGTAGCGAAATTAGTTTGGTAGCCAGACGGGTTTGTTTATAAACAAATCGCGTGAAGTTCTATATGCTACGTAGTATATGGTATACGGCCTATAGCAATGTTAGCGTGCAGCCCTAGAGAGTGGTTATAATGGACAATATGTATATTTAGCGCAATCATAAGAATATGTCGATTAAAGTTAAAAAAACTCCAAATAATGTTGCCAACATTCCTCGATGAGAGATATATAATATGAATATGTATCGGTATATAAATACACAACACATGAAATGGACTTTATCAGCGAGTATTTGTGGAGCTTGGAATGTTATGGAATAAAATGAGAACGATGAAAGATTATGATAAAATAAACATGATTTATATACAAGGTAAACATATAAGATGACAAAAATGAAATTTGAATACAAGTATTAATTTAATACTGAAGGACAAAAAGGACATATTTGTTATTGATGGACAAGAAGAACACAAGTAACAAATAGAAACATTAGACAACAATTGTCGACTCTTGAATATCTCAGATAGTCGGACTGACCGGTTTCACAGGTGTGTCTTCGCGGGTAGCAGTCCACCTCCTGGAGAGAGAAGAAGGCGTTCGAGCAAAAGACGATCCGGATGATGAAGAGGAGGACGAGGAGGACATCATATCCTTCTGAGGCAAAGACTAATTTCGGGGGCGCAAGCGACGAATATCGAATATAAGATCATACGAGGAGCAGAATATATGCACAAATACTTATAGCGTAAATCAAAGTGAATAAGTCGAGAGAAACTGCGATTAAGAAAAAGTTTTCGGAAATAAAATTTGCATATTTTTTATCAACTATTGTTTAATTCACAATTTACGGTATGAATATAAATGCATATATTATGGCAAGAATGAGGTACATGTAAAGGAGAAAATAGACAGAGAACAATGCAGAATAATAATAATAGTTATTCTTTGTTAGACATTGCATGTTTATAATATTTACAATTATTTGAGACTATTATTTTATTGAGTTTATAAATATTCAAGTCCTTCAAGTTTATAAATATTCATAATATAAATATTCATACCGCTACCGCTACCGCTACCGCTACCTCTACTACTACTGTTTCTGTCGCTGTCGCTGTCGCTGTCGCTGTCGCTGTCGCTGTCGCTGTCGCTGTCGCTGTCGCTGTCGCTGTACTACTACTACTACTACTACTACTACTACTACTACTACTACTACTACTACTACTACTACTACTACTACTACTACTACTACTACTACTACTACTACTACTACTACTACTACTACTACTACTACTACTACTACTACTACTACTACTACTACTACTACTACTACTACTACTACTACTACTACTACTACTACTACTACTACTACTACTACTACTACTACTACTACTACTACTACTACTACTACTACTACTACTACTACTACTACTACTACTACTACTACTACTACTACTACTACTACTACTACTACTACTACTACTACTACTACTACTACTACTACTACTACTACTACTACTACTACTACTACTACAACTACTACTACTACAATTACTTCTATTACCTTATTCAAAGCCTGTGTAGATCCAGAGTCACTATCGCCACCGCTACTACTTGTCAGCAAGATGGGCGGCGATTCCACAGAAATTGACGTACCCGCCAGTTGACGACGTCGGAGAGAGTTACGAGTCGCAGCCGCGGTGGCAGCACTAGTGTCGGTGGTGGAGGCGGGTCTAGTCTGGGTGATGTCGACTTCGGGTTGTCGTCGTAATAACGACCGGTGAGATCGAGAAGGGGAATGGTTTGTCTCTTCGGCGTCGGTAGTTGATGTAATGGAGGAGGAGGTGGTTGCGGAGGAGGAGGTGGTTGCGGAGGAGGAGGTGATTGCGGAGGAGGAGGTGATTGCGGAGGTATGTTTATCGGCTGTTGAAGAGGATGTGGAGTTGACATTTGTAAGTAGATCGATGTCGGCGTCAAAACTAGCACGTGGAGCTCGTCTAGTTGAGGTTGATGACACTTTCGCAGTGGGCAGTTTCTCTATTAGAGACATAAAAGAAGTTATAAATAGTTATAGTTTCAAACTAGATATAAATGGAGATTTTGCTGGTTTATTAATTTAATTTGTATTGAAAATTATTATTTTATTTATTTATATAAATATATACTAAATAAATAAATTATTATTAACTAAATATATTATTATTAACTAAATATATTATTATTAAATAAATAAATTATTATTAAC
This sequence comes from Osedax frankpressi, assembly GCA_964035775.1. NCBI lineage: Eukaryota > Metazoa > Annelida > Polychaeta > Sabellida > Siboglinidae > Osedax > Osedax frankpressi. The sequence continues at coordinate 11,699,319 of OZ038318.1, forward strand.
TAAATATATTACTATTAACTAAATATATTATTATTAAATAAATAAATTATTATTAAATAAATAAATTATTATTAACTAAATATATTATTATTAACTAAATATATTATTATTAACTTATATTTAATGCAATTTAAATAGTTTCACAAGATCTTAAGTAATATTCACCAACATGGAATCATAAAGTTGGAAATAAAGTAAAAATGTAGAACCTTTAACAAATGTCTTTTCTTCTTCTCCATCTTCGTGTGGAGGACTAGATAATGGTACCGGGGGAACATTGGGCGCTTCCTTAGATGATAGAACTGAGGCAGTAGAAAGGTCATCCAAGGTCGTAGTGCGGTCAAGGCCGCGCAAAGTACTGGCATTAACTATTACTTCATTATTTTGTATCTTCGTTTCATCAACTTCAGACTAAATTAATTAAGTTTCAAATTTTTATTTTACATATTATTTTATTTTTATTTAGAAATATCATTTTAAATTATTTAAAAATACAAATATAAACCAAAGATGCCACAGAACTTTATTTAAATATATTATTTACTCTCAAAATGTATAAATTCATATCACATTATATTGTCTTCATGATTACATCATAAAAATGTTTAAAAATGTTTAATTACACAACACAAATTAACTTCAATATTGCATTTATTAAAACTAATCCTCAACACAACCCTACAACCCACAACTTTTTTATAAGTCATTCAATTTAAACCATTCGTATTATTTGCATGAACACCAGTATTATCTGTTCAACTCTATATATCTCTATTATATATTAATATAATAATTAGGATATACAGAATACCAACCCCATTGTCTACCCTAATTAATGATACTTACTTAGTAAGTAAATATCATATCTTAAGTAAAACACATGCATTCCAATATTACTTCCTCATTACATTTGAAACCTCACTTTCCTGAGAAGAACTCAAGCTACCAGTCAGCGTTGTATCTGTTTGGTTTGTGTTGATAGTGCTAGTACTAGTTTCATCTGCAATTAAGGTGTCTTCATCTATTGCAACATCCACAAGTGATCTAGTCAATTAAATAAGTGGGGTTAGGGATGGAGAGGCAATATAGGGACAGAGAGAGGGACAGAGAGAGGAAGAGAGAAAGGGAGATGGAGAGGGAGGGTAAGTATTAAAATAAACACATATTAAAATAGTTTCTATAAAAAACAAAAATGAGATACAATAAAGGAAAATCAAAATCAGCCAATAACAAATATCTGCGAATAAGGAAAGAAATCTAATTACAGAATTTCAATGAAACCTGGGGTTAGAATTAGTTCTTTATTGGAAATACTGCAACTACTGGAAATGAGAAAATAGATGGGAGGGAGGGAATAGGGGTCAGGAAAATAATAGGGTCCATATGGGTATTTACAATCATACAAACTCAACGGATATTCTTGGATCCAGGCTGCATTACGGAGTAATGCAATTAAATCGGACGTAATAATGAGAATAGATAATTTACCAACTAGTCAATTTCACAATATATTATCTAAACCTGGACTAAACTAGATTACAAGTGTTGAGACTGGAGTAGTGCATATGTTACGTATGGTCCCATGAATAGTGATTGTATAGTGAATAGAAGTAATGGATTAATTATCTAGTCCTATTAAAATTCAGAAATCCCAAGAAAGAGAGATTTTGAAGATATTTTGAGTTTTTTCTTTTGATATGTTTAAATTAAACAACTTCTGAAAATTCAAGACTTCAGTGAATTTATACAATAGAATACAATACAATGAATATTTATCATCTGTTGATTTTGAATTTAAACTGTGTTATTGTGCTTAACATCAAAGCTTACTCAAAATAAAGTATTTTAAAAATATTAAAATATATTTTCCATAGACTAGAAAACATTTGTATATAATTATTGTTAATTGGGGTTAATTGGGTTAATTAGGGTTAAATATAGGGAAACTAACGATGGTCGATCTAAGGCCTCTTCAATGAGATTAGAATGTGTAATTCTCTGTTTATCATCCAAATTCATTCGAGTCACTGAGGATCTGAATAAGATGTTTGGGAAATAGTGGAAGGGGATGAAAGAGTGGATGGGATAGGATGTGGAGCTGTGTAAAATAAGGGTAGAGAATTATACAAGTTAGGAAAGAAAGGACAGGGAAGGATTAGGGGAATGGAAACTCGTGTACGTGGTAGGTGTTGATAGATGAGAACTACACACATTGGCAAATAAATAACCTTCTGGTAATGTTCAGCTTGTTTCCTTTCTCAGGCATCACTAGTTTTGGAAGTTCTTTGTTCATCTGTATGCAAATAAGATAATATACACTACAGATTACTTACAGACTAGAGAACGGGTTTTTATGTGTTAAAAATACTTTATTAATGGCAAGATGGTATGAGATGCCTCCGCAAATATTTACATAAATCTTTTAAAACTATTTTTATCTTCTCTCTATCTGAATTAATCCTCATCCTTTCAATATACACTTATCTCCATGTGTATCTTTACTCTCCGATTATCTCTCTTATAATCCCTCTCATACTCCTCTCATTATCCCTCTTTATCCTTCTTCACTTACATTTGCTTGTTTCTTTCGCAAGTCTTTCAGCATCGACAGATTTTCTTTACAGCATACATCTACAGCAGTCCAGCCCTCCTTTGTCTTAATAGTCATGTCGCAACCTATTCACAATGGTTTCAGTGGGATTTAGTAGGGTTAAGATGGTTTTAAAGGTTGTAGTATTTTATAGTGGTTTCTAAGGTTCCTAGGTTTCTAAGATGGTTCATGGGTTCATCGTGGATCTTAGACAAAATTCGTCAGTGTTTCGGAGTGGGGGTTCACTAAACCAAATCTGTGCAGACGACATATTAAGAAGTGTTACTAAACACATCGTAGGACTACCTCGTATGACCAGCAGTTGGCAAGCCTCCTTTTCACTCCAATGAGCTGCGGCGTGAAGGGGAGTCCAACCATCGCAGTCCTGAACGTCGATATCCACTCCTAATTCAAAGAGCGTCCTGGTTGAAGGTGGATCAGAGGTCGTAAGTATAGAAAAGTGATAACGATAATTGGGAAAGAGTGGGAATCGGAGAGTACAAAGTAAAGGGACATAAAGAAAAGTAGAGAAAGGGAGAGAGAAATGTAGATGGAAGAGAGTTATTTAGTGGTAGAGGATGATGGAGAGGATGAAGGAGATATTGAATGTAAGTACAAGAGAGGGTGGATGTAAGTAAGGTGTGAGAATGTATAAGAAGATAAATCACTAACTTCATAACTTGCAGGTATCCTTTAGATGCTGCCACATGAAGTGCTGTTGCACGAGTAATTGGGTGAATCCTTTCAGCATTATCGTCTGTAGATTAAAATACTTCGAGTGAAAATATTGAAGAGAAAGAATAACTGTGCGAATAGAGAGATTGAGAGGAATGAGTCATTTATCTGAAAACAAAATGTTTGAGGACAGACGTGAGTTAAGATAAATATATAAAATGGTAAATTTTAAAATTTTACAAAATAAATAACTTTTATAATCATTTACGTAATTATTTGAAGTATATCTATTCAGTTATTATGTTATGATTACAATAAGCTGCATGTCTTCCCGATAACAATGAATACTTAATTTTAAAACGAATACGAATATATATAGATATTTTCTGATAGAATAATAATTTGTATTATTTATATTTATCTAATAATAGATTACTTATACAATACTTATAAATTCCTTATAAATTACTTATACACTACTTATACTCATACATTACCTAATAATATTTGTATTAAAATATATATCTATATAATAATTTATATTGTGGAAACAACATTAATATGTGTATTTAATATCTGTTGCAAAAATAAACCAAAAATGTATGATATAGAGTTTTGTCAAAATAATATATTTAGATAAATAATTGAAGTATCATTTGTTAATAATATTTTCCGCTAACTATCAGTTTATCTAATATACCCCAATCTAATTAATTTTATACCTTACATTATTTTTGTACCTTGAAAATTATAATTTAATTTCTAATACTAATAATTATAAAATTAATATTATAATAATTAATAAATAATAAGTTAAAGAATTGTTTGCAGGTTTTAAGGTTTTGTCAAAACTTTTAATATTCGTGTAATATTTGTATAATATTTACACATTATAACAGATCAAGTTTCACAATCACAAGTATATAATTAATATTATTTAACGACAGTAATTAATTGATTATTTCTAGCAAGCTACTACTCATTACCTTGTTTAAGCCATAAGTTAGCATCTTGTTGCATAAGAGTCTCTTCTTCAGATCTTGCATCAGAGGCATTACGACCTAATGTAGAGGTCAAATAGTTTGAGGTTGTTGTAAAGGTGAATATTGAAGTGTTATCGGAGGTAAAAGGTAAATATGGTATTGGGTTATAGTAATAACCCTAATTTTTTAAAGTTTGATTTTATTTAAACTATCTTATTATATCATATAAAAAAAATATAGTTTAAAACGATTATTAAACTATCAAAATAAAAGTTTTATATATTATTTCATATAATTATAATATTAAAAATTATAGTGAAAAATTAAAAAAAATTCTTTCAAATTTTTAAACTAGTTTTTATAATTTTGTATAATTTACAAAATTTAAATGTGAATATTATTTACAAGTGATCCCTTTTGACAGTTAATGTCGATATTAATAAGGTCATGTTTATAAAATCACTGCATTTCAACGGACCACAATCAACTTTAAAGAGCAATGCAACATTATATAACAAATTAATTTCACATGCTGAGGATGTTTGAATATTATATATTATATAATTACCCATCTAAATGAATTTTAAATTAATATTATTTCCTATATTTTCTAAAATAAACAATTTATTTAACTCTATTTATAAACTCCATTTATTTTAAATTTAAATTGTTCTTTATAAAAATCTATTATTCAGCCAATTGATAAACTTAAGAATACAGAATTTGATAATTTAGGAGAAATAGATTTTTATTTAAAACCATTCTAATTGTGGTTATAGGGTTCAATTAAGGGAGGTGTTTATAATATAGTTATGGTGAGAGTGGTCACTGGAGAACATGTTATGGTTTAAGGTATTAGGGTAGCAATGGGGTTATCAATGGGGGCAGGTAGTAGAGTATGAGCTAGTAGTGCAGGTAGAGGACCAACCGGTACGTTCAATGTATTCATTGAAGAGATCGAAGCAGTCATCGTATTCTTCGTCCAAAATGTCAATTGGTATCTGAGTGTCATTGTTGACATGTAGAGGATCTGCGCCTTTCTCTAGCAGGAACCTAGGATGTAGTGTTGGGTGTGTGATGTGAGGGGGTGAAAATAGATGGGAAGGCAGTGCAGGAGAGGAGAGGAGATATCAATAATATAAGAATTACATTCATAATAAATTTACCCAGGACACCATACTTACTATGACATTACCTCATTATGTTTTGATGACAACACTAACTTTATGATGTCATATTTGCCACTGAAGGCAGCTGCATGAAGTGGAGACCAACCCTCAGCGTCCGTAGCCTCAATACTGGCTCCATGGTCAACTAGATACCTAACCATTTCAAGGTCATCGTCTATACATGCCTGGGATGTGAGTGGGAAGTGTTACATCACTATTGTGGAGATGGAGAGGAAGTGGAGAGGAAGTGGAGAGGAAGTGGAGAGGAGGTGGAGAGGAGGTGGAGAGGAGGTGGAGAGGAGGTGGAGGGGAGGTGGAGAGGAGGTGGAGAGGAGGTGGAGAGGAGGTGGAGAGGAGGTGGAGAGGAGGTGGAGGGGAGGTGGAGGGGAGGTGGAGGGGAGGTGGAGAGGAGGTGGAGAGGAGGTGGAGAGGAGGTGGTGAGGAGGTGGAGAGGAGGTGGAGAGGAGGTGGAGAGGAGGTGGAGAGGAGGTGGAGAGGAGGTGGAGAGGAGGTGGAGAGGAGGTGGAGAGGAGGTGGAGAGGAGGTGGAGGGGAGGTGGAGAGGAGGTGGAGAGGAGGTGGAGAGGAGGTAGAGGGGAGGTGGAGAGGAGGTGGAGAGGAGGTTGAGAGGAGGTGGAGAGGAGGTGGAGAGGAAGTGGAGAGGAGGTGGAGAGGAGGTGGAGAGGAGGTGGAGAGGAGGTGGAGAGGAGGTGGAGAGGAGGTGGAGAGGAGGTGGAGAGGAGGTGGAGAGGAGGTGGAGAGGAGGTGGAGGGGAGGTGGAGAGGAGGTGGAGAGGAGGTGGAGAGGAGGTGGAGGGGAGGTGGAGAGGAGGTGGAGAGGAGGTGGAGAGGAGGTGGAGAGGAGGTGGAGAGGAGGTGGAGAGGAGGTGGAGAGGAGGTGGAGAGGAGGTGGAGAGGAGGTGGTGAGGAGGTGGTGAGGAGGTGGAGAGGAGGTGGAGAGGAGGTGGAGAGGAGGTGGAGAGGAGGCGGAGAGGAGGCGGAGAGGAGGCGGAGAGGAGGGGGAGAGGAGGTGGAGAGGAGGTGGAGAGGAGGTGGAGAGGAGGTGGAGAGGAGGTGGAGAGGAGGTGGAGAGGAGGTGGAGAGGAGGTGGAGAGGAGGTGGAGAGGAGGTGGAGAGGAGGTGGAGAGGAGGTGGAGAGGAGGTGGAGAGGAGGTGGAGAGGAGGTGGAGAGGAGGTGGAGAGGAGGTGGAGAGGAGGTGGAGAGGAAGTGGAGAGGAGGTGGAGAGGAAGTGGAGAGGAGGTGGAGAGGAGGTGGAGAGGAGGTGGAGAGGAGGTGGAGAGGAGGTGGAGAGGAGGTGGAGAGGAGGTGGAGAGGAGGGGGAGAGGAGGGGGAGAGGAAGTGGAGAGGAGGTGGAGAGGAGGTGGAGAGGAGGTGGAGAGGAGGTGGAGAGGAGGTGGAGAGGAGGTGGAGAGGAAGTGGAGAGGAGGTGGAGAGGAAGTGGAGAGGAGGTGGAGAGGAGGTGGAGAGGGAGGTGGAGAGGAGGTGGTGAGGAGGTGGTGAGGAGGTGGTGAGGAGGTGGAGAGGAGGTGGAGAGGAGGTGGAGAGGAGGTGGAGAGGAGGTGGAGAGGAGGTGGAGAGGAGGTGGAGAGGAGGTGGAGAGGAGGTGGAGAGGAGGGGGAGAGGAGGGGGAGAGGAAGTGGAGAGGAGGTGGAGAGGAGGTGGAGAGCAGGTGGAGAGGAGGTGGAGAGGAGGTGGAGAGGAGGTGGAGAGGAGGTGGAGAGGAGGTGGAGAGGAGGTGGAGAGGAGGTGGAGAGGAGGCGGAGAGGAGGCGGAGAGGAGGCGGAGAGGAGGCGGAGAGGAGGCGGAGAGGAGGCGGAGAGGAGGCGGAGAGGAGGCGGAGAGGAGGCGGAGAGGAGGCGGAGAGGAGGTGGAGAGGAGGCGGAGAGGAGGCGGAGAGGAGGCGGAGAGGAGGCGGAGAGGAGGCGGAGAGGAGGCGGAGAGGAGGCGGAGAGGAGGCGGAGAGGAGGCGGAGAGGAGGCGGAGAGGAGGCGGAGAGAGGTGGAGAGGAGGTGGAGAGGAGGTGGAGAGGAGGTGGAGAGGAGGTGGAGAGGAGGTGGAGAGGAGGTGGAGAGGAGGTGGAGAGGAGGTGGAGAGGAAGTGGAGAGGAGGTGGAGAGGAGGGGGAGAGGAGGTGGAGAGGAGGTGGAGAGGAGGTGGAGAGGAGGTGGAGAGGAGGTGGAGAGGAGGTGGAGAGGAGGTGGAGAGGAGGTGGAGAGGAGGTGGTGAGGAGGTGGAGAGGAGGTGGAGAGGAGGTGGAGAGGAGGTGGAGAGGAGGTGGAGAGGAGGTGGAGAGGAGGTGGAGAGGAGGTGGAGAGGAGGTGGAGAGGAGGTGGAGAGGAGGTGGAGAGAGGTGGAGAGGAGGTGGAGAGGAGGTGGAGAGGAGGTGGAGAGGAGGTGGAGAGGAGGCGGAGAGGAGGCGGAGAGGAGGTGGAGAGGAGGTGGAGAGGAGGTGGAGAGGAGGTGGAGAGGAGGTGGAGAGGAGGTGGAGAGGAGGTGGAGAGGAGGTGGAGAGGAGGTGGAGAGGGGGTGGAGAGGAAGTGGAGAGGAGGTGAGAGGAGGTGAGAGGAGGTGGAGAGGAGGTTGAGAGAGGTGGAGAGGAAGTGGAGAGGAGGCGGAGAGGAGGTGGAGAGGAGGTGGAGTGGAGGTGGAGAGGAGGTGGAGAGGAGGTGGAGAGAGGTGGAGAGGAAGTGGAGAGGAGGTGGAGAGAGGTGGAGAGGAGGTGGAGAGAGGTGGAGAGGAGGTGGAGAGGAGGTGGAGAGGAGGTGGAGAGGAGGTGGAGAGGAAGTGGAGAGGAGGTGAGAGGAGGTGAGGGAGGAGGTGGAGAGGAGGGGGAGAGGAGGTGGAGAGGAGGTGGAGAGGAGGTGGAGAGGAGGTGGAGAGGAGGTGGAGAGGAAGTGGAGAGGAGGTGAGAGGAGGTGAGAGGAGGTGGAGAGGAGGTGGAGAGGAGGTGGAGAGGAGGTGGAGAGGAAGTGGAGAGGAGGTGGAGAGGAGGTGGAGAGAGGTGGAGAGGAGGTGGAGAGGAGGTGGAGAGGAGGTGGAGAGAGGTGGAGAGGAGGGGGAGAGGAGGGGGAGAGGAGGGGGAGAGGAGGTGGAGAGGAGGTGGAGAGGAGATGGAGAGGAGGTGGAGAGGAGGTGGAGAGGAGGTGGAGAGGAAGTGGAGAGGAGGTGGAGAGGAGGTGGAGAGGAGGTGGAGAGGAGGTGGAGAGGAGGTGGAGAGGAGGTGGAGAGGAAGTGGAGAGGAGGTGGAGAGGAGGTGGAGAGAGGTGGAGAGGAGGTGGAGAGGAGGTGGAGAGGAGGTGGAGAGAGGTGGAGAGGAGGGGGAGAGGAGGGGGAGAGGAGGGGGAGAGGAGGTGGAGAGGAGGTGGAGAGGAGATGGAGAGGAGGTGGAGAGGAGGTGGAGAGGAGGTGGAGAGGAGGTGGAGAGGAGGTGGAGAGGAGATGGAGAGGAGGTGGAGAGGAGGTGGAGAGGAGGTGGAGAGGAAGTGGAGAGGAGATGGAGAGGAGGTGGAGAGGAGGTGGAGAGGAGGTGGAGAGGAAGTGGAGAGGAGGTGGAGAGGAGGTGGAGAGGAGGTGGAGAGGAGGTGGAGAGAGGTGGAGAGGAGGTGGAGAGGAGGGGGAGAGGAGGGGGAGAGGAGGTGGAGAGGAGGTGGAGAGGAAGTGGAGAGGAGGTGGAGAGGAGGTGGAGAGAGGTGGAGAGGAGGTGGAGAGGAGGTGGAGAGGAGGTGGAGAGAGGTGGAGAGGAGGGGGAGAGGAGGGGGAGAGGAGGGGGAGAGGAGGTGGAGAGGAGGTGGAGAGGAGATGGAGAGGAGGTGGAGAGGAGGTGGAGAGGAGGTGGAGAGGAAGTGGAGAGGAGATGGAGAGGAGGTGGAGAGGAGGTGGAGAGGAGGTGGAGAGGAAGTGGAGAGGAGGTGGAGAGGAGGTGGAGAGGAGGCGGAGAGGAGGTGGAGAGGAGATGGAGAGGAGGTGGAGAGGAGGTGGAGAGGAGGTGGAGAGGAGGTGGAGAGGAGGTGGAGAGGAGGTGGAGAGGAAGTGGAGAGGAGGCGGAGAGGAGGTTGAGAGGAGGTGGAGAGGAGGTGGAGAGGAGGTGGAGAGGAGGTGGAGAGGAGGTGGAGAGGAGGTGGAGAGGAGGGGGAGAGGAGGGGGAGAGGAGGTGGAGAGAAGTGGAGAGGAGGTGGAGAGGAGGTGGAGAGGAGGTGGAGAGGAGGGGGAGAGGAGGTGGAGAGGAGGTGGAGAGGAAGTGGAGAGGAGGCGGAGAGGAGGTTGAGAGGAGGTGGAGAGGAGGTGGAGAGGAGGTGGAGAGGAGGTGGAGAGGAGGTGGAGAGGAGGTGGAGAGGAGGTGGAGAGGAGGTGGAGAGAAGGTGGAGAGGAGGTGGAGAGGAGGTGGAGAGGAGGTGGAGAGGAGGGGGAGAGGAGGGGGAGAGGAGGGGGAGAGGAGGTGGAGAGAAGTGGAGAGGAGGTGGAGAGGAGGTGGAGAGGAGGTGGAGAGGAGGGGGAGAGGAGGGGGAGAGGAGGGGGAGAGGAGGGGGAGAGGAGGTGGAGAGGAGGTGGAGAGGAGGGGAGAGGAGGTGGAGAGGAGGTGGAGAGGAGGTGGAGAGGAAGTGGAGAGGAGGTGGAGAGGAGGTGGAGAGGAGGTGGAGAGGGGGTGGAGAGGAATTGGAAAAAAGGGAGATATGTGAAATGTGATTAGGTAGAATTTGAGAGATGTAAGGAATAGGTATAAAGATTTAGAATTCATGAGAGTTAAATTATGAAAATGGTGTAGATCCATCCTACGGTAGTATAATATAGGTTTGGTGGGGTAAGGGCCATATTTAGGTAAGGGGTGTTTATAGTGGGATTGTTTTTTGACAGGATACATTTATTCTTTTTTTTAAAGAAATTAAATATATTTTAAAATATTTATTAATTAAAAGATTGTCATGGTAACGGGTACATGAATTGTTTGAAGATTATTGTATCGAAATGTAAAGTAACAATTGAAATGATAATGGATGATCAAAAAATATGTAGGCTATAATTTCTATTCCAAAACAATAATAATAATAAAGAACAGCCATTGTTGTAGTAATTCTAGACTATTTCAAATAAATATCATACATATCATATACTAATTCTATTTTACTTAAATGAATACACATTCCTAGAAAACTGATAATGTGCCACGACTGAACTAATAAACTGCTAACTGAGATTGGTTTTATTATTAAAATTACTAATTGGTAGTAAGGTAAAATAGAGTGGAATATTCCCTTCCATACTAGTGAATCACCAGCAAAATTTATCCCTTTACTAATAACAGTATTGGCGTGGGCGTGTAGAACAGTGTTGAGTGTATATAAACTGCATTATGTATATGAGTAATAATATATGTATGCATATACATTTAAATACATATAAATACATATAAATATATATAAATACATTGATATATATATATATATATATATATATATATTTATATTAAGTGTAGCAGCTACACTGTAGCTGCAATTTAATATAATTTCACATGTTTGCTAAATATCATTGCAAATATTTAATATTAAATAATAATTGGGAAATATTAATTGTTCTATTTATTAAAACATAGATAATATCTTATAATTATAATAATATATATAAAATATAAATTGCATGTGTATGTGAATAAATAACACATTATTATTAAACTTTACTATACAACCACAAATGTCATACAAACATTATGATACAAGAATATATATATATATATATATATATATAAATATATATATAAGTGAATATATGAATATATATGAATATATATATATATAAATATATAAACTGAGTGAATAAACTGTTATGCAATATATGAGCATAATACAAATGGTCAGTTGGACCTAGAATGGGGTCAAGCAAAGCTTATGGCCAAGAGCAGCATGGGGCATATGATGAATATGATGATCTGCAAGCACCTGGAAATGCCCATGCTATACCCTGGATATAACTACGGGAGGGGGGAATATACATCAATTGGTATAAAGAACTCCATGATCATATTGAGAATTTATAAATAACATCTTTATTAGATATTTACAACAGATACTTATATATGTATATATACATATATATACACATATATATATATATATATATATTTATATATATATATATAAATATATATATATAAATATATATATAAATGTTATTATTATGATATCAAGATAAGAAAATATGATTATTAATTATTATATTTGCTGTGCTAGTTATTTAATTTATATCTAACAAGAAATATTTATTAACAAGTATCTATCCATTACTCCATTTGTGTATTCACCTCCCTGTTGTAAGCATTATATATATATGATATTACATATGACATGTGTGTGAACTATGATGGTTTACTGATGAATTATATTTAAAACTTGGATCCAAATTGTCAAATCCCAAGTAAACAAAAAGGATGCAATTGTTTTATAAAATCATTTTCATGTCTTTCAAGAAATAAACTAAGCAATACAGAAAATGAAATGACCTGGATTCTTTTCTGCGTGCCTATAGTAAACCAGGTAACCATCCAGAACATTATGTTTGTTAATAACATTTCTTGTGCTGCTATTGATATTACATTAGGAATTCTATTCACTTATAAAACAAATGAACAATACAGGACATGTAATATATTAACTTAAAAATCAAATTTAAATTCAACGTAGTATTTGAATACTATTTTTTGTCCCATCGATTATTAATTTAATAAATACTATCTATCCATCAAACTTAGTAATGTGAGTTTAGTAAAATACATTAATTTAGCAAGAATATGCATTTATGTAATATTATTATAAAGATGTTACAAAATGATTAAATAATATTAAATTTATTGAAAAAAATTTAATTACAAAAGCTCATTTGCTGAATATTATTACAGCTGCAACTTAATTTTTTTAATATCAATTTTCCACTATTCAAAAACAGAATATTAAAGTAATTTTACATTGGCTATACCAGAATATTCATTGTACATAAGAGTTTACTTGGTATTATCAACAATTAACAATTAGAGATATTTGTCGCAGGTATCAATTACTTGAGTGTTTATATCAAGTTCAATTATCTAGGCACTCCCTCAAGTTTAGGGTCAAAATGATGTAATTGAAATATTATACAATCAATTAATACATTATGTTTAATGTATATTATGCATTTAATGCCTGCGATTCACAACTATTACATCATCCTGATAGCTAGGAATTTATAAAACTATGGTATAATTGTTTGCAATAGATTTATAAAACTACTTATGTTATAATATTATTTTAGCGTAAATAGAATTTTGATATTTATAAATTGTATATAAAAAAATATCAGATTAAATGCTTATTTAAATTGAAATTTGAATAAATAATAATGAGTTAGCATAACTATTTAAACATCACTTTATTAATTATTATTGAAAATACTGGTAATAATTTGTGTATATGTTGGTGACATAAATAATAATATATATAAATATCAGCAAATTAGAATATTTCGTAAAGATAATGTCCTTATACTGAACAGCAGGTAGATAAATTTAGAGGTAAGTGCCAGTTAGTATACTGACTCTAGTGGGCGTAGTCTGGTCTATGGGCAATGGGCAATGGTATTGGCAAGGGGAAAATTCTATAGAATTGATTAGAAGAATTATATATATATATATATATATATATATATATATATATATTTATATATATATATATCTATATAAATATAAATATAAATATAAATATATATAATATACATAAATATGAATATTCAAAAATATATATATATATATATTATAATTCCAATGCAGGATTTATAAGGAGTATTTATGTTTTTTATAATATATAATATACTATATTGTCTATTAGTGAAGGTATCTACACTCAGCAAATGGAATATTCGAGTACAGATAAGGAATTGAGTCAGGAGATGTGTTAGAATGTTGTATTAAACATAGATGGGATGTTTGCTCTATGACATAACTCCGAACATTGGATAAGTATTTATAATAGTATAACAATACCAACATTATAATACCATTGTAAAATTCAAGAAACAATAAAATGACCTTCAATAGATGAAGATGTAAAAAAAGCTACAATTCCTGGTTCATAAGAAATTGTAAAAGTTTTAGAAGTGAAATGTTTATTAAAGTAAAATATAATTTAAATAAAATATTTCAAAACATGAAATGTATTGAATGGTTAGACAAGAATATCCATGTTTAGTGTTTAAATGTATAAATATTCAAATTTGATTGTTATTTGACTTATAAAATAATCCAGGGTATTAAATTGTATTATATTATGTTGCAAAAATGGTAACAAATATATTTATTTTTTATTAATTTATCGAAATTTATTAATTTAAATCATGTATAATTATTACATTAATCTTTACTGTTATATTTGCTGGATTGTATTTCATTTACTTCATGCTAGAAACCAGATATGATATTGATTATTAGGAATTTTATATAATTTGAATTAAAATAAACAATATATCCAAATCTAAAAAAAATTGCATACATTTTAAAAAATGGCATAAATTTAACAAATATTTAAAAGATTTAATAAATATTTAAAAAGACTTAATAAATATTTGATATTATTTATTCATATTAAATTGCAAGTGTTATAATTATAATTATAAAATGTTTTATAACAGTAATCGCAGATTTAAATGAAATGTAAGAATTGAAATTAATATTTTAAATAAATATAGAAAATATTAATAGGCATATTTAATCACAAAAAATAAAAACTATGCAACTGTCTCTCAAAGATCATATTCATATCAAGATCATACTTGCACATAACTTATATTTATACAAACAAATTTACATAGACAAATATATATATATATATATAATACCAACGTATTATATCATGTATAATATTATATAATTCTCCACTTATAACATACAACTTAATCTAATAAGCACTAAATACAAATTTGGCACGAATATAAATTTACATATTATACAGAAGTAGGAATCTAAATAAGTAAAACATACAAATGTTCTTCATTTGGAATGTAATTTTATGTTAAAATCCTGAGATATTATATTATATTATAAGGTGAAATCATATAGCTTGTATAGTATAATATAGAGTATTAAATATCCAAATATAAACACACATAAATATAAGCTAATATATATACTGCAAGGATAGGAGCCAGTATTAACAGCGGCAAATGGCCTACGCCATTTGATTTATATTTATTCACTGGGGAGAGAAAACTGTATACATTATCTAACTCAATTATATATAAATATATATATATATATGTATGTATGTATGTATGTGTTGGTGTAGTTCTAAGATGAATTAGTGATATTAATACTAAATACAAATAAAATTACAAATTTAAATAATCATTTGCAGATATAAATTGATTTAGTTGTATTAATATAAAAGTATATCTAATATGATATTTAGTTCATTTATATATACTGCAAGATATTATTATTAATAGTTAATTGATTATGCAATTTTGAAATAAAGTAATTTTGAATAAATTCACAATTCTTCGATCACAAATACTCAATAAACTGACATAAATTATTATTGATTAATAGATAAATATGTAAAAAAAACAAAATGTTGTTGATATAGTTATTTTTGAATAACCTTCTTGCAATACAAATCTTAAATAATGCTAAATTCAAATAACTAAAGAAAAGATATATAATATGTTTTACATTTTAATTTAAATAATATCAGATAACAAATGTATATAATTGTTTATTTCATTAATCAGCAACTTTTATAAAACTTTGTATTATATTAAATAGATAATAAATGTATTCATATTTTTGACTATAGTCATATTAATTGTAATCCATAAAAGTAATAATAAAAAAAATAGATAAGAATTTGGTTCATTGTCATATATGTATTCATATTACATTTATTTCTAATATATATATAAACTGTTAATCATTTCATCTAAAACAAAATAGTCTAGTAATATCTAGTAATATGGACTGTCGAGTAGAAGTAAATTAATTAAAGTAACATAAATTAAACAAATACAACAAATATTACAAATATTTACAAATTTGAATGAACCTAATCAATAAAACTATAAGCATAAAGTTTTTATAAAACAGTACACCACTAGATCGAAGTATCATTTGAAC
Organism: Osedax frankpressi; assembly: GCA_964035775.1. Taxonomy (NCBI): domain Eukaryota; kingdom Metazoa; phylum Annelida; class Polychaeta; order Sabellida; family Siboglinidae; genus Osedax; species Osedax frankpressi. The sequence continues at coordinate 11,714,884 of OZ038318.1, forward strand.
AGTCTGACGTTTCATAATGCATCAGGTAAAAAGGCGTATATTAAATGAAACAATAATGAATATAAGCCAGGATCGCTGCAATTAAAGGCTAAAATATTCATTCATACGTTGGCGTTAATAAAGCTAGTGGAATGTGAGATTACATGTACAGAATGGGCATGCTTTTCTAGGATGACCATACGTGGCTATTACGATTCATGATTACATAACACGACTATTTATATCTTAATGGTGTGTGAAATAAATAAAAATATAAAATTTAGAAAACCAAAATTATTAAATTTAAACAATTAACATCCAAAATTGTTCTGAATTTTGAATTATTAATATAATTAAACATATGAATTAAATATAAATATAATAATCTGATTTAAAATGAGCTATAAATAGAATATAAAAAGATATATTAAATTGATAGTGTTATCAATTATTTAAATTCTAAATATAGAATTATTGAAATATAAATAATTTATTGTGATATTATTTAATGTGTATATTTAGAATAAAATATAATATGCAGTTAATTAGTTTAAAATATGGATATTGTTTAAAAAAACTTTAATATATTATTTAACTTAACTATTATTTCAACAAAATTAATAATACTTATTATTTTTCTAGTTCAAATATTAACAAAATGTATTAATTAATTAATAAAAATTTTAACTATAAAATATAATTCTTGTGAAAATATTTACATATTTTTAGAGATATAGGTAACTACTTACTTTGAATTATTTAAGAATTTGGTTTATAATATTAAAGTAGTAATTTGACATTAGAAGATTATAAAGATTAATATATTTTGATTAGTGATTTATTGAATTCATTAAATTTGTTTAACCTGTCAATTTATCAGACTATAATATTTAAACATTTTAATATGTCTTAACATATCATGGATACTAAATTGTATCTAAATATTTTAGCTACAGAGAGTTATTAAAATATCAACATATATTATTTAATTATTACTATTTTATTAATCAAATTCCATTTTTGATTCTACTATCAAAAATAAATTATTAATTTTTAAATATTTAACCAAAAATAAATTTTATAAACATAAATTAAAATGAAATTACACTCTACAATATAACATATAATTTAATATATATATTAAATTATTAAAAATAAATATGTTCATAAAAATGTTTGATATATTTCTATCTATTTAGAATAGTCTTAGGATGTATTCCATACAAATATATGTATATGGTCAATAAAGAATTATTATTTATCTAAACTAGTGATAAGTTTTGTATAAAATCAATTAATGAAATGAATATTTACTAAATTGATCAAATTAAGATAAAATATAACAAAATTGTATACATTGAATATAAAATGTTTTAAGTATAATAATAAATTTGATAAAGAAATAAACAGTATACGAATAGTTACTAAATATGATGTAATTATTAAATAATATTTTAAAATTAACATTGACTTTAGTAGATAATAAATATTTGTAATATTGAACAATGCAAACATAATAATAATAAGTATCTATAATAAAGCTATAGTAACTTAATACTTATGAATAGGTAATAAATTGTTAGAATACAAAAACAATGAAATATTAAGTTTACAAGAATTTCATAGAGCTAAATATCATATTTTAAGTAAGATTAATAACAATTAAGAAATTCATTTAAATGTGGTATGTAATTGACTATACCACGTAATCTTTATTAACCTGATGTAAAGCAGTTAATCCATCTATGTTAGCTGTATCTATTTCACTTCCATTTTTCAATTGCCTTTCAATTTCGTCCGTATCCCCTCCAGAACAAGCAGCCAAAAAAACACAATTTTTATGGAATTTTACCTTTGTACTATCCTTATTTCTGAGAAAAGTTGGTTCTTTATTAGTTTCAGAGTCTAACCAGTCTTTTTTCTGAGTCTCTCGTATCCAAAGGGAGTTTTTACCCTCGTTAGCATTAGACATTGCATTGCATCTGAAATATTTACTTACTACAAATATTTCTAATATATGTCAATCAAACAATAATAATAGATTTTACCAAGGTGCGTGCTCGGATTGTAATTGGATATTCATTTCATGGACTTATTTAGAAATTTGATTTTCTCTGAATTTCTAGACATTATTTTTTTCCCTGATAATTAAATATTTAAGATATCCATTTATTAACTGGTTGATGCACAATAATAATTGTTAAATAAAGTAAGCGCACATTTATATTTAATAACCCTTCAGATTATCAATTTATTTAAATCATAAATTATATTATATATGATTTTAAACTAAGTTTATAAATAGATATTTTCATTGATAAATTAAAATTATGTAATATTTTTGAAATATTATCATAATAATTATGCAATACATAATTTACATTTATATCCCTATGAAATTATAAATATTCCAGATAATACCGCGATAAAATTATATATATATATATATATAATTTTGTCATATGTATAATATAACTATTATATAGTATATGTCATATATAATATAGTATATCCATATATATATATATATATATATATATATATATATATATATATATATATATATATATATATAGTTATTTTAATAATGTACCCAATATATAAATCATTTCATTCTATAATCACGTATAGATTTAGCAGAAAACACAATCATGGTAATCAAACCAGGTAAATATAACTATTTTAATTAATGAATTATATATAAAAATAGTGTAAATTAACTAAAATATATTTAATATAGTTTATATATAATATCAATTGCTATATATCGAGTATTTCATATATATATATATATATATATATATATATATATATATATATATTTATATATATATATAATAGTATTTACACAATATAATATAATTATTTTTAATAACTCATGAATCTTCACAGGCAATGATGATGAATCACCCCAGGGTTACTATTGTATATATATATATATATATATATATATATATATATATATATATATTACTTATCTTATATATACATAACTTAAAAATATAATGTAATTGTAATTGTAATTCAAGTTCAACTTTATAATTCCGTAGGGTGAAATTATATTATATGTTATCTATATTATCATTCAATATTTATATATATTTAAATTATACTGTTCCATGTTTTAAAAACACTATTCCATAACTATGCTAGCTGGGCCTGGATCAATGAGGCATCATCACATACAGCGATGTTATACTGTGGTATAATAGAGCGTATGTCATATAGTGAAGATATACTTTTGTAAAATCATTTGATGTGTTAAAAAAATAAAATTATCCAAAAAATGTATGATCTTGCTGGACCAAGATTAGGATTTTTTGTTGTTATATTGATACATTTAAAAGATATGAACATATTTTTATTTTAAATAATGAAAAACAATTAATTTACATTTTTGTTTAATGTCCTAAAATATAGTTTGGATGCATGCAATAAAAAAATGTCAATTTCAATTTGTATATGTCAAAATGTTAAAATGTAAACCTTCGTATTAATAATATGTTTAATATACCTTTTTTTTAATTAGTTTATATAAATATATACCTTTTTTTTAATTAGTTTATAAAAATATATATAATAAAACCAACAAAATCTGGTAAAATTTCATTTATTTTATTACATAACTATAATAAAAAAGTAAAAAATATGTACACAAAAGTGGATATTAATTTTTATTTAAAAAAAAATTCACTCTAATTTATAATAATTACAAGTTATAGATGTTTTGTTAGTCAAATGAAATTTAAGCACATTTAAAAGAGGGAATATGTATCTCTAAATTTGTACTGTTAAGTACAGATTTAGTACTATTAATACTTTTACATGAAAGTTACAGATTATTGAGCATTTCTTTTTAACCATATATCTTCTATTTAAACCCAATATATATCTTAAAATATTAATAAACTATATTTATAAACTAATAAATTGTTTACTATAACTATTGATTGCAGAATATATTGGTTTGGTGAACCAGGCGATGACTTGCTATTTGAACAGTTTCTTGCAGACTTTGTACATGACTCCGGAGTTCCGAAATCATATTTTCAAGTAAGTGGGCCAATGTGACTCGATGCTAGATAATTCTATTAATAGTTATTATTTGTTATATTTGTATTCAAATAGTATATACTATATATATATATATATATATATATATATATATATATATATATGAACAAACTCATAGATAATATTATTTATATATTTTAATATTTTATATTGCAATTCTTTTCATATTTTACTGTTCACTCTAGCAAACGGATTGTTTAAGAATGTTGTAAAACACTCGGGAAGGCTAATACAAATATAAATAATGTAAAAGAAATTAAGCAAAATGCAAAATAAGAAACAATCTTTATTATTTGCTACAAAAGAAGAAATATGCATAACAACAAATTATTAACCTTTTTTGACTAAGAATTATATCTGACAATCGTGATAATTTGATTTTTTGCATTTATAATTTCTTTTATGTTAACTCGTAATTTGCATAGCATTTCCAGTAAGCCATCCAGGTCATTTTAGGTTTTTGTTATATAATTAAAGTGATTATATTTCTGTTTTTATTACATACGGATGTCGATACGCTCTTGCAATGTTTAGTTGAACTTCTATCTTACGCTCGTTGTCACCAGGTGGAGATACAACCCAAAACACCAGCCCAACAAGGCCAAGTGCATTCCTTACCAACTACAGGTGTTGTTCTTGAGATTACAGGTTAGCCCCTGGCGGGTAAAGGTGCAATGTCACGTAAATAACTGGAGTTGAACTAACAGTTATTACAGATGCAACCAAATCTAATCCTTAATACCTTCATTACTACATATCCAACCTCTTACCCTCTTCTTTATAACTTTCTTTATCGAGTCATTACCTTATTAAACCTTTTTCATTCCCTATGCTTTAATCTACTCACCTCTCATCTCTCCGAATGTAAAACCTCGAAGCCCCTCGAGTCGCTCCAATAAGTCGAAACCAATATTTTCACACTTTGCGAACCCCAGACGAGTAGCAAGGCTTCAGTGGAAACACGTGACATCACAGAGAGCTTTGGATGGTCATCTGCCCATCGCTTT